>CM023452.1:71158618-71378618 GCA_013339765.2 Haemaphysalis longicornis | reverse complement strand
TCCTGGGCTACCTAAGCGCGAAAGTTTCTCTATCTCACTTGATTCAGCTGCCCTGCCACCAGAAATTAAAGAACGTTCGGTGAACAAAAGGCATACATAGACAAGGGTATTCCAAACTACAACAGCTGGCATGCGTCATACATGTCTACATTGGGCACTGTAAAAACAAAACGACATATTTCAGGCAAAATATCTGTACATAGAAGTGAGAAGCACTGTTCATTTCATGAAGAATACTGGTTGAATTGTTTTTTAGAATAGCAAAATAAAGAAGCTCTTAAGAGCGTCGAAAAGACAAAAATCATGCTTTGTCTAACAGATAGCTGCGAGCAGTGCGTGTGTGGGAAACTGGAATTGAACAAAGAAAATATGCATCGCATTATTTCTTGGAAGGGCGAGAAGAGAATTCAGAAGCCTAGGGGTCAGAGAGAGAGAGAGAGAGAGAGAGAGAGAGAGAGAGAGAGAGAGAGAGAGAGAGAGAGAGAGAGAGAGAGAGAGAGAGAGAGAGAGAGAGAGCTAGAGAAGGCGGAGATGGTGAGGTGGCGGAAAACTGTCATCCTCGGCTAGTGCGGCGTGCCTTGAGCACAAGGAAGCTTCGGCACGTGAAGTTGCAATGTGAATACCGAATAATTCGAACCACCTACTTTTCATTATACGGATCATCCCGACAGCCCAAATCGTAGCTTTATTTGAAACAGCTGGGCTTTGATAACTCAACCCGCTGAACTTGTATCCGATCCAGAAAGATCTTTTTCACAAAAGGTCACTAATGGTCACTAATATTTTGTCACGTAACGACAGGAGTGACGTCATTAGAGAGGTACAAATAAAGTGAGCAGTGTGTTGACTGCGTAGCAGCGCCCAAACATGAAAATCGTACAAAAACAGCGGAAAAATTCATTTGCACAATCTCAAAGAGGGTAGCATGCACAACCGAGTTTATTGGCAGTGTATCCTTTACAACTGGTGCCAACTACACAAGCTGCTTACTGTAGCATCATACGGACAGTAAAAGAAAGTGGCTGATAAGCCGACAATGTCACGTTTTGCTTTGTTGCTTGGGCAATACATGTGGAATTTCGGCAAAAATTTTCACCATCAACAAGGAAACAGAGAGTGGCAGGAAAACAGAGGACGACACAGAGCGTGCGAATGGGGTGACGTCAGCCACGCCGGTCGCAGAATTGGCAAAAGTGGCGCTGCGTTCACGACGCTCTCCTTATTTGATAAGAAGATGTCAAATCGAACTACGGCTCACCCCCGTCCGTCCTCCCGACAGGCCCTTCACGTGGCGTCTCGACGCCTCTCGTCATAGTTTGTACGGGTTGTAAGATGGAGTGCGCAGCGGTTGCAACGCCCAGCAGGCAGCATGAGAGTATGGAATTGGAATGACGGCAACAAGATGCCGATACTGGGGAGCTACAAAATGAGCGACAGGAAGACCATGCCGCTGTTAAAGCGTGGACTGACTGACTGAAAAACATTTATTTACAGAAGTTTGTATAGGGAGGTGGGGAGCGGTCCTTAAGGGCCGCCGTACAAAGACTGGGTGGGCTGGAGCCCAATGGTGTCGGCCGCGGCCCGGGCCCACCCGACCAGGGCCCGTTGGGCCGTCAGGTCAGAGCAGCCGAGCAGGGCTGCCTCCCAGTCCTCCCGGGAGGGTTGGGTAGAGGGGGTAGGTTGGTGGTTTTGGCACGCCCACACCATGTGGAAAATGTCAGAGGAATCTTCCTCACAGTGCGGGCACTTCCCCGTGCAAGGGGTCGAGTGTTTTAAGATTGCCGGGCACAAGAGAGTTTCGTATAAAGGCGAAGGAGGATGCGCTCCTCCGCCTTCGTGAGGCCCCTGAGGGCTGGGATAGACGGAATGGCCGAATTTTAAAACTGTGTGATCTCCTAAAGGTGCAAGCGGATTGGGTCTAGGTCCGGATCGCAGTAGGATGAGGATGGTGCCCGGAGAGTGAGCGCGCGGGCAGCGGCGTTAGCCACCTCGTTACCCTCAAGGCCCGTGTGACCGGAGCCCATATGATCGTTCGATTCGCGGGGGCAACCAGGTAGTTACTGTTTTGCAGTTTTTGTAAGCAAAGTGCGAGCTACGTCTGAGACGCTTGGACCGCAAAGCATGGTTTGCGGGGTGTGCGTGGAGCGTGCGAGGAACGCAGTGTTAGGTGTTTCTAGAACCACCGAGCCAAAGAAGGATGAGATGCTTACGCATTCCTAAATATACACCAATGATTCATTCAGTATTTTGTCTTTACCTCTTGCTGTTAAATAAAGTTTATCCACTCCCCTTCAGCTTGCTTGCTTGATGTTTGCTGGGAAAATGGTATAAATATAATCTTACGAGACATTGTTAGGAATGAGTCCAAACTTGATGTTTTTTGTCTGCATGTTCCCTTTAAAATGTATGTGTCCAGTTTGATTGCACACCGCGTGTATACATTATATGTCGCCGCTCTTCCAAGTGGTGTTAACGGTGATCCTCCGACCTCTTCGTCAACGTCCAGGCGATGCACTGCGCCGCCGTGTGCGTGAAAGAGAAAGGCCAGAAGCTGCTGACCCCGGAAAAAAGCGGAGAGCAGGAGAACGCCGTGTTCGCCGTCGACCGGCCGTTCATGTTCGTCATGGTCCGCAGGGATCCCCAAGGCGTGCTCCTGCTCGGCTCCGTGCGGGATATACGCCTGCCCTACATCTGACAGAGACAAGTGGAGACACTTCGTAGCGCTGCATCTTCGAAACGGGAGATAAAACGGCGGAGAGAGAAGGATGAATGAGCAACTATCTTATAGGAAACAAAGCACGCATTCATCAAAATGGGTCACGGGGCGAAAATTAGGTTTTCAAATTTACGTTTTTTTATTTCTTCTCCTGATATAAACAATTAAAATGACGGATTTATTACAACAAAAAAGCAAGTCAGTGTAGGGAAAGAGATAAAGCGTTGAAATTTATACTCGGGTACGCGGCACATACAGGCCAAACAACACAACGCAATTACCTAGCCACGTTTTACTTCCGGATACGCCGTGCGATATAGCCTTGCGGCAGAATAATCTTTTTGGCTAGTTCGAGCAAGCGTCAATTAAGCCAATGTGTACATTTTAATGCGCTATTCCTGCAAACGCTCATTGGAGTAAAACATGAACAGGTCCAATATGTAAACTATGCCATGTCAGTGGTAGGTGGGCTTCATTGTGAAATATCTAAGATGACTCATTGAGAACCAGTTGGGCTTGTTGGTACATAGTTAAAATGGTTGCAGCGCAAAAACGACGACGGACGAGTGAGGAACAAACGGGACGGACGTTTGTTCCTCACTCGTCCGTCGTCGTTTTTGCGCTGCAACCATTTTAACTAAGATGACTCACCTTGTTTTTCTTTTAAATGGAAAGTTAGGCCTATAGGATTTGTTTTTACGACGTTTACTCTCGAAGCACTTGAGAAAATCACATTGCCCACTCATATGTCTATATTTCCACTGGTGGAAGGTTAGCGAGCTTTAGGCGTAATTAAAAGCCAGCTTTCGTTTGGTTAAAACTCTTTTATGTGCCTATGTCATTGTTTTCCGTTATTATGTTGTGTTACCTGCAAAATGTATCCTTCAGTCTAATAAACTTATAATTTGAAAAAAATCCCCATATTGCAACAGCAACCAGGCGTGTAGAACTCGCGCCATATTTGACACCGGTGTTAAAAAATATATTGGCCTGTACGGTACTTTCGATTGCGCCGTTCTTGAGTCCAGGTCGCTATATTTCCAGAACTAGCGAAGTAACAGTTGATTATGTGTGAGTTTTTTCCAGCGGTAGGGTCTTTTCTAGCGGTAAGTATCAAATAAATCACAAAAATCCGGTATTTACTAAGAACAACAGGAATTAGTCGAAGGCACCAGTATTTCACTGTCAGCCAAGAAATGTGTGGCAATATCGTAGAGCAACAGAGAGAAGCCTCTGAGTATAAAATTTGGTGCAGTGGCTGCATATAAATGAGTTCTACAAAACTCCACGTTTAACGTCAACCACGGCAGTTATGGTCATGACGCAGGTAGGAAAAGCAGGCTCATCTAACGCTTCTGAAGCAATAAAAAAAAAGAAATACTCACCCAAAAGTTTGCTGGTACTTCGGGCATTCTGGACTGGGTTATACGGCGGATGTGACCAACCTTTTCAAACAGTTGCCTCACGTGAGATTTCTACGTTAGTTTTTGCATGATTAGGAGCATTATGTACTTTATAATTTAATGGCTCTATATACAACAAGGTTTGTTATTATAAAGTTTGTGTTTGGCGCGCCGAAGATGCACCGAGAGCGATCGAGAGACAGACCCGTGGAGGGACCACTCGGGGTTGCTTCATAGGGTAAAATCTTGTGCTGATGCGTGGTCGTTCATCATCATCAGCAGCCGGTTTATGTCCACTGCAGCACAAAGGCTTCTCCCAGTTACCTCCAGCCGCACCTGTCCTGCGCTGCTCGAGTCCATTCAGTGCCTCCAAGTTTACTTATTTCGTCTGTCCATCGAAACACTGAACTTTCTTCTAGTCCGGTCTCTCCATATCCACTCTTAGCCTGGTGGTCCACTGGTTGTCGTTTCGGCTCACTACGTGGCCAGCACAAACCATTTTGTTCTGTAGTTGAACTATGATTTCCTTTTCTCGAGTTTGTTCCATGATACAGGAAGCTCGTTTTGTGTCCCTATGTGTTACTCCTACCATTCATCGTTTTATGGCCCGTTGAGCCGACCTAACGTTGTTTTGTAGTGTTTAGTAATGCGACAAGTTTCCGTTTCATATGTCATCACCGGCAGGATACCTGGGTTCATATTCTTTCAAAGGATTGAAGTAGCTTGCTTTTTATTAATTGGGTGTGCTTGTCCAATGCGGTAATCGTGCTTTGCCATTCGTCCCCCGAGTACCTAGCAAGGCAACGTCATCAGTAAATCTGAGGTCACTGAGGCATTCTGCACTAACCGTTACGGCCGCCTGTTCCCAATCCAATGTTCTGAACAGCTAATGTAAACATGCTGTGAATAACATTGGAGAGATTGTGTCTCCTTGTCTGACGCCCTTTTTTATAGGTATTTTACTGCTCCCCTTATGGAGGATGATGGTAGCTGTGGACCCATTGTAGATATCCTCTATAGTATTCTTACGTAATGCTCGTCTACACCCTGATTCGCAATGCCTGAATGATTTCTGCGGTTTTGACCGAGTCAAATGCTTTCTCATAATCTATGAAGGCTATATATAGGGGTTCAGTATACTCCGCGAACTCCTCTATCCCCTGATTGATCGTGCTACTATGGTCCATTGTTGAATAACCGACAACATAACCTTCGCCAAAAAAAGCGAAAGTTAAGTATGAAAGTGCGATCGATGACATTTATGACCTAAGCAGTTTAGCGAAATTAGTATGCTCAAGGATCAATTCTGTCACCTATTCATGTAAAGCGTTTTACAACAGCTGTAGTGGAAAAAAATGCGTGACAATCCTCCCTGTGAAGGTGGTTGGAAAGCGAAGCTGTAACGACACCCATAACGATTACCCACGTGACGTCACTGGAACTCCTACACGTAGCTTTACAACGAGTGAAACCAGAGGCAATTAAAAGCACTTAACCACGCCCTTTATTACTTTAAAGAGATATCATTTGCCAAGGTTAAATCAAACCATGATTCATGAACGGTGGTTGGTTAAGTTGTATTGTTGAAGCACATGAGTGGAAAAGAAAGCTCAAACCCGGTGTTGGACGATCTCACTTATCCTCCGTCTCTACCGACGCCGATGGAGGTCACGAGATCGGCGGCAGAGGCGGAGGAGAAGTGTGACGCCATGCATTGGTGTGAGCTTTCTTAAATCTTTTATCACTCCTAGCACATGCGCAAGGTGTACACACGGCCGCTAAACGTGCCGTGGGCGGATCGCACGGCGGCGCCGGAGGTCGTGATGCTATGAGGTCGCATTCAGCGCGAACGCATGGGGTAAACACGCAGATGTGCTCGGTAAAAGCACCGTCTGTCTCCTCTGAGCTCGTAGCTCAATCGGAAAACAACCGGCTCTTGCTCCGTTTCTCTATTCGTTCCGCGTATGATTCCTGGCGGTGCCAGTAACTTCTTTTATTTGTTTGCGGCAGTATTCTGTTGACACCAACGGTCGCGGCAGAACCATTGGTGGGTAGAGGTAAAAAGCTTCATTTTAAAAAGAGCACCAGACATTTTGGGGAGTGATGCGTGTTAGAAGCTTGCACCATGTTTGCCATTTAAAGAAAGCGATGGTTGCAGCAAAAGCCTCCTAGATGCTACAGCCAAAGATGGTGTTGGAGCCGGCTTCAAAGTGAACCTAGCGTATTCAAACTATTGCGTGCTTTGTTGTTTGTCTGCGCACCCAGGCCAGCGGGGACGTTTTTGTTAAAGCCATCGTAACGTGCACTTCAAATTATTAGTTTTTTGCTGCACGAGTGTTTGTACCAAACATTCCCGTTGTCTTTTTTTTTGCATAGACGTTTAAGAACGTTTGGGACGCACGCAAATGCGGTGCTGTAGAAATAATTGGTAGGCGCACATATATAATTATTCCAAACGTACGTGAACTGGTGCTGCAGACGTGGGCTCGGGCAGGGGTTATTATGTTTTAAAAAATTCGGGAACCCTCGCAATTGAGATGCGAAGACTGAGGAAACAGTCAAGCTGGCGGTCTTCACTAGCGTTTACTTGGCTTTTTTGATGTCTTCCCATCTTATGAGTAGACCGGACATTAATGCCGCCGAGCGCACGCCGTCTCTTTCAACCAGGAGAACACCGGTACGTTAGTTTAGGTCATCGCAGGGCGCAGCCAATTCTTCGACACGTGCCTCCCCACCCGAACATCTGCGCCGAGACGCGCACTCCCCACGCCTGCTGGTCGGGTCATTGGCGCCTCAGCACTTTCTCTCACGCTCCTTGTCCTGGAATTTTCTTCCCCTCACTTTGCTGCGCCGAGTTTTTAGCTACGCCAGGCACGGATACAACTGAACCTAAAACAGCTCCGCTGTTAAAAACGTCCTGGAGGAACTAAGTTGAAAAAAGTGAGGAGAAGAAAGCCTCGCCAAGGGGTGACGCCAGAAAATCCTCCAGGGTTCAAAACTGTTCAAATTTAATGTCTCAACAAGGATTGTCGTTTGAAGACAAAGAAAAATAGTCTAAATCAAACCACCACTGCGGTTGTACACATTTTCGTCCCACAGTGACTGGAAGTTGGGGTGCTGTTTTCTGGGGACCGGTATGTTTGTGGGTTGGGGATGAATTGGATATATAATGAGGGATTGTGTTACTGTAATCTATGATTTCCGCTTCCGACCACTGTGGTTCTATGAAACTATCTACAGCCGCAAGAGGCAAATCTAACGACATAACGGCTGTAGAAAGTTTCGCAGGTTGTAGAAATCCTACGTCAGAAAACGCACCTGAGCTCACAGCGATCGTGAACGTCCAGGAAGCTGTGTACAATTGCTGTGTTGGTTTGATTTGGGTTTTTAGTTTTATTGTTTTATTCTTCGATGATCACAATTTCTCGAGATATTTAATGGGAAGTGTTTCGAACACTTCAGGTGTTTCTGGCGTCAGTTCTATGCCATGCTTTATAGGCTTCACTGACACCTCATTTGTTCCTTAAAGTGGTTTTTGTGGTTAGAGTGCACGTGGACGTTTATTGAAGCATGGTAACCCCTTCTCGAGCAGAGAGCTGCAAGAACACGTCTGCAGAATCAGTACACGTGCCTTCAGAAAAGTTTTATATATCTGGCCTCTTAGAAGTCCTACTATACTGCACCGCAGATGATGCTCCCCTACGTTCGACGGGGTGGGGATGGGTTTTGTTTTGGGGGTTCTAATATGACTGTATGTCGTGTTTTTTCCGGGTATCGCTGCTTTTCACGACTTTCGTTATACGAAACTCTCTACTACTGGAAGAGCGTTACATTAAACCTTCTATTTCTAGGTGTCAATTGCTTGTTCTCCCCAAAGAAATCCCATTCGAACTATTTCCCTCCCCATTTTAATTTCCACTTTTCTCCGTGCACCAAGCTTGCTTGCCTTCATGATTTAGCTCAGGAGCCACGTGGTGATTTCTACGTCTGGGTTCATCGAAACTCCATTTCTTTCTTACGGTATTCTTTCGTCGCTTTTACGCGCCCTTCCCGCTAGACGACAGTTACGGTGAGCGAAACACATATATTACATTGCATACTGAGCTGATCGCTCTAATCAACCGGGTGGCGATGTATTGGTCGCTGTAGCCGATTGTCTCACTTCCTGTTTGGTGATAAATTCAGTCTTAATATTTATCTGTGTTTCGATACACTTGCAAAATCAAAACGCCCTGTTTTGTGCCTGCTATCGTCCGCAGAATACTGCATCTGACTTTTTTGACAAAACACGTGATATTCATAACAACCTGGTCTTGAAATTTCCGCATGCGCCCTTGTTCTTGCTAGGGGACTTTAACTTCCCCAAAATAAACTGGTCGGTGCCCTGCTCTGCTTCCAGTAATCTATCAGGAAATAGCACTACATTTTTTAACATGTGTCTCGACTTAATTTGACTCAGCTAGTTGACAAACCAACCAGAGTGGGTCCGACGTCCGCTAACGTACTATATCTGGTTCCAACAAACGTTCCTGATCTTGTGCGAAACCTAATTTTCCTTCCTGGTTTAAGCGATCATTGTTTCCTTCATTTTACCTTAGAAGCTCAGGTTTTGCGCCGGCTCACACACCACAAAACAATCAGAAATACCGCCAAAGGATTCTACGCTTCAATTAACACAGAACTTCAATATTTTATTGATACTTACATGGTACGCTTTTTTGATCGCACTGTTGATCGCACTTGTATAAAGAAAAAAATACGTTTTTGATTACAAGTATATTCCTTTAATTGTTATCTCTGGCAGCCAACGCTCACCTTGTTTACATCTGATCTAAAACGACTGCAAAATCGAAAGAAACGCTTATTTTGTGTAGCCAAGCGCAAAAATTAGCCATCCTGCTGGTTCGCTTACAAGAATATTTTAGCCACTAATCGTGCAGGCATAAAAAAAACAAAGTATGTCTTTTTTTACAAACACTCTCCCCTCGCTTCTCCAAAGTAACACAAAAAGATTTGGACGACAAATATACCTAATAAAAAACTTGTATCTCTTAGATATGCTGCCAACCAGGTCATGCGCAGGGACGAATGTTGTTGGAATTATGAAGCTGATTCGTAACCTGAAACCTTCCAGTTTGGCGTAGATGAAATTAATGCCACGTTCTTCAAAAACACCGAAATTTATTCGTCAATAATCATGTCACACAGTTTGTTTTCAACCCCTTCAGTGCTGTGCTGTGCCAATTAATTGGAAGGTAGGGAAGGTTGTCTCTGTGTTCAAATCCGGTAACCAGAGCTCTCCCTTAAATTACCGGCATGTATCGTTAACTTTTATTTACAGTAAACTTTTAGAGCACGTCATTTATTCTAACCTGGTATCATTCCTCGAATCATCAGCAGCATTTTTCAACCTTATTTTTCATTTCTCATCATCTCATTTTTCAACCCATTTTTCAACCCATTTCAACATGGCTTTCGGAAAACTTACGCATGCGAAACAGAACTTCTAACATTCACACACGGCATTGCATCAGCTCTGGATCGCGGTTCATGTGTAGATTGCATCTTTGTAGATTGTCAAACAGCGTTTGACAAAGTGTCGGATCAATTACTACTTCTTAAGCTCGGTACCCTAAACATTGAACCTAATGTATTTAAGTGGATCGAATTCTTTTTGACTAACCGCACCCATTTTGTGACTGCTAAAGAATGCGATTCTCCCGTAACTGATGTTAAATCTGGTGCACCTCAGGGTTCAGTATTAGGTCCTCAGCTATTTTTAGTATTTATTAACGACCTTCCTAATGGTATAAACTCCTCCATAAAACTATTTGCTGATTTATCGCGAAATTCATGACCAAACGGACAACATTAATTTACAAGCGGACTTCGACACTGCCTCACAATAGTGCAATGGCACATGGCACTTAACACAAACAAATGCAAAAGCGTGACCATTACGCGCAAACGTTATTCCCAGCAGCCCTTGAACTGCAGCATTACCGGAGCTATTTTCGAATACGTTACATCACAAGTATCTTGGTGTTCCAAATTCCATACCCCCCCCCCCCTCCCCCCCTCCCCGAAAAAAAAATTTCTGTCTATGGCCAACGAGAACACTTGCACTTTGCCAGCGTTGTTACGACAGTATCACTGTGGAGGCTTTGAAATTTTTTTTTTCTGAAAAATATCGGCTTTAGATGGACAACGCTGGCTATGCTTGCGAGGGCGAGCATCTCTGCGCCTCTCACTGCCGCTCACTACCTCCTCCCCTGTGCCCGGTACCTGCGGCGAGAGTTGACCGGCGCACCCCTCCTTCACGTTTTGTCTGCCCTCGCTGCGTTCCTTTTGCCTGTCTTGTGGTATAAATTTTCGGACTCCTCAACGCGCGGCCGTCGTGCGGACTCAGTCTCTGCTTGGACCGCGCGTTGCAGCGGCGTTTGTATCAGGATTGCCGTCTAGCCAAGGTAAGCACGATTTACCGGCTATTTGCGCGTACGGTGTCGCACAATTACTCGACGTACGTTTGCCTTGCAATCGAAGAATGTTAACACCCTTTATAAAATCCACACGTGGTTGTTAAGCTTACCTCCACCTGCGAGCAAGATTTCCTTCCGTAACTACTCCGTGCAAGGGAATGTAATCACAAATCAACAACAGCAAGAAGACGTAAAAAAAAAAAACAGATTTTAGTACTTTCCTTTTTTGTGCCTAATTTTTAGCTCGGGTCCTGCTGAGTCGGGGTCTGTTGCTACGAGTTTTCTTATAGATCGAGTTATTACGTTCTGAGCTTATTGTGGAGTAACGCGTGCAGTAAACACATAACAGCCAGGAGCGTTTTTAGCACAGCCTGTACACAAAGTCCGCCGTCCATGTTTACGCGTTTGAGAAATTTGCGAAGTGTATCCAGGGACGCAGCTTTCTTTTTTTTCGGTTCGCAGCAACCGCTCACAGCTGCGCATGTTCACAGCAGCCGCAGTACGGGGAAGGAACCCAGTTTGTGTCACACATGCATCCGATTAATGCGCATGGCCGGGCCATACGACGAGAAGCCGTATGGCCCGGTCATGTGTTTGTCGTTCGCATGTCGCCATTATGTGAACTAAAGCGATCAAAGAGTTTATGCCATCTGTTTGGAAGTGACCAAAATTGTTAAAAGCAACCCACGTAATCTTCGGTGCAAGTGGCTGTAGCGACACTAAGTGCTTCAGGCCCACGGACTTAAAATGATTTGTCCATCTAAGAAAAACTGTATGAGAGTCGCCGCTAAGTTAGACTCAGTTTCCGTTCCTACCGCCAACCAGAACCAAGAACCAGCAAAGGAAGGACGGAGAAGGAAGGGGGGCGGAGGAGGCAACCAGTGCGAGGGAGGCAACCAGTTCCCCGCACGAGGCCCCTAAGTTCCAGGAACGGGTCCCTCGGCCGGGTTCGTCTCTCTTTGTTCCTTGGATCGCTCCTCCGAAACTTCGTGAAGCTTCAGGACGTTCCACCCTTCCTCTTTTGTGTTTCCTAGCAGCTTGCTGTATTTATTTCGTAGTGCGTTAAAGTGCTACTGAAGCGCTTTTAAAACCTGGCAAAACTCTACTTTTTACAATTGTTACATTGGTCAGTTTATGCCTAAAAACTTTTTTTCGGCATTTTTAGCTTGGGGACAGCGCTATTCGTCGTTGAAGTTGACCCTACGCCCCGGCTACTGATCCCTGCTGCATCGCCGGAAGAGCGAGAAACCGAGAGGCAGCGACGGGAAGTAGCGTCATATTCGGAAGACAGCCAGCGACGTGCGAACCAGGCGTGTAAACTGCACTTTATTATTTATTGTGTAGAGTTTTCTTCCGTGTCGATTTTCAACCGTAATGCAATCGTGTGATTCCCTAAAGCGACTCCTAGATACCAGAGATTTCCTACCCGAGCGCCCGTGGCTACTACATTGCCTTCACGAGTAGTCGCGGGCGTCGCGTGCTCTGTGCTCCATACGCCAAGAGACGGGCTCAAACATAATGCAGGTACCCCAAGTTCCTGATCCATTATTATAAGGGGATTAGAAAATTTGTTGGACCACAGTGCTCTGGGCTGCTTCCCGAACTTCTTGCTCGTTTTCCCGATCAACGTTGTTGGCTGTGACGACAGCTTAGCTGAGTAGCTAAATTTTAAGAAGAGATCAAGCAAGCTGAAAGCATGAAGCGTTTTCTGTACGCGGAAGCGCTCCGCACACTCGCCGGTCGTGCATGCCCGTACGGCGCACGAAACGGCTCGCACCACGCATGCCGCGGCAGCGACCGCTCTTCGCTGCCGTCCAGAATCAAGGCCCTCGCGAAGAGCACGTGAACGTGCGAGAGAGTGGATGAATAGTGCGGTGAAAAACTGTGCTAGGGATTGTCATCCAAGGTGATTTTGAATGAGGTGATCGAATTTGTATCGCGATGCGGAGCGCCGACCGGTCGTGGAGCTCGTCGACGGTAGCAAAGGAACCTGCCCGAGCACGAGATGCGGCGAGAGGCCGATGGATGGCGTTACCCGCGCGCAAGAATGAATACAGCACCGATGGCTAGAATGACTATCAACGTGAAAATAAGGTTCCACACGCGAGAAAGGGGATGATAGTGCGGTGAAAAACTGCGTTAAGGATAGTCATTCGCAATTGCAGATGTAGCAGTGACCAAATATCGGCCTCGGTGCTAAGCCTTAAGTTCCCAACATCCGAGGCCATCCGTGCAACCCAAGCTGGCTGAATCTGTTTGGGAAGGCGTTTTTCTAAAGTTCGTCGGGGACCAGCGTGCTGCGTTTTGGTTCCTCTACCTTTCGGAGGACCACCAGCATTCGGTTCCTCTATTCTAAACTGCGTTGTGCAGCAATAGAGAGTTATAGCAGATCGGAAAAACGGTTCCGGTACGGTACACGGTAGCCGCTACGGACCGTACCGGGAAGGCTCGTTTTTAGAGTTATAGCAGACCGTAACTACCGGCCATGCTACCGTGACTGGGAGCGACTTGTGTTGTACGTCGTTTGGCAATTTTTCGTGAGTCTGTGGCGCTTCCTGTGCTAAATATTAGTTTTAAGTTCTCAAAAGCGCTAAAGACAGTTTTAGAAAAAAAAAAAAACACCCAACGCCCCTACGAAGATTCGAACTGCGACTGCGTGAACATGGAGCGGGCATTTTAATTCTACGCCATTTCAATAGATGGCGCCAGTAGGTCAAGCTCAGTAAAAAAAAAAAACTCAGTACATACGGCTGGCTGTTTCTAGTTTTTCGTTGTATTTGAGAGTCCCTCGCACTGATACCGCCTGTTCCTCACTCGCCGATTTGTAGACGGGCCCCATGTTGCTGTTAATACTAGTTATGTAGCCGTATCGCATTTATTTAACCTAAAGAAGCTATCGGACATGCGTCGTCGACGACACAAGCCACGGCAGTTGGGCCGGGACCGTGTTTCGCTTGCTGCTTGAGCTGTCAGAATCGCGTGGATTTCACTTGCTGCAACCTCATTTTTCTTAAAACGATCTCATATTTACAATCCGTTCGACTAGGCGTGAGCCAATCGTACGTATCCTAAACTCTTCCAAAGCGGCCGCCCGCTTCCGAACGACGGACACGGTATGTCTCGGTACCGCGCGGCCAAGTCGCTCCGGTATACGGTAGGGTTCTGCGCATGCGGGGTGGCGTCCAGACGGTAGACGTTACCGTACCGGAACCGTTTTTCCGATCTGCTATAACTCTCTAATGACACGTTCCGCTGACCGGCCGCGCAGCGACCAGGCACCAGCACCTCCGCGCGACGCGACGACCGGCGGCGGCCCCTTCGCTAGCTGCTGCCTGTGCGCATCGCAGGCCGCTGCACACAGCTTGTTACCGCCTGCCCGAATGTAAAAACAAAGTCGCACATGCGAAGAAGGGGATGATAATGTGGAGAAAAACTGTGCCAGGAATTGTGACTAGCGGTGGTGGTAAAAGCGGCGAACCAATATCTGAACAACTTCCCTGAACCCAAGAAGCACAAGTCGGCCATGAGTCGTCGGGGTAGAACCCCTTTTCTAAAGCTCGCGGTGAGCGAACTTGTTGCGTTTATACCTTCCCCAGGCTCTCATATTTTAATGAAAGATTGTGTGAACCCTGCATTCATCAGAGGTCCCCCTGGCCCGTATCTGAACGGGAACAAAATGAGATATTCAGGCCGAGCGATCACCGCAGCGCCGGCACTTCCGAATATGACGTCATCTGCCGCCGGCCAATCGCGAAGGGCAGCCAGCGCTCTGACCGCGCCGCCGGGCAGGTGTCACGTGAACGGATGGTGGGGTGGTTTTTACCAGCTCGGAGAGATGGACGCAGGAAAGTCGTTGACGGGTTTAAGAACATATACATTTAATGCGCACTCAAAAACCCTAACGCAAAGCACCCAATAATTAAACTACACACAAACGATGAACACACATCTCTAACAATCCCAACATACAACTGAGCTCTAACGCAAGAGTCTCTACCATAAAGTTCTACACAATTCGTCCGAATCAACTTATTCTATCACCCTATAGGTGATCTCTGTAAAGCACAAGGCCCTAGTTGTGTCCTATGACTGCGTCCCTATTGGACAGGCCTACCCCGGTCGTCGGCGCTGACGTGTCGCACCCTTGCGTGGCCGCGACTTGGTGGTAGCCGTCCTCGTCTCGCTTCGGTGCCGGCGTTCGATGCGCGCGGTCAATCCTTGGGTGGCGTGCTTCCTCGGTGGCTACCCCCTGGTAGCCGCTGCCTCTGGAGGTCCCAGGTTGGCTTGGCACGAGCGTCGCCTTTCGGGGCCGTCGAGACGAACGTCGACGGAGCGTGGACGCTGGCCGCTGGTGCCCGACCGATGCCGCTGGGGCCACGAAGACGCAGGTTCGTGGTGCACCTAGGATGACGGTGCCGATGCGAAGTCGGCCCGCTCCCGCCCAGGCTCGGATGGCACGGTCGATGGCATGGCCGTGTCCCCCTGGCTCGTTCGTTGAAGCGCACGTGCTCCTACCGCCTCCTGGTTTCTTCGGTTTCTTGCCTCCCCCCTTCTCTTTGTGCGCCCCGCTTTTATACCCTCTGGGCTCTCTCGTGGCGCACTCCCATTGGCTTCTTGCTTCTTCTCTGTCCTTATATGGTCAATACGCAACTTGTCCCATGCGCGTCCTTCCCTGATTGGCCGACCAGTGCGCTGCCACTTTTGCCCATGATTCCTCGGTGCGTCGGCGCTGGCGCTTGCTGATTGGCACGCTCCTGGCGCGCACTTCAAATGGCCGTTCGTTTGTTCTTTTTCCTCGTTTTCCGGGGTTTTCATGCCTCCCCTCTCGGGGGGTTCGCTTGATACATGACAGCAGGGGTCGCTTATTGTGACAAAAAAAGATGGTTTGGGTGTATGTACACATAAAATAAACATGTTTTTCGAATTCAGCATCAAGAAAACCTTAAATTAATGCCCCAAACAATTTTTTTGGAAAAGCTCTTTACCAGCCCTTAACGAACACGTGTGCGCGTTTTGAAAGGCCCTTCGGCCGTTCGGGGTCGAGTGAGTATTTCAAAAATGTGCCCAAGGGCACTGCAAAACAGCAAGTCTAGAGCGGGTGTGCGTGGGCTGATTGGCGGTTGTGTTTGTTTAGCAGCCGCAATTGCTCATTTGCGTCTAAAGGGTGTACTTAAAGGAGTTACTTTTAGGTATCTCGAGTATTTATGAAGCCACTACTTTTTACTTGATGGTCCCTGACGCTGAAAGGTGTTTATCTGTTTTTTTGTATGTTAAAGACGCGAGCATTTACAAATATTTTCAGCGTTGCTCCCTATTTAAATGATTACGTTGTCTGTGTACAGCAAAAAATATAAAATTACCGGTTATATGCGGCGGAGAGCAAGAAAATTACACATGTGTGTAAGCAAAAACACACTTTTTCTTGCTTTGCTTGTTTTAATCGCTTCGGTTAGGTGCCTACCATATCACAGCTGATATATTTAAGTACAGCTTGAAAATTTTCTTTTTTTTTTCGGAATAAACTTACTTTGCCGTTCCTTTGAAGATATTGTTGGGTGCACACGCCAATTTAATGACTTTTCTGTAAGCATGCTACTACAATCCTGCCCATGCACTTTTAAACTGTTTCGCTGCGAACTATTTTTTTAGAACATAATCTCCGAAGAAGGTGACTCCGAAATGCGGAACACATAACAATAATTATAGTTAATAAGATTAATACTTATTTTATTCGTGTCCTGTGAGGTCACAGACCAGTTTTGTCAAAGTTAGTTGAAAAACGAGAATTGCCACCATTTCAAGTTAACTCAAGCAAGTAGCATAACGCTAAGAACTCTGTTGCATGTTTGGTAACGTTGTTATTTTAGCTGTGTCTTTGTTTCCAAATTTTCGCTAATTTTTATCCCTAGACAATGTCCAAACATCAGCTTCCCCCGCCCTCCACCCATCAGCCTTTCTTTATAATGGTACTGAAGATCCAATGCCGCACGACAATATAAACTCTACTTAACATTACATACATTGTCTTACAACCTTCAAAGGGGCATTGTTTTCATGACAGGTTTTTCTTTCTTTGATGGGTAAACTAAAAAAAATCCTTGCTCATGAGGAACGTTGGCACGGCCAGAGAAAATGCCTGATTGATTTGACATTTATTTGCTTCTAAAAAAGGAGTGTTTCACTAATACTTTCCCCTGTTTTCTTTTTTTTGACTGCAGGTGCTGGTGAAATTTCCCGCGTGGAGAATCCGAAATACGCGGACTCTGATGCACAACGCTGCATCTGCGCTGGCTACAGAGGTGGCTGGAAGGCACTCATTCCTGCTGTTTAGTAATGGCGAAATTGGCCACTCGGCTGATGAGAACAATAAACAACTTTCAATCTGCCAATCTCTGCGCATACATGCTGTTCTTTTCAGTCATATGCTGGCCGGCATTCAGAGCATGACCGGTTTACATTTTCACAATGGAGCATATCTTTGGCTAGAGCCTATTAAGCTTTTCGAAACCACAAAACAAAATTTTCTAGTTGAACGTTAACAATTCCCACTAAGAGGCGCACTTCAATGGCATCTCTCAATGTATTTAGGGTTTTATTTAGTATACACTAGTAACACATTTTGAGCATATTTGAAGCAGTATTTTCTGTGCATTTGAAATGCATTATAATGCATTTTGCACGTATTTAAAATTACATTTTAGAGCATTTTCAAAGCATTTAAAATGCATTAAATATATATTTTCAATGCACTCCTTATGTATTTTTGGAGGTACATTTTAAATATAATTTAAATATATTTTAAATATTACAAAATACCCCAGAATAAATACAAAGTTCTATTAGCCATTCTCGAACCATTATATGTATTAAATGCATTCAAAATACATTAAAAATACATCTTTTCGCTAAGGGCACACGCCCATGCATGCACACTCTAACGCACACACACGCCCATGCGGACGCACACACGCACGCACACGCCAACGCATGCACACACGCACACACATACAAATGAATAATCAGATTGAGAAACAACTTAAAATGCATAAAAACGTATATTTTAGCGCTGTGATATCCCACGAATATGCCGTAACGGCGAAAAAAATTGGGCCCATCTCCCCACGAGGGGGGACTCGAGTAAATGCGTCGCGTAGGGGGTGGGTGTATTGCGTTAACGTTAGTGTTTGGGGGGTGGTGGTGGGGTGCTAGTGAATGTGTTGACTATTATTGCTTATTACTATTAATTATTATTATTTCTTTCATATATTAATTATTGCTTTCGTGATTTTGCGACTCGAGTCCCCCCTCGTGGAGAGATGGGCCCAATTTTTCTTTTTTTTTTTTTTGACGCAAGAAGTGAAGGACAGGAGTAGGTTGTTGTAAGTCGTTATTTATTTATTTATTTCTGTTGTCGTTGTATTGGACGCTGAGAACGACGGCTTCGTGGTCTCTAAAGTGTACTGTTAAGGGGGTCTTTAAGCAGTGGTCGTGCGTTGCAGCAACTGGTGAAGACGAGATCGATGCAACTGCTGCCGTGTATCAGCAGCTTCTTGACGTAGTTTGAATGAGTCAAGGATATAAGGCGCGTTCGTAGCCTTTCATTCTGTGTCGCTTTTGTGGCGCAGTGAGAAGAGCACCATGTACCTCGCGTTCCGCCCACAGCGTCGTGGGATCGAAACCAGGCGCCGATAACTATTATTTTTTTTATAGTGTAGGGGGAGGGGTGCGGACCTGTTGTTGAGAGCGAGGAGGGTAGCGTGATGCGGGAGAGGAGGAGTGGGGGAGAGGGCGCACCAGCGCGCTGAGCTGTTGCGGACGGACGGCGGACGGTACATGTGAGTTAAAGAAATGCTCTGCATTTAAAAGTATTAAGAACGCTCGCATTCATTCAGGCCGAAAGGCAACCGAATCCTGGGCTGGGACATTCGGCAAAAAAAAAAAAAAAACGCACACTAAAGCTATATGCTAAGGCAATGAGGGCAGTTGACGTAGGTTTAACAAATTTACTTGTAGGAACGACCACATTTTGAGATTTCTTCTGTCATGAAAACGGGACAGCGAAGGATGATTTACAACTCGAAGCAAAGGCAGCATCGTCCAGACGAAAGTCTTTGCAGCATTAGGCTAATGCCGCCACCTCGCCGCGTGAATAGGAGTTAACAAAATTACACTTTTCCGCTTGGCTTTGCGGCTAATGGGACGGCCGGAGAAATGGCGCGCTGCCTGCACCAGACCACGGAAGCCACTACCCAGGGCTCGGAGAGGCACCATTGACAGGTAGACCAGAGGCGGACAAAAAAAAGACAACAAAATGTACACAACTGAAGAACAATGCAAACCATAAATCAAATAGATTTTTTGTGAGTAAACAAGCCTAAATTTCCCCACTATTGCGTGAAAAAACGTAATGTTCTAACGGGAAGGCAAAAAAGACATACTATTCACCTCCAGCAAATCTATTTATCTGCTTGTGTAATTGCAGAATGGTAATTCCACCCACAAATAACAAAATTCCTGAAATTAGTACTGTACACATTATTTTCCAAATATTTGGAAAACCTGGACATAATATTTTGTGAAATTCTGATTGCCTTAAATTAATGCTATTTTTTTTGTTTGACGTGTAATTGGGCAAACCGTTCTCGTGTTTTACAGGTTTGTATGACCAAACTCCTGATGTCTCGTTTGGTATATTTGCTGTGCACGTGTGTAAAAGTAAACAATTGCAAATGTAAATAAACCCATGGCCGAATCAATACAGAATAATCGATGAAAAAAACATAATTTACGGCAAAAAATCGGTTTGTTTATTAGGCTGAAACATCATTAGTTCTTTTTATGAGTTTGTGGGCGTTACTCGTGAGAACTAAAATCATTTTTCATCCAATGGCCGGCAAGTAATTTTCAGTTTGCGGAAACACAATTTATTCCTGTTACATTTTTGGAGAGTTATTTCCAAAATTGATGCTCAGTGTTCTCCGAAGCAATTTTTACAATGTACTTACAAAATGTCAAGTCTCCATCCACCAGTTCTGGGCGAGGGTTTATCAATGAATCAGACAGGCAGCCAGATATAGTCCAGCTCTGTTTTTTTATAGCTATAGACACGCCGTCGCCAATTATGAGCTTATTTGTATTACATTTCCAGGTAATTTATCGAGCTGACATCGGCAAGGATTTGTTAGCGATAAGTAAGCCTGAGAAAGACTTGTCCAACAACCGGAAATTGTCTTCGCTGCAGCCACGGTCATGACTCCCACTATACTTCTCTTCTCCGACCACGCACTTACTTGTTATCGCAATGTGGCGGCCGTTAGAGTGATGGATTGTTGACAATATTCCGAATCTTCGTGTGAACTGTCATCAAACATGCGTTTTCTATCAAACTGAGAAAACGCGCGCAGAGGTGAAGTCTGACTACAAAACTACTGCAAATTACTGGTAGTGCTGCCATATCAAACGGGTAACTTTGAAGGTTCCGAATATTTATCCTCTCCAGAAAAGATATCACGTGAGTGCCCAATTTACAGTGTTTTTACAGTGCATGATGTATATGGCCTCATTACGAAAAGTTATGGGGCTATGAACTGTAAATAATAAAGGCAAGGGGAGCGAATACTAATTCCACAAAAAGCTGAATATGTGCGCATTTGGTCTGCTTGACATTTATTGTCCCACCATGTTTTGATCTGCATTAATGTAAAATGAACGCAGAGTAGAAGCCGTGAGTGAGAATAGCATAGCCGGCTATTGCGCAGAGTAATTAAAATGAGGTTATTTTCGTCATTCTTCTTTCTGTTGTTCTTATGTCTCCAGCCTTGCATTTTTCGTTCGCAAAAGCAGATAATACTTAGCGCACTCCGAATACATTTTCCAGACGTTGAAGGAAGCACTTCTGCGACCGAACCAGCATGGCTTACTTGAAAAATGATCGCGACAAGAAAACATTGGCCAACAATACTTTTTGGGCGAACACGTTATGCATGAAAACGTTTTGTATTGCTGTAGAGTCCTGTTTATTATGTAGACAAATGACGAGTTCAATCAACCGCCAGGGCGCGCGTTTTAGATCTCTCAAGGATAGCTGCTTGATGAGGGTGAGCGAGGCCACCCAAACATACTACTTTATATCCATCAAAGCCCGCACGCTAGGTGCGCAGCCACAGCTGTTGCACGATTTCTGAACACGCGGCGCCGGCAGCTGCCACCTCAAGCAGGTCAGACAGGCGAGCGGTGCGGCAGCTGGGAGGTTTTTTACGTGCGGGTCTGCCTGCAAGAGTACTGAATGAACTGAACGAATTCATCAGAAACCACCTGCACGGACATGACCGCCATCGCTGAGAATTGGCCGCTACGTTCCTGTTTGTGTCCACCAGGATGAGAGATAATTGAACGGTTCAATAGCACTGATTCCTCTCCGGCGGCAGCAACAGCGGTATTGACATCTAATGTTCAACAGACGTCCGAAATAGAAGTGACCACCAATGCCTTCACTTCCAAGGGTGCTGTCCAACTCCGCTCCCAACGCACCTGTGACGACGGAGCGCCTACCTATAAAGGTATTGCTTCTAATAAATGTTTAAAAAATAGGTTGTAAAGAAAATGCTTTGTTGCAACATGTAGTTAGGCGTTCCCCGTAAGGATGCTCGAGCTTCTTTAGGTAGTCTACTTGTAAATAACAATCTAGTGCCCTATCATATGTCAATGTGTGCGCTATGTCACGCTTCTTAGATTGTGACACCTTCATGACTCCTTTTTATTTTACTAGCCATACTCGAACCCGCAACGGGAATCCCTCCCTTCTTTACAAGGCTAAAATTTGTTCGTGACGCATTCGTGACATCTTCATGACAAACGACGCACCTTTTGTTCACGAAGTGATCACGCTGACTGCTTTGTTGCAAATCTTTCATTTGTACTTCTGCGAATGGCGAATGGCACACTGGCACATAACAAAACACGTTACAATGATTCCGTATAAATGTTTTTGGCGATGCGTTCCAGTGTGAATTATGAAGTTCTGTGGGTGTTTTCACTGTGAAATCAGGATGCTTTCTGCGTGAAAAATGTTAGAAAGAATCGCTCCATGCCAGGCAATAATTAGGGCGCCTCGGCCTCGGAGAACGCTGCACTGTGAACAAGTAGCGCTTAATTTGAATTAAACACTATCGTCACTAGTCGAAATTTCGCGTCACTCATTCCTGTGTGGACAGCGTTTACAAGGACGCACTGCATTCCGTCGGAGCAACGCGTGAAGGACTGAACAAAACTGTATTTGATTGGAGTTGATCACCAAGAAACAGTTACGGCATGTAACAGAAACGAAGAAAAGAATCCAAATAAAGCGTGAAAATTAAATGTCTGTGCTCCTGGACCACCAATGTAGAACTGCTCAAGACGAACCAAACATCTTAAGTGCGAGCAATCAAGCTTGACACAGCCGACTGGAAACTGAAGTCGATCCAGAGGAAGTCGGACACTAGAATCGGAGGGCTAAACGACCAGCCAATTGGGCGGCGAAACAAAATAATCCAGAAGAGGATGTCCGTCGCGGGGCACCAATTCAGTAGAACGCTGCGCCCGCGCTCTAGATGCCCGATGTTTGCTTGAAGTTCAGCGCGCTTAGGCATTGCCTGTGTGTACATCGCGAAACACTGCTGATGCAGGAAAATTCACATGTATTTTTATTGGATCGCATTAGGCTACAATAGCAAGTGGTATGACGTCATGAACAAACATGAAGTTATCGATGGTTCGCGCAACCTGCGCTACCCTAATTGATACGTTGCTTACGTCGCACGTATTCTGCGCAACCGGCGAGAGACTGTTTGGCCAAATTATTTTATCTACATAATAACACAACAATGCAAAGAAGTGCGAAGTGTCGCATAGTGCGATGTTCACCAAGTGCCGCCGACGACGGAAAAGCGGTGAGCACGCATCATGGCTAGGATTGATATGGCCACCTATCCTTAGTTTGCATGATCTAGTAAATACCTCACCTCACTCTAAGTCATAGTTCGTCTAATTTCTTTTGTCGCCACGCAACATCTTTGGTGGAGTGTGCGGAGCCATCCCAGTCCTGGCTTCAACTTCGCACTGTTTTAGCGTGGACGCTATCACCGCGAGCACGCTGGCCGTTTCGGGCAACCCCAGCCACGCTGCAACCAGGTCTCTTCCGTTTACCCGGATCCGTGTACCCAGCCCGAGAGACGCCTGTGAAGGCCATCCGAGACGATTCGTGGGAGATGAGCCTAAGAAAACGTATTCCCATATGTTTTCTCCCGACGTGACTTCGGGAACCTTCGACCATTCACCCTAACTTAAGACATCCCTGTTGCGGGCCAGGCCATCATTAGGGCTGCCGTCGTCATCCGTGGCGGCAAGCGATTTTCGCATGAATGTTTACATTGCATTGGTCATCCCCATCGCAAGTTTCGACCTTACCTGGGCCTCTACCAGCACGACCGGTCTCGATTATAGGTTGATATCACTGCACATAAATGGGCAGTGCCCGAATGGCGCCATCTCTCTTAATCGAGAACAAACTAAAAGTGGCTGGCGCACAGGCCGCGCGTAATTTGTGATGGCTGCTTTACAAATATAACTACTTCGCTCAACACTTTTCAACCGTTGTTCCTGTCATTTCTCCTACCGCCACGGCGAAACAATTTTTACTGAGCATTTAATTAATTTCAGTCCAGTGTTACCCCTGTCTGCTATCCGCATTATAGAAATAGCCTTTGGTGGTTTGGACGAAAATAAATTTGTGTTCACAGCTTTAATTCACACAACCAGATCCGCCAAAGTTGAAAGCACTAGTTTACTCGTGGTCCCTCCATGTTTTTCTCACACGCTAACTTAAATGGGCTCGAATAAAATAAAATAAAATATACGTTCTCTTGAAGATGCGAGTCCTAGACGGAAGGTTCACAAACACCATTGATGGCCATTTTCACTTGCATGCTCTCAACCAAAAGAATACATTCGGTAATAGTAAGACATGACAGGTTCCCAACGACGTTTCGTTCCGCACGTCGACTAAGGAGCACCTAAAAGTTATCTTGTACATTTGCCCCCTTATTCACAAAGCTAACTTAAGTATCACTTTGGCCTCACGACACTTTTCCGCACCTTGACGCGTTTCAAGAACTGAACTTATGCTGCAAGGGCGCCTTTTAGTGAACTTATCGGCCCAATAAGTAAGCGCTATTTTAGGTAGCTCCCGACCTACCTTAAAGGAGCCATGAAGACAAATACAAGTTGGGTTTATTAGAAAGACTGCGTAGTCCCGATAACAATGATATCAATATCATCGCAACCTTCGACCAAATAACGGAGATATGAAAGAAAACGTGTGAAGCAGTCGCGACCCCTTAGCCAATTTCCCGCAACTTTTCTATGACGTCACGGGACCTTGTTTGTGCGATTGGTGGCCGCCTAACTGACCTGTCGCGACGACACATGACTGGACGTCTGTAGTGGGGCCTCTACTTCCATTTGACCGCATCACATGAATGCTAACGTGCAGTTAACGCACTGAAAATTATATTTTATTGTTGGCCCGTATGACGTCATTCTTGCTCGTAACACGTCACTGTGACGCAAAATTTGAAAGTTTTTAAATACTTCTTGCTTTTTTTTCGTTAAAAAAACATCTTTTGTGGCTATAATGGAGGTGAGTGAGATATTGAATCCTAGTTCTTTTAAATTAAACGAAGTTGCATTTTCTCTTCATGGCTCTTAAGTGCGGCTTTTCCCGACCGAAATCGCGGACTTCGGGGATAGCTTAGCTGATGTTTCAGATTTCGCGCGTAGTTCGCGAGAAATTGCTAAAGAAATAAAAAATGAAGCGCTTTCTGCGTGTAAAAATGATCCGCGCACGGGTGCAAACGTGACGCAGCCGTGTTTACACCCGCACACCGACCCGGCCGGTGCGCGATGCAATTATACACAATTGAACATGAGACTCTTCGCTTTCGCCACGTGTTCTCTAGGGGCTTCGTCGTTTAGCGTTTCACACGATTTGCTTCACGGTCCGATTCCACCTTGGAATCTGGGATATCTTCAATCTGCGTCCTTTGTATTGCTGCACCGCCGAACCCCTTCGGCTCCTTCTGAGCTCAATCGCGTGACATGGATCGCCTCCCCTTTAAAATGCGCATGGAGCCTCCGGAGGCTTATGTGTGATTTCATCGACACTCTATTGACATTGTCCTCATAAAATTACACTGTAATACTGCTACAAAACCACTTTTGTGCGCGCCCTCATAACTTCAATACTTGATGAACGAAAGGCCGTATTGTCAGTCTGTCCTCCAATTCATGGGTTTCCCGACTAGCTAAGTGGAAGACACCGCAATGCATAAACATGCGGAAATCTCTTTCAATGATCTCTTCGACTTGAGGGTTGAGTACAGATGAGGGTAAAAAACGGAGGATAGAGGTCTTAAGAGGCATTGCAGCTACCTGATGTGTCTAAAAGACGTGTGAGACATTTTTAAAACGGGTTATTATTCGAGGGCATTCGGCAACTCGACAGGTCAAGAATCTGGAGTAAAGCGCGAGACACATGCACGACTAGAGCATGCGATTGGCATGCCACTGATCGTTACGACTGATCGTTAGGACCGGTTTTGGCGTCGTACGCTCGTCGGAGGAGGCTCACACGTGCGACTGTCGAGCCAGATGCAAACGTACGATCAGTGCGACCATTGTGCGGCCGCAGCCACTGATAGCCGAAATGTGTCGTAATACTGACGTCACTGTGAAAGTTTCTTTCAAAGCCTCGAGGAGGCGGTAGGGGCAGTCGCGAGTATTTTGAAGGGTGCAGCGCGGGGTGTGCTCGCGCGGTCTCCGCTGACCCGCGCGGTGTCTTGAGTGGCGCCCCCTGGCTCTGATGTCAGCTTAGGGACTCGCGCCGCTGTCGTCTGCTACACTCGCGCTGCTGTTACTCTCGCGCCTCTGTCGTCCGCTTGTGAGGGGCAGCAGTGCCTTTGCTAGAAATCGCCTGCTCTGATGCTTTGGGACATTAAAAAGCGTATTTCCAGTTTTTCAGTTATTTTGCCAGCTTCTGACGCATCTAAATAATTTCAAGCTGTTCCCCGAACAAGTTTGCAACACACGAGGAGAGAACAACTTTCTTATAGCATCGCTGGAAGATCGTGTGTAACTCGTCCTTTACAGCATATTAGCAAGGTTCAGTGCTCAGAGGTCCTCGATAATTATTCAAAGGGCGAAGGCTTCTAAAATAGTTTTGAGATGCTCTTATGAAGACTCGACAGTCTAATGCCACTCACCAAGCAGCGGGTCCCTACACGCGCATCGCACAGCAGGAAATAGAACGGCTGTCTTTTATTTCTTTCGTTGTTGTTTAGTTGCATCAGGTG
Organism: Haemaphysalis longicornis; assembly: GCA_013339765.2. Taxonomy (NCBI): domain Eukaryota; kingdom Metazoa; phylum Arthropoda; class Arachnida; order Ixodida; family Ixodidae; genus Haemaphysalis; species Haemaphysalis longicornis. The sequence continues at coordinate 71,352,631 of CM023452.1, read as the reverse complement.
AATGTTTTTTTCTGTGCCCAACGCGTTATTTTTCTGCACCGTCACAAACGTATTATTTGGAGGTTTGGGGATGTTTGGGAGGCTGACAAAGTTCGTGTGAATATTCTTTTCGGGCTGTAAGGCATACAGTACCTTCTTCAGAATTTGGCTTTCGTTATGCCTGTGTACAAGAAAGTGCATATCCGCAGCTTGCGTTGTTTATTCACATGAAAATGCAATGATAAGGTTTGTGCCACATAACCGCGAAACGGCGCAAACAGCGCTGTCCAGAGCACTCAAAGGTCGCTTTTGTGCCCCGAATTTCTGTCGTAACCGTCGTTGTCGTAACGAACTGAATATAACCACAAACAGTTATAACATGATTACGATGTTGAAGTCTTGATATACTCGCTACCGAACGCAATAAATAGTACACGCACCGGTTTTCCGTATAACGAGAATCGAAAGCGATGAGTATGTCCAAGCAGCTCTTTATTGCTTTTTAAAGGAGCCATGAAGAGAAAACAAAAGTTTGTTTTATTCGAAAGATTAGGTGTTTCATAGTACCCCAAGCGCTTTCCCGGAAGCAAATGATGCTTTATTCACTGAGAAATCAGGCAATTTAAGCCAAAATTTTAAATCTCCCGCTAAAATTGAACATTCCGTGACGTGTACAATGGCGTCCATAGAGCGGTCCATGAAACAGATACTTAGTATGTCGACTCCATATAGCACCCACAAGCGGGAGTCGATCGAGACGGCGGCCATTTTAAAAATACTAGTAAAACATAGTGCACCCGCAGCCCTAGTCATGGAATCGCCTGATCCGGAGAACAAAACTCTCGCCGAGGAGCTCGGGCTTGCATTTAACAACCTCACACCACAAAAACGCTCATGCTTCTAAGTGCACGAGCGGCAAGGTTGTGGGATACGCGGTGGACGGGAAAGCGACCATTCCGCGATAGCCACAACAGACTAACGCCCAGCCGTCGGCACCGCTGCCTCGTCAGCCCCGTCGCGACGGACGAATATAGACTGGTACGTATGTGCCGTATTTGATTACGGTTAATAATAGTTCAATTTCAGTAGCAGTATCACTTATGCAGTTGGCCGGTGTCGTTGGAAAGCCGTTCGCGCGAGCTCTCTGCTTCGACCAGAAGATACAAGCGTCAATGCGCGGTGTTTACGCATTTTTTTCCCCAGGTCAGAGCGATTTGACGAAGTCGGCGACGAGCGCCAGCATGTCCCAGGAGTGAGCTAATGTAATGGGTCCCTGCCGTAACTGAACAAACTGAAGTTTTCAGTGGTTGTAAACTGGAAACGAGCTCGTTAACGACAGCAGCAAGCCAACACCATTCGAAACTTACGCGACGACTGGCACTATCTCTCGTTCTATGCTGTTCCTTACTCCCCTCGTTTCTATTTTTACCTTGCTGGTTGGCCGATATGACGGCCAACCTCCTGTGAAGGAATTACGATACGAAGCAAGGTCGCCGGGTCTGTGCGTGACTGGAACGGTTCGTTGGCCCCGAAGAGCCTCGAAACCCGAAAATTCGTCTGCGCTGACGGCGAGATGTCGAGCTCGTCCGACGCTAGTTTCGTACGCATTGGCGCACACGCTTGCGAGTTCGTTCGGACCTTTAACCGTTTACTCCACCGTTCCTTTGTCATAAAAAGAATGTGCAGTATGTTTCACGGGCATTTAGCTCGCTATGCAAGCTGTAAGCCCTGCCTAACATGCTGTTTTGCTTTTGCCGGCCTCCGCCAATCGCAGAGCATTCCCAGCCAAGTGACATCACAGGTTCTGTTGCGGAAAATGAGCTGGTGGGTCGCATGTACTTTCCTTTTTCCTAATTATGTAGCTTATTTGAGCGAAGTTTGCGTTATAAGTGGTGTCGTTATGGTTCTAACGAGGCAATCTTTCGAATGAACCAAACTTGTGTTTTCTCTTCATGGCTCCTTTAACCCCTCCAGGCGTAAAGAACAAATCATGGATTACTACAGGGATGACGTTCGAAGAATTGAAGAAGACTGCTGTTACTCGCTTGTCGTGTACTGCGAAGCCGGTCCACTAAACCAGATTGATTTTTATGTTAAATAACATTTTCTCCTCTTACTGATCCTCCTCCTTCTCATGAATACACTTCTACTATAGCGTATATCTTAATATTGGGAATATGTGGCTGTGGGAAATCTACAAAAATATCCCTGCATGTCTGAGCAAACATAATGGTACTCTATTTTTACCATACACGCGACTCATTTTGCTCAATACGCCTCCATACTGGTTAGAATCTTGGTATACCAGCACGCGCCTATGCACAGAGCAGGTTATTTGGAACTCAACCTGCATTTTTGTGTGCCCAATTGTGCCTGTCGGCATACTTTCATGCCGTGACAACGTAAAGTGATGTGACGCATATTTTGGCGTGCTCGGTGAGATTGCAAAATCTGTTTTACCGTACATACGATTCCCAGGAATCGTAATGCCGTTTCCCAAAGTCCTACAGCCCCGAAGGCCTGGCATTTGTTTTAGTCTTGCATTTTCGATGTTGTCGGTTACTAGCAGCTTGCCGTTTTCTTGTTTGAAAGATTGCTTAATACAGAAGCTGACGCCTCGCTCTGCCTCTTCGCGCTCCGCACACGACCGGCTTAGCAAGGAATGGGGCGACGCCGGCAATGTTTCTTTTGTAGCGGTATCCAAAACTACACTTTAACTCACGCCTTAGAGCTATTGTATGCAATTTTAAGTATATTATTATGATAAAATGTTACGCACAGGCAACGTTTGGTGCGGACAAGCATCAGACGTCAACCTACGCGCAAATAAAGAGCAGGGAGAGTGAGCTCGAGTGAAGCAGACGACAAATGCGAGAATCCCTAAGCCGACGTCATGGAGGTGCGCTTCGCAGCGCCGCCCGTGGTCGTGCTCCCTGCCAATAGTGCCTAGAATAGACACTAGTTGCCAGTGGTACCAACACCATGGACGAGTGGAATCGTCGGGGCTAAACATCCCCAAACCGCTTTACTGAACATATAAATTGCGATGTATAACGTATTAGCACTATTCAGTTTTAATTCAAGTAGAAAAAGTATTCTTTTCCTGGCGGATTTCTCTTCCACATATATAAATCAGTCGGAGTGCGCTTAAACACGGAGGCTACCATGGAGCGAAAACAGTGGGAGGAGCGACGCCGACGACGCATCGCACACGCACTTTGTACCACGTGTCCCAAATTCACGCGTACGACTAGTCGTGGAGACCGTCGTAACGATCAGTCGCATGCCAATCGCATGCTGTAGTCGTGCATGTGTTTCGCGCTTAACTGCTGCACATTTCACCCAAAATCCCCGAAGCGCCAAGGAATAAAAATTCAGTCAAAGGGAAACGGATTCGAAAGACGAAAGTTTCTAATAGCACAGTGAAGTATTTAAGGATTACAAATCAATAAATTCCGGTTAAAGTTGCAGTTGATCCACGAAACACACCCCAACATCAACACATCTCCCTGACTATGGTTAAGGGAAGCTGTAAGGGAAAGGAACTTTTAGGTCCATGCAAACGATTGGGACAACACAAACGAATGCTTGCTCTTCATTTACAGACTACCAAAGAAGTTTCTGAATAATTTCTTTTCATGATTTGAAATTGTTTGTATGATAAACGTGTTGGGGTTTTTCGCTAATTTGGATGGTTGTAACTTGCATTTCCGCTACTTTTTCCTATTTTCTGGGGGTAATTCTATTCGGTACATGCTCATAACTGTGAGTGTTTTCTGGTGTTTTGTATTTATGTTTTTTTTTCATACCCTCGGTCGGCCCCGTGTTTCACGCTTCGGAGGTACCATTACCTTTTATCTTTCGAATTCTTCCCGGCGCGGTGTGAACAACCACGTGACTTACTCAGTGAGTTGCTGCTTATAAATATTTCCCTGGATAACTTTAAACAAGAATATCTTTTTTGTACCCGAACCCATGGCAGGCCGTGAATGTTGGCATGACTACCGTAATATTGAAGAAATTCCATCTCACTTGCGTCCCACCGACAACTGAGCAGGTGGTGGTTGGGCAAGTAATGATGCAATGGGAGTCTTGTTCTGTGCGATTTACACCAGATTACTGGCTTTCCTCAAAAAATCAAGGGAGTGTGCAGTCAGCTTTTCTATGTAGCACTACGGCACTGGCGCATCCCCGGGCAGGCGAAACGCACTTGTTTACCCACAGCCATAAAAAACGTGAAAGAACACGTTCCTTCGTTGACATCAAATTTTCTTGGCCAATCACAATGCGTACGTATGCGACATTAATGTGAGCCACACTCATCATCCTTGCACACATGATTCTTCTTGCCAATCCCAATGCGCAGGTATGCTATGTGAGCAATACGTATCATCCATGTGCACATGAGACGTCGAGAGAAAGGGAACGAATATTATTGCCCACAGTACAAAAGTGCCATTTGTTTCTTCATTAGTTCCTTGGGCAAGTTATATGTATGCTTTCAAGCATCCCACAGAAAAGTAAAATATGTATGATGTATCGTATCGTATAAGACCCGGTGGTTTTGCCTTGTGTACTATCACCTGTATTAGAACTTAGTACTCCCTTATAGTCAGAATTTATTGTCAATAAGCACTTGTCAAAGACTTTTGAACTCTCATGTCTTCGTTCGGTATATTTTGCTCCGCTGAATAAGGCTGTAGACCATCATCACTAATTACCCAGCGCCGACCAACTACCAAGCTCATAAAATTGGGCGATTTGGTTTATGGTAAAAAAAACAAGGGCGCGAAATCTACTGTGTTTCTGTGTCCTCATCCATTGCGCTCTTTTTTTAGTTTTTTAGGCCATGAGCCAACTAGCACAATGAAGCATTTTATTAAGCTATCATACTTGTACAGTGGGCCCGATTGTTTCTGCTTTTTCACATACCACGCTCCCGCTCCACTGAAATCATATAGGCGTCCATCGCATTTTCCTTTGAACGTCGTAACAGCATAACGCCACTATTACACGCAAGCAGGTCATGCCAATTTGCCGGACTCATTTTATGCTGACAGAGTACAATTAGAGACTTCAAATAAACAGTAGACGCTAATTATTTGCATTAATGGCTCTGTACATAAAAGCAGGCTAGAGAAGTTTCAATGCGTACACTTTTGTGTTTTCTTTCAGGGCAACTTCCAAACATGCCGGAAGCCTCTCGAAGAAGCTTAGATGTTAAACAAGCCTCTCTATTTCTGCTTACTGTGGCCTCTGCTGTTCCGTTGCTTCGTGGTGACGTCACAAGAGCAACACTTGTCGGTGGTTGGCAGCAACAAAACCCTAATGGAGACCCCAAGTACCTCCAGTTAGCCCACTTCGCTGTATCAACACAAACAGCCAACGGAACACGTTACAATACCGTCGTTAAACTCACTGCAGTCGCTACTCAGGTAAGCATATTTTTATTGCGAGAACACATCATGGGGTGGGTCGGTAAAATTTTTGCGTCACTCCACAGATGCCATGATTTGAAGCGAAACAAAAAAAAAACACGGACGAAGAACAGAGTAGAAGAGACAGAGCCGCGTCGACCTGTCAACAAATGGAGTGATAGAAGAGCACACAACAACAGAGTGGGGAGAGCGCGTCGAAATGCCTGCATTCGGGATAGAAGGGTTGCCTTTGCAACGGTGCTGATGTCGCAATGGATGCTGGGATAATGTAGCCTATACGCCGTCTTCACGGGTCTTGGTGGCATCGGCCGCCGCTTGCACGCCCTGTAGAAGCACGTTCGCAGCCAGTGCAGGGTGATAAAAGCCAGACCAAAGGCTGCGCACCAGGTTGAGGCTACAATTTTAGAGGAAGAAGGGTGACGTGATCATGCATTCTCAGATTCACCAATTGATGTTCGGTAATTTTAGGTGGGGAGTACCTTAGAACCGCGAAATATCCGTCCTCGTCCGTGCGCATAGCATTTACAATCGCAAATATGCCATTGGCACCGGCAGGATTCGGGCCTGTGGTTGGTAACCCAGGGAGAGTTAGTGTCAGTCGTCTCACCTATTGGGCTACGACCGTGAGTTAGTACCCGAGAGTCTAACGGCTTACTCACTCGCCTGTAACGGTGCATAGTACCTTAGGACCTCCCAATGTCCGTCCGCGTCTCCATCCATGCGCACACCAACATCAAGCGAAAATCAAGCTAAATTCGATTCTAGCCGTGAGCTGCAGTTTTATTTAGGGAATAATCAAGGTGCAACTCGGGGCGCAAATAAGATGTCACTCAGGGCGTAACTTGGATGTCATTTGGAGTCCCCGTACTCCGCACCCTCGCCATCATCCACGGAGTGGAGATGCTGCCATTTTTTTATTTTACTGTGTTTATGGCCCGTTTGTATTGCTTGGGGCCAAATAATGACTGTTTTTGATGTTACTATCGAACGCGCGTGAAATCACAACTAACCGAGAATTTTATTACAGCACCCGTAACACAGCTGCCCTGTGGATACTCATCAAGTCGCATAATCGCCTTGCAATTCTTTTCAGTGAATTTTACATCGTGGTTACTGTTTCAGCATTTAGCGTAAAGTTACAACAAGCTGAACTGTTCCTCAAAAGTCATCATGATTGGGTTTTCTCACAGCAAAGAAGCGCTGTAGGGCTTTATGTCACTCACTAGAGCATACACTGATTCATTAGTGGCGTGTAAAGCGTTATTCAGGCGAAACCCGTTAACCAAAGCTGGTGAAAGGTTTCGTAGTTTACTGTAAACATACCAAATGTTGCCGCAATTAATGCATGACTATAGCGTCATGTTTACTAGGAAAAAGGGCAGAGATATGTGGCATAGTGATTTAAAGCAGTAATTGGCGTGCAGTGTAAACTATAGAATCTAGTAAACAGCCCGTCATTATTAAGACTTTAACCAGTTCCTTCGACGTTGGAAAATTCACCCCTCAGCTGACTTGAATAGACTGGGTTGCTGGTGGGACAATAGAATATCTAAGGCAAGGGAATTTCAACTTCCTTGGAATATCTAAGGTAGTTTAATTTCTGGGCATCGTCTTCGTTTGCCGTTTTATTCTCGGCTACGTCATTAGAGCTTCAAATATTGTTTTTCAGTGGTGTTTAGGAGGTTTTCTTGCACTCTGATGACCTACTAGAATATGTATAAAGGGTAATGCAATCAAACCTTATGGGCAGAACTAATTATCTAAGCTTACAATGTAACCAAATTAAACGAAGGTTCAAAATGATTACATTTAGATAATCCGTTTTGGTCAATCTTATGAGCGCTGCCTTCGCTGTTCGAGACTGTGTTTTGACCCGGCGAAAAGGCCTGCTGCAAACATACACTCCCTCTTCTCATCTGGACGAAAACCGTAGATGTCGAGTAAACTTGCTTCTGCCTGACTTGCACGCTTCAGGTCTCTGTTACCTGTAGAAACATTAGGCGGACAGACATTTGGCAGGGCCGCAGACAGCACAAGCACTTTCTTTGAAATGTTTATTTTTGGAGAACGAATTACGATGACACGTAAGCGCTGCTTATGATAACGTGAATGCAGTGTAACCGTCGGTTTAAAAAGACGTGCATACGCCATGTCGAGCTTCTTATTGTGGCGCAGACAATACGTGCTGATATGAAATCTTTTTACTAATCTCGCTAGAACATGTATGTTTCCAAATACCCCTAATATTTTGCGCCCTGTCGTAAGAGGAAGTGTACACCGGCATGCCGATATTTCTTGCTTTGACTAATATTGATGTATGCGAGTGGAAATAATTTCATCCAAGAAGGTGGCCGCTTGTCGATCACTAGTCCAAGGAAATCGATTGCCGCATTTGAAATTTCCGCCTCACCTTTAACGTTTGAATGACGCTAATCCTAGGTGCTAAAATGAAACGTGACCTACAGGCAAAAAGTGATGATGTATAGCATGAACTTCTATTGGCGCAATAATTCTTGGCAAAGTAGCCCTGGGTTACAGGAACTGAGAAAAGAAATCAATAAAGCAAAAGTACCCCATACTACTGCACCATTTAGGACTATTGGTGATGCCAACTTTTCAAGACCTACCCATCGTCGGGACGTATTGCTTATACGTAGAAAACATAATTTCGCAAAGGCTGACTCACTATACAAATTGTGGAGCAAATGGCGCACATTAGTTAAATTCACTGTTTAAAATAATAACAATTATTAATACATGCTTCTATTTTCGTATTGCCTTTCACCTTAGCAGAGTGTACCTGCAGTACGCGCAAAGAGTTTGACCTAAATTGCATCCTTAACGATTCAACGATTGATTTAGGACCACAGTGCCTGCGATAACAGAAAATAGCGCAAAAAACGCCGGTTTACCTAATCCTAATGACCTTTAGCAGCTGAGCTGAAAATTATTCACGCGGTTTTTTTTCTGTACGACAGTCGCCATTTTGGAACGGAGAGTGCGATAAAACATTTAACAAAATAGTTTCGACGCGGTTCCTCCGGGGTTTAACCAATGAAGCTAAGTTTACTTGTGGTCAAAACCTATGGCGTTCGTTGTACCAGAGCTGTCACGTTTTGGATAGGTGTATGCTTCATTTACTCCCCTGAAATTATTTATCGGCCATTTCACAAACTTCACAAAACCAAAAAATTCCAGAGAATGGCTTCATGACTGGAACAGACGTCGTGCTGAATTATGAACTTGAGAAACTGGGTACATCAGATTAGTATTCCTAAGCTAGATATACCTCTTTCGAGTTGATGCCGTGAACCAAGCTCATTTCGCGTCGGTCTGCCATTCTACTCTCCCGTCGCAACTATCCTGTCACAAAATTCCGTCGCATAGTAAACACCAGTGGATACCTTTCGCAGGTAGCTATGATATGGGAGTTAATAGGTTGTTTGCCTCTTTTGCATAAAAGTGCGCTTCAGCAGTTGATGGAGAAGTGTAGCAAACGCCTCTTTTAAAACATCTTGCTTTTTAGTTCAGTCCCTGCAATGGTATGATCAATGATTTAAACTTTACTGCTTTGAGTTTACCGGCTGCCAAAATAACGTAGTTAGTGACCTTCAATGTAGTACAACTTTTTGGTTGGACAATCCTAGCCACTTGGAAGCTACTGCCAACGGAGATACTTTTTTATGTTACCAAAAGAGGACAGCCAAGTGTAGGCAGAGTGTCCAACCTCGCTCATTTCTTCAATTGTCATTTGCGTAGCTAAAAATCGCGGTTTTCGTTCACTATTACCGGCAGCCCGGAACTTTTTTTCCCACTAAGAATATTTTAAACCGCGTATGTTTTTAATCAGCTGTGTACATGAGAACTTTTAAGTCGCCGTATAAAAATGCTACTCATGCCTCGTTCAACTAACGCCAGCGAAAATCGCCCGTGAAGTTCTGGAGGAAAATGTTTTACTGTTACTCTGCGCCCGTAATTCAGTTCCCTCACCATCGCGTTGGCCCCCAAAAAGTGTGCGACGCCTCGCGTCACGGAAACAAAAATGGTGCGCTAATGATGCTTCATTCTTATTTGAAACAGACGTTTGTATCTACACCATCTTTGGGGCCACAAATTGCCATCTAATTGATTGATTCCATGCGGAAGGTACACGCACGGAAACGTCCAAACTTTCGTTTAGGGGCCTAAGTACGGGTTGTGCACTCTAGGCGGTGGAGATGGTATTCTGCCTGCGTATGTTGAACTAGCCTGGGAAGGGTGTCTTCGGATTTTTATTCTGTACAAGCGGTGAAATAATGAAAACGATTTTGACTAGCGGGAAACACGAAGCAGTAGCATCGTCATAGCTTCAAAGCTGATACAACACACTACTTCGTTTGTTGCTGATACCTAAAGCACCGAGAATTCCTCTTAATAATGTAAAGTGAACCACTTTCCTGTGACTGCATGAACACCTTGAGCATGACTGTGTTTACGCACAGGCGCAGGCATTTTCGAGCGCGATAGCTCTATTACTCCAGTTAAAAACCCCCAAAGCGGCTCCTGTTCCGTAAAATGTACCGTTCCCCTTGCTCGATTGCGCAGCAAAAGTGTCTCATTTCACGTTCGTTCAAGTGTGGGTGGTGGGAGAGGGTGGTAGAGGAAAAAGGTTTGGGCGCGTAATACTGGTAAATGATACAAAGAGGCGCTAGCTTCATCCAAATTTACTACGCGTTCACCGCTAGAGGAACAACTGCACCGAACAACGCCCGTGTTTTGCTTTAGGGTGCATTTGTGTACAGTTAAACCTGAAGTTAACGAAGTTGGCGAAAGTCGGCAATTTTTCGTTACATGAAGGTTTTCGTTACATGCAGATTTCTAGTTAAATCTCGCGGGAATGAAGCAGAAACGAAGCCGAAATGCCAAACATTAGTAAAGGTGAACTCACCCTTTATAGATTTATTTCACAGTGAAAACCTGCGTGAGTTACGCCTGCTGCTTTCGCACGAGCTTAGGCACTACACGGCACTTCAATGAAGCAAGGTCACTTACCCTCGTATTCGCGAACGTAACTTAGGTATCGCTTTTGCCCTTTGACACTTTTCGGTGCGTTAACGCGTTTCAAGAACCAAACGTATGCTGAGAGGGCGGCTTTTGGTGAACTTGAACGTCTTTACCACACTAAAATCGTTACGAGGGTGCTAGCTGGGATGACTTTACCATGCGGCTACATTTTTCTGGCTCGATAACGAATATGCCATTTAAAATTGCAGGCTTTTCCTTGAAAGCACGCATTTTTTAGTTTTCTGGCACGCCACAGACAGCAGTGGAAAGGCGCGACTACCCGCCGACAGGACATCCTAGCACCTCAAAACTTAAGGCTTGAACCGAAACTGCACTCACATGTGTGGAAATGCATGGCTTGCGGTACGGGCGTAAGATAACAAACCTGTCGAGTAGCTGCTCTTTCTACCTTGTGGGGTGTCACTCTTCACAAGCAAAACCAGAAGTGAATGCCACGTTAGCACCCGGGATGGTGCTAGCCACTCAGTATCATCGTCATCATTATGACCAACGTCGTTTTTAGGCGATTCTAGACGTTTTTATTGCTGCTGTCTTCTCAAAGTAGTGCTAGTTACGGCTGGCGATATTCTCCAGCCGATTTTTCAATAAAAGTGCAAAACACAATGACAGATAAGCTTGCCGACTTCGTTGTATGAAGGCCACCCGCCGCAACATTCGTTACATAGGAGGTCACAAGCACATGGTCTTCAATGTGGGTAGCAATGGGGAATTTAACAACTTCGTCAAATCCAGAGATTCGTTACCCAGAGGTTCCTTACATTCAGGTTTAACTGTACGCGTTTAGTCCGTGCTCTAGGCACGAAAATCGAGATCGCGCCTGGCTAGCTTTGTTTACTTGGGTTCAAACAGGCTAATTCTTATTTTCTTTTTTTTTGTGTGGGTCCTAAAATCTCCCGCTTTCAATTCATCTTCAGGTTGTCGCGGGTGTCAACTACAAGCTGTCTTTCTTGACTGCTCCGTCCAATTGCACGGTCGGTCGTGATGTTTACGCCGCCCAGCAGTGTGTCCCAAGTGGACCGGTAAGTGAATACGCTTTATGTGAGAGCACTTCATCGTCGTATGTCCCGCATTTAAACGTTACTTACAGAGCAAATGCCTTTGCTAGAATCGTTCATTAACCAAGTTTAACTCTTTGAGGCTGCTGCGACATGAAAAAGCTTATTTTGCTGCTTTTTATGTACGCCTCTGCTCTTGTTCCTTTAAAAAAAATATTTGATTCCCTTTAGCTCTCCTCCAGGCAAACTTACGGAGGCGTTCCTGAATTGACATCTGAGTTTTATGTATACACTAATGCAAAAAACACGTCAAAAGTTTAACCGTAGCGATATCATAAATTCCAGTTTGCGCGTTGAAAGGCTGGCTGTTCGAACAAAATATTAAGTTCACGAGAAATTTGAACTCATAAGTGACATGGGGAAAAGCCATCCTAGCAAAGCATGGTTTCTGGAGTGCTGAAAATGGAAGCTCCTTCAAAGGTAGTGAAGAAAACACAATTTCAAGTAGGAATGTAAGCCATTCTACGCCTGACTCAATTGGTTTCATTGAGTTTTACAAAATTCACATGTGCTCTTCTTTCAGTTCTACATTCATTCTCGCGAAGCTAAACAAACGCGTGCACAGGAGAGTCATAGTTCGGCCCTCCGTGGTACACCACGGCAAGAACGCTATCCAAATCGTAAACCCTCCGGTCGAAACAAGACGCCTCCGCCAGAAAAGGTTCTTCATTGCAAAATAGTACATGGTGCGGTAAAACCAAGTCACCTCATAAACAATCACTTCGCGTAATTGTTGACGTACTGGGAGTAAAAAAGGTAACTCCATTTTATTTCAGTTCAGCACTTTTGCGTCCCTTTGCAGTTTTACACACTTCGTGATCCGACATGAAATACCACAAGCATTGCTCATACAATTCTACAAAGAAAACTTGTGTAAAAAACAGTGCGCGAAAGATGTTTAGCATCTCAATGTTTTTCGATTAGGCTTGCTTTTTGGTGGACATTTGCACATATTTTGCGCTATATATACAATGTACGTTTCCTTAATTACGGGTAAAGATTTCTTAACAATTACAAGATAATTCTGTTTACATGTCACTTACTGCAGTACTGACGAAATGCTGCAGGAAGTGTAACCATGCAAATGTAGTGCCGGATGAGAGAGCAACGACGGAGCTCTGATGAGGCCGAAAGTGCGAGTCTCTGGCATCCTGCAACTCTAAAGAACAGTGGCACGGGCGTAGCCAGGAATTTTTTTCGGGGGGAGGGGGGGGGCGGGGTTGACCAAAAGATGGGAGGGGGAAATATGTAGGCAAGGCTTCCTCGCGCGTTGTTTTTCAACGGAGCATGAAATAACGGACTTCACATGCGATTTGTGTATGCTGAATCGCTAACAGTAAAGCCCACCTTAAGGAGCTGAGATGATGGTGATGGCCTAAATTAACGTTAGCCGGCCTATGGGTAGGCCAGGGGTGATTCATTCGTCCGTACAGCAGGCGGTTATGCGGGCACGTGCTCGCGAGAGGGATCATGAGTGTGCTCGTGAGTGGCGGTGCGGGTCCCCGAAGTTCGCCAGTCGGAAGTGGAGGCCACACTGGGTGTTTATAATATCCAGATTACGCTTGTTTTAGAGTTCCCTTTAGGAAAAGGACCAATAAGTTTTCTTATCAGCTATGAAGTGCAGTCGAGCACGGTTTGAAGGTTATCTCGCCAGGATCAAGCGGCCAAGCGTGCCGCCGGCCAACGCTTTCCTTTCGGAACCATGAAAATCAAGATTTCGCACTCTTCTCTCTCTTGTTGGCTGTTCCATGCTACAACAATGGCCCACACGACTGACTTGCCACCCTTGGGTTTCAAGCTTTACATTCGTTGTTATCAAGCACAGAATTGGTTGCCTTTTATCTACGCCGACGATAACAAAACTGGAATGGAAGATTTGCTAAAGTTGGTGTTATGACTGCTTTCATTTGAAAGAGTAGCTTCCCCGCGATAACCTTCGAATCGCACTGGACTGTACGTGCGGCACATTCGTATATTATGAAGGTGAAGCTAGCGAACGTGCATCATCGTCTTTAAGTAATTGCCTTTTTGTTATTTTTTGTACTATAGTAACGTGAGTAGTAAACTCAAGCTTAGCGGAACACCTTATTGCACTGCTGTTGAATGTGAACTTTGTTTCACGTTTCTCAAATTTGATTCGTTTTCCAGCCGTTAAATTGAACAGACATGGCTTCAGTAAATTTCCGGTTAAGCAAATACAGATGCTGACTTCTAACCGAGAGGGAGGTCAAGGAAACAATGGAATAGTGCCAAAAAGACAAAGCTCCGCAATGAAGAGAATTGTACAGTTTTGCTTGATGTAAAGGAAATACAAGATGAGCAGAGCAATGCTTTTCATACAACAGAAATTATAGAACTGCAATATTAATTAAATGTGATTTCAGTAGAAAAATAAACACATGAAAGATTGATGGTTGACTGAACAAAATACTGACATGCATGCTCTGTCATGTTATTACACTTCGTACCAGCGTAATGACAAGGAATGACACGCTAAATTCCCGACCACATGTAGGCATATATGTGGCTTTTCCTGCTGTTCCGCCATTTCCGGCCGTGCTGTTCCGCCAGCGAAACAGTGGGAGCTGCCTCGATCGGCTCGCGGCAGGTTCCCGGCGCAGAACGGTGTATCCGGCGCGAAATGCAGCCGGACTGTATATGTTGACATGTACAGCATCTCGAGCGGGCACAGGGTTCAGCACGTTGTCGTAGCCCTTGTTTTCAGCTTTATATGATCAAGAATGTCTTTAAAACTGTAGGTTCCCCGCCTGCAGGCGACTTTAGGTGGTTCTTCAGGCTTCTTGAACCGAACCGCAGCCTGGCACGAAACATTTAGGGGGGGTGGCACGGGCCCGGTGTGCCCCCCCCCACTGGCTACGCCCCTGAACAGTGGTAGCGGGAACGAGCGAAAGAAAAAAGGAGTAATTGCCACAGTGAAAGAAAGACGTCCAAGAAGATACACCGACATCACAGCACACGCAGGAAGCATTGGCGATAAAAATGTTTTGTATTTTTCATGCACGACCCACATGCAGAGCCCACGTGAACCTCACCTTCAGTACACCGCCTCCTACGTTGGTCCTGAACGAACACTGGGTGATGCATATAATTCACTCCCCAAAAAATTAGTTCTGCGTAGTGGTCGGCCCTTTCGATCGTCCACCCATGGGATCAAAATTTCGTCCACTTTAAATGACTTTTTTTATTGACGAAAGCTACTTTAAGAGTATTTTGTTCAGAACGAAACCATGGACGGGCTATACATTTACACTGGCGAGGCACGTATGCAGGCAACCATGTTAGTGCGCCATCACTGGTTGGGTCGGGCTCCGAGGGATGGCGGTATTTGTTCGCACACCAAGCCCACGGTGTACGTTGGACGTTCCAAACTCTACACCGCCGAACGCAAAGTAATTCTTCGACCTAAATGTGAGTTAGATTAGTAACCTACCTGTTAGTACCACCATTGAGAAGCTGTTCAGACTGAGCAGACGAAGTAAGCCGGTATTTTTTTTTCTGCGACGTGAGGGCGCAGTGGCAGCAAGGCCCGACACGTACGTGGGCGCTTCGGTCATGTCCGTGGTCATTTCCAGTGTTGCCAAGCGAAGAAATTGACAGCTAAACTTTTCAGTGAACACCATCTATAAGAGTTAAGATTAGATTACAGTTAAGCAGCGGGGGTATACAATGTTCCCGGGAATTCTGCACGACTCATCCACTGTTGGTATCTATTTCAAGTTGGACTATGCGGAAAGAAAACTATGAGGAAATTGAACGACGTCTACAGAGTGTAACAACATTTGTTTCCTTTGCAATGCGAAACGAAAAAAGGCAGCTCTGCTTGCTACCCGGTCTCTAGATAAAATGAACGCGTTGCCGCGCTTTCTGAAGAAGCGTCCAGGTACGGGGTGCAGCTAAGTCGAGAAAATTGGCTCGCGCTATGTGATGAGTGAAGGGGGACTCTCAGTACTGCCAGTACGTGGAGGTTATTGAGATACATTGTAGACCCGCCAAGAAACGAGGCTGAGTCCGCCAGTGTAATGACCACTGTTATGTACTCGTTTCCCGGGAAGCAGGACGACCTCTAAGAACTTCAAACAAGGTACATCTCAACAAGTTGGTGGATCTATTTGAAGATTTTTTTTCTGCGTTTATCGACGCGCTTCATAAAGATCAGAAACAAGAGCTTGAAAATATCTAGAGCCGAATTGAAGTATTCCCTCTGTGGTTCAGTGTAGATCCGGAACTCTTTTGTGAACCCTTGGGACCTTTCTGTGATTAACTTTTTAGTAGCTTGTTCCCCACCATAGGAATTTGTTTTGTAGTGGTGCTATAAAGGTCTGATTGTGTAATTTTCAGTTCTTAGGGCAGCGCTGTTACCACCAGTCGCTCCACCCTGGTACGTGTTTTCTGTAAATTGACTGTTTCTTCGGTTCCTTTGTATTTTAGTCTACACATTCCCTTATATTCATGGCGAAGAGGCGGTTTAACACAGCTTTTATATGATATTTTCTTGGCTTAGCCAAACTTTTTGTGATGACACATCTTCTTACAGAGCCGTATTGTTACTCGCAGGTGAATGGCAATTGCACGGCCATTGTGTACGTGGTCGTGTGGATGAATACCACCCAAGTTACCAACTACACCTGCACCCCACCCCGCAAAGCGACCTCAAACTGAACCAGACGCCTTTTTACGATGTCTTGGGCATAACAGCATCGTGACTCAGTTTTCCCCATGAACGAGGCAGACAAGCGGTGATTCTATCCACTGCAGGTTGTTTCTTTCCACGTACAACTACGAGCTCAGAAACCAGTGCCCCTAAATGTCTACTACTAATCATCAATACAGCCTGGGAAGCAACGCAGGAACGAGCCATTACATATCGTGCCCAAATGGCCTGAACTGATCAAAATTGTTCTGATGTTTGGACCTTGAATGTTTTCAAGCCAATATTGAGGAGAAATTTGTTTTCTCTGAAGAGGTGTTGAAATTTTTACTATATTTGTACAGGACTGCATTCTTTACTGTCCTCTTGAAACACACCCTACATTGTGGTCGCTTTGCTGTTTCATAACGAACACTTTCCTTTCACTCAGTCTAGTTGGAGTGTGTTTTTATTGCCTACTGTACGCAATAAAACAAGCTTGTTCCATCATTTTGATTATTGCACAACGAGGTCAAGATTTTATTTCGCTTACTGGTGCTTTGCCTTCTTTATAGACACACGACCTGTGCAAAAAACTGGCTACTATACTATGTAGTCACAACTAAAAGTCAAGACCTACATGTCGACTGGAGCGCACAGCAACAATTATTTTTGCAGAACAAAATAGCTCCAACACAATGGCAGGGGACTGGCATTGTTTTAACTGGTGCAGTTGCACTCGCATTGTGCGCATTGCAAATGGAGGCCCTCTCAAACCTGCTACAACCATACGCAGAGTGTCGCTGCTGTCAGTGCCAAAAGCTACCAATTACATTGGTAGCCAATCATAGTTCGAAGGAAAAATAAAATTTCTAGAAAAACAGCACGCTTAACTGGGACGAAGTAGAGGACAACCGCAAGTGCTCTGTTACTCCAAGTTTTCTCTGCTATTTTGTTTACAGTGAGTACCAAACTAGCCCAATGTCAAGCTTTGCAAACCTTCAAATGAAACACAACCGCAAAATTAAGGGTAAACATCTTGTCTAACTTATTGTTAGTTTCAGGTTCGCGCTTCTTAGAATGAACTGATTCTGAGTCTAGATAAACAGCGAACCCCCCCCCCCCCCCCCCCCTCACTCAACGAAACTTTTACGTAGCCCTGTCCATCTATACACCGCTCTATGCAAGAACTCCACTCCTCTCTCGGTAGGGTTAAAAGCAAATATCCGCATGAATCCTAGGTGCTTGTTGCAATGCTTTAGTTCCCTGGCATAGTAGAAGCTATCTAGACCCTAAAGTAACGATGTAACAACAGAAAAGCTTCACACGCATCAATTTTTCCTTATCAGCGAGATTACAGCTGCAACTTAGACAGCTACTAGGCAAAATCTAATTTAATACCTAAAGCGGTACGTCTTAACGGCGCCACAATGTCCCCATTCTAAGTTTTTGCACTTTCTTAGTACCACCCCGATGACAAGTAGCTAGCTTGGAAGTCTTATAACGCTGTTAATAATAAAGAAAGCTTAAGGGCATTGAATGAAAAGTGGGCGAATTGTTCCTACTCAATGCGGAACGCGGCAAAAAAATGTATATTGTTCACACAACACCGGGGAACTTTGTTTAAGGGACCATGGGGTTTCGTTAGGCCATCAGCAACGTGGCATGGCACGGTATAATGACGCCGAGAGGACCCTTTGTGCAAATGAACAACAATGCATTCCTAGCTCACAATTCATTGATGTGCTAAGGAGCCCGAAAAAAGAAGAAATAACGTGGTGAAGTAAAAGTCATGGGAGTATTTTAGTCCCCGTCAAAAAAATTAAGCCTGCTTGCACAATGGTGCAAGCCTATGTCAAAGAAGAGCTGTATTCGTTTCACTACACTAAACCTAACGAGCGCCATTTTGGACACGGAGATGAATTTACACTGTGTGTATATTTATATGGCACTCGTTAGAAGAAGACAAAAAAACACAAAATATACAAGTGCTTTACTTGTGCAGTGCTCACTTCAGTTTTCGTATACTGCGTCGTCCGCCGCAAAAAGTCTTCATCGAGCTCTCCCTCGCCGCTGAACACTCAAAAACACTACTACTACTACTTCTTGTTCTTCTCGCGGTTGCATTCTCACCAGGCAGCGCGGCGCGCTTTCGGATAAGCCACCTCTTCTAGGGCGGGCGTCCGCAACTTCTTTGGTTGCCATTCCCCCGAGTGCGCGGCACACAGTCAAAAAGTTCTGCTGCCACCGCGGCACCTGCAAGTTTTATGAGTGCATATGGTTGCCCCTAGCAACGTCGAGTGAGTGACGTCAGAAGCAGACGACACTCGTTTCGTAGGTGGCGGTGTATGCTCAATTCCATACTGCCACGGGCGCTCGGTATTTTTAGGGGCGTAGCACCTTAGGACCTCGCTTTGTCCGGAGCTTGGCTGATTATATTGAAATGTATTTAATTGGATTAGGTTACATTAAATTGAATTTTATCTGATTAGATTGGATTGGAATTCTATATACTGTACACATGCGTTGTCACTCATTTACATGCGCGAAAGGGCAATGCCATAGGCGATTTACGGAAAGAACGGCCCCCGTGTTTCGCCCACTCGCCATGATTCACTTCGTGGAGATGCGTGAATTTTTTTCTTTTCATTTTGCAAGCCCCTTACGTGGCGCAAGCCTCGTGCAAGTCTGGATAGCTATCATGAGACTAGGCGCCTGCACTGTTGGCTTTTATTCTTTCCATTCCAGCACTTTAGTTTCTGGTTTTTTGTAGCGGACGCATTAGTCCGCCTTACACCAGATTCCTGGCCAATCTTCCCATTGGTATTCCCTTCTTTTTGCGAGCTCCTCACGTGACGCAAGTCCGCGCGTAAGCCTGGATTGTGATTAGATCTGCTTCCTCATTCAAATTGTTAAGTTTTTAATTTGTAGTTTTTGTGTAGCGGGCGCATTAGTCTTACCTAGCCCTATTCTTGTCCGATCCCTACGTATGCATTCGGCATTAAAAAACAATGACCACCAGGAGGAACAAATACAACGGGATGGAGCGCTGTATTTTCTCGTGGTTGTCGTCGTTTTCTCGCCCTTCGTTTCACCATCTAGCCTTGCCAACTTGCCCAGCTTTCTTTGTTACGTCGGCTGGGAGGCTTAGTGACAATAAGGGCATCGGGGAGGAAGGCGAGGCGTGTACTATTTACGAATTCTTTCGGGTGTGAAGCAGTGTTTGTGATACATTTGTTGCAATTTGTTGATGAAGACCTGGCCACTTCGAGGTAAGTGCGGAAGGTTACTAAGGTAGCCTGTAGGAATAACATTTTTTATTCGTTTGCGTCTATCCACTTTGAGGCGATGAATTCGCAACGAGGTAGATGGTATGGTTGAACGAGACGGTTCTTAGCAGAGACCAGTGGAGTTTGAGTTTTTCTACACTCTCTGGCGCCCAGGTGAGCCGCCTGGTTATCAGTCGAGTCAGGCTCGTGGCCAGGTACCCAGTCAAAGCGTACAGTGATGTGGTTCCAGTTAGGAATTTGCCCTTGATAGAGAATTTTATGTACAGTGGGGTTAGTGGTGGTGTGGGAGCGAAATGCCTGTATGGCCTCGTAAAAGTCTGTGATGAGTCGAAGCAAAGATCGGGGAGCTGCAGTGGTGTCATACGGCGCGAGTGACACAGTGGCGTTCAAAGCGTGCAGTTAGGCTTCAAAACGTGTTAAGGTGGGGTTCATGGTGTGATATTCCTGCAGAGCATGAAGTTCGGGAAAAGTCCATGCAAGGCTAACAAACGAAGAGCTTCACCAGCTCGGCTGTTCAAAGTAGATAGGCAGCCATAATTGCGGCATGGTGAGAGAGAGGTCATTCGACTGCTAAACCAACGGACTAAATTTTCGCATATAGGTAGCCCAAAAAGGCGATTTTCTTTAAGTAAAAATTGTATTTAGGCTGTTTCAGGTTCTTGCCCTACCCCTAAGATCTCAACGATGGGGCGGAGATTAGATGATTATTTCACTGCGCGAAACCCCTATTCTAGGGGCAACCGCAGCTGCCGTATACCGGGCACATCGCCTTGCAGATAAACACGAAGTAGCCGGGACGTGTTTAGGGGCGCGCTCTTCATCAGACTTTGGCGCTGCCTGAGCTGCTAAGGCTTCCTTTATTTGGTCGCTATGACACCTGTTACAGTATATCAGCGAAGCTGCATATGGTTTGGGTTGCCTGGATTTTTCGCCCCCATCAGCAAGACTGAGAGGGAAAAAACTCAGCTACCGCACTCGGTGAAAAAACACGAAGCGTTCCATCGCTCAAGGATTTCTTGTTGACGCTTTTTTTGTTTGTATTTGTTTCTGCAGCATGGTTTGTAGTTCGGCAAGTTGGTACATCATTTAACGAAACGGCGCGACACACGTGTCAAAGGGAAGAAAAACTACACAAGCACTGACTAACAACTGTTTACTTTATTACAAAGAGCGGAATATATAGGAAAAACTTTTACGAAGAGTAGCCGTGCGCATGATCAGTGAACAAATTAACTTATTTGCAAACAGAAGAAAAATGTTGCAATTAACGGAGCACGCTATCTCAACACGTATGAAATTTTTTTCAGGAGTGCTACTGATTGAGTGCTACTGCTTACACACGAGGTTCCTCTTTCGTGTATCGCAAGCGCTTCAGAGATTTAGCGCGTATGCTGGCCTTTGTATCTTCGTAAGATACTGCATTTCTCGAACTGTGGATTGCACCGGCAAGCCTTGACGTGTTGAGCAAGAATGCTGCCCGTGCCAGTCTGCAGTATGTTGGCATGCTTCCTTAACCTGTCGTTGATGCAACGCCGGTTTATCCGACGTACGATTTGCCATAAGGCACCAAGGGCATCTCGCACTCCACTGCTTGCTGGCTTTCGACATAGGGCTTGGTGTGATTTTTGAGGCATCGTTTTTTCCGCTTCTTGCTTACTCTTCCCTCCTCTGGAGGGCCCGCCCAGAGTGTTGGGGGCAGAGAACAGCAGCTGCACACGGGACCATCCCACTATCTTTTTGAGCTTAAGGCTGGCATCATGAAGGTATGGAACTAACGCTTTTTTCTTGAGGTATTCTTGCGGCGTTTCCGGTGTGGCAGTCTTCCTCATGTCGCTCAAAAGTTTGCTGGCATGCTGCGGAGAAGCTGATCTGGGAATACAGCTGCTGAAAGACGCTGGACTTGTGCTGTCAAACGGTTTTGTACGGTGTGTCCGCAAGACCGGGCCAGTGCATTCTTCATAGCGGATGTGGCGGCCGCCCGCTTCACAACCAGTGACCCGGCTTGTACGGGAAATCGCCCCTATGAAATGGGGCGGCTGGAAAAATACATCAACCTTTTTTTTGGTCCGACCAGGTTTCAAATTTCTGCGGGTTGAGCATTGAAGGCTTTCTGCAGTTGCTGGTCTTTTGTCTACGGTCTACGTATGTTCTTTGGGAAGGCGACCTGTACATACAGAAGAAGGGCACATACCGTATTCATTCGCATAATGATCGCACTCACGTAATGATCGCACCGCTGATGTTTGTCGTCAAAATTCGATTTTTAGATGCGGCTGCATCTCATTCACTCGACTTGTCCCTGCATCCGGCGTCGCCGTTGTTGTCGGCGTCCGCCCCTCCCCCATTCTCCTCGCCGCGTGAGCTGCGCTCTCCGCCGCTCACCCCCTCTCCTCTCCGATAGCGAACACTCTCTCGCGAGGGGCATTGGATTGGATTCGAATGGCGTGGCTTGGCTTGGCTTGGCTTGGATTGGATTGGATTGCATTGGATTATAGTGGACTGTGTTGGATTGTGTTGCGTCATAGCCGTGGCAGACGCACTGGCGCCGGCGCGTCCCCTCACCGTTATGCGCGCTATAAAACGCGGTGCCTGCGCCGCTCCACTCCATCGTTCCAGCGCCGTTCCTCCGCTGTCCAACGCTGCAACGTGAACATCCTATGCGTCGCATCTACACAGGGGTTGCCCGCGAGGGGAGGTGGGAGATTTTTTTAATTTCCCGCGCAATGATTTACGCACCCTGAACTTGCCAGTATGTGGTATGCGTGCCAGGTCTAGCTGATGATGATTGTGCTTACCGATGTTTCCTTCCCTTTCAAAGCGGACATGGCTACGTTATTGGCGCAGAATTGCCGATATTAGTGATATCGGCGAGCATGCGTTCTATATTGATGAGGAAGAAAGTCTCAGTAAATGCAATAAATGTACTCACAAGACAACGACAAAATGCGCTCAGCTTGCTGTGTCGGCCCCCGTGTCTGTTTTGATGTCCCGCACTGTGACAGCGGCAGCCACTTATTGGTCGCCCTGTTGTCACCTCGCAGCAAACTCGTTCCGCCGCGTTCTGTAATTCATGAAAACACTACATTTCGCGTCACTTTGCAAAGCGGCTGGAGGTGGTTTGTGGAAGTTTATTATGTTTTTATTTAGTATTTTTATTATGTTCATGAGGCCTACCGTAAAAATTTTGACCCGCAACTTGCTTGCCTTTTCTGTGCTGAAACGCTTTTCGTGAAAAATTTACCCCGTGTAATGAACGCACCCCTGAATTTGCATCAAAATGTTTTGGAAAGAACGTGCGATCATTACGCGAGTAAATACGGTACATAGGCTTCTGTCCAGCTCCTGTGCGGAGTGACCTGCTGCTAGTTCACCTGAAGAGAAAATTGCTTGAAGTGCTGCAGGAGACGGCAGTCGTGAGATGTTCTGCTTCGTTGATGATTTTTTAATCATCTTCCAGGCACAATGCACGGGAAGTTAAAAAACAGTTCACAATTTTTTCAAGAGCGTATTGCGACTTCGACCTCACAAAGGAAGAGCCCGCGGGTGAGAGGCTACAATTCTTCGACCTTTGTTTTCAACTGAGCCCTGGAAATTGTGTTGGAGATGTGCGCCACGTTCCAAGAAGAGCCTTCTCCCGTACCCATCAGCTCATTGGGAGTTTGTGAAGCGGGCGGTCGCCACATCGACTATAAAGATTGCACTTCCCCAGTCTTGCGGACGCACCGTACACACCAGTTTCACTGCACAATTCTAGCGTCTTTCAGCCACTGGATTCCCAGATCAGCTTCTCGCAGCATAGCCAGCAAACTTTTGAGTGACATCAGGAAGTCTGCCACACCGAAAACGCCACAAGAGAGACGCGTGAAAAAAAGCGGTAATTCCATACATGCATGCTGTCAGCCATTAGCTCAGCGAGATAGTGGAACGGTCCGGTGTGCAGCTGCTGCTCTCTGCCCCTAACACTCTGGGGGGGGGGGGGGGCTTCCAGAGGAGGGAAGAGTAAGCAAGAAGCGGAGAAAGGATGCCTGAAAAATCGCACCTAGTCCTATGTCGAATGCCAGGAAGCAGTGGAGTGAGATCCCCTTGGTGCCTTGAGGCAAATCGTACGTTAGACAAGCCGGCGTTGCATCAATGACAGTTAAGGGAGCATGCCAACACACTGCTGACTGGCACCGGCAGCATGCTTGCTCGCCCTTACGAAAATGCCATATATGGCCCATATATAAATTATATGTGGCCATATATAGCTATATATGAGTTCTAATATAGACCGTTCCAACGGGCGAGGGGGAAACGTACTCTCGAACTCAGCGGCCGCGGCGCGGCGGCCGCCTTTCCCCCTCTCTGGAGTGTGCGCGCCGATCACGGCTGGCCTGGCGCGGCTGCTCTTTTGCCTTGACTACGCTTTGTAGGCATCGCGCATGCGGGTTTACCACTAATTTACGCATTATTTTATTGAAATGTTGGTAATAAATGAGCCAGACTAGCAGCTTGTGAGTTGCGCACGTTAAAATTTTGGGCAATTATGTTTTGCTGAGCTCTTTCGGTACACCTACTTTGGAGAACTGGCAGAAAATTCTACTTTCTTTCCAAACTAAAATGAGTCACTGAAACTCGCCTGTGCCGCAGATGGTATTAGTTCCATCTCCACCGTTGCTGCGGCCACATTGCGGCATACCCGGCTCCAAGTATTACGTGGGATGGCCTTGGCGATTTTCAGTCACTACTACCTCCCTAAGTTGTCCCTTTCCACAGCCAATCTGAGGGGAATTGGGTGGGGGGATACTGAAGGGGATTCCACCTACCTTGTTTTCCCATCCCCGACTCGGACAAAATAAAGTTGTTCACTAACCCACTCCAAGAGTTTAGGCTTTTTTCCGAAATGTGATGTATCTGTCGGCATGCATCAAACTAAGCAACGAAAAAAACGAACGCTTGTCTGATTGCCCAACGGCGGACGCTTAATAAGTCCTTACATGACACTCTCCAGGAGCCGTGTTGTTTATTTTATTTATGTTGTACATTAGTTGCACGGCTAATTTGTACTGAAGAGCCGATTGAAATTCTAGAGAGAGGAAGTTTTGTTTATTGTTGGCGGCAGTGGTGGCTGAGGGTGAGGTGTTGATATATCGATAAGATATATACAAACTATGTAATGGGCCTAATACTAAGTTCACCCAAAAATACCTGTATTAAACCCTGCAGGGATATGAAGCCAGAATTCTGTTACACCGACACGCGCTTCTGTTTGTTGCCCATGAGCACCGAGCGTATGATGGTTATTCGTTTTAACAAACATCAGTTTTTGCATTAAAGCGATCAAAATACCCGCTATACGCTATCCCGGACGCACACACACACAAACATAAGAATTGTGACGAAGTATTGCAAGCATGCTCGACACGGCATCGTTTACCCACCGTGGACCACGCTACCTCGAGGCAAATTTCAGCCCCACCGTGGCCCAAAAAGCCGCCAATTTAAGCCAGATCGCTTAACCTCGTCCTATGCAACAACTTTCCCATTTAAAGTATACTGCGGAAAAGAACGTATAACGCGCTACAACGAAAAATTCACCGAGCCGCCGCAGGCGCCTATGCGCCGTGGAGCAAACGCCCAAGCCAGCAAATCGGCCAGCTACGAGAGGGCGCTGCGCACGCAAGATGGCGGCGCCCTCGTTGGAATGGTCTATATTCATCACTTGCCATATAGGGTGGCAAATAGGGCGATATATGGTATGGTCAGCCCATATATGGCGTTAATATGGCCATATATGGCCCCACTTGGAGCCATATATGGCGCGGCTAACCCATGTATAGCTCCAATTACAGCCATATATGGCGCCAAGTACAGCCGTATATGGCCCGGCCAACCCATATATGGCGTCTTGTGCATCCATATGTGGAGCTAGATTCTTCATTATATGTAGGGATCTGCGTTTTCGGATAAATCCGATAAAATCCGAAAAACACTCACTGGTAAAAAGTTTGTGAATTCGGATTTAACCGAAAAACTCCGAAATCTGGGACCGCCGCCTGTGAAAACCAGACTACCCTTTATCTTCCCTGGCATCTTCGAATAACTTTTCCTATTCTATTTTCATGTTTCCGTTTTTGTTCGTTCCACTTATGTTTCCAAGCTTCATAAAGGGAGTCGCTTTGGACCCTTATCATGAAAAACAAGATCTCTCCACACAACAATAGTCGAACCCAAGTCAAACACTTCTCGCCTTCCCTGCCACTCCACTTCGGGCCTTTTTCCCGGATATGTTCTTTTGCTAGAATTTCATTCGCCCTTCTCTAACCTCATTTCGCTAAAGATTGAACGCTTGAGTAAGCGCAAAGGAACATTTACGAACGAAGTGGTCGGGACATGGTGCTACTACGAACTCGTTTATTTTCACTGTGACGCCCGATTTCATAGGGTGCGGTACTCTGCGAACGAAAGAAAAGAGGGAAAGGGGAGGAGCACAAGCAAATACACAAAAAACTAAAAAGTGGAGGATGACAGTTCAAACAGCCGCGTTAAAAAAGGCACTTTAGGAAGGCAGAATTAGTGAATGAATAAGAATTTCCCATTCTTTCTTTGTCAGTGTTATGCAAGTTGTGCTTACGAATTTGCCTTTCAATGAAACAATCTGGTATGCCTCGATGATTTCTCTTGTTAGCTGATCCTCATGTCGGCCTACAGTGCTGGTCTCATCAAAATATGGCCTACATTCACAATCTTATTTGATTGTGCTCGATATTCGTTTTCTATATTCGATTTCTTTATCGTGTGGCAGACAGTACGTTGGTCAGGCAGGTCATTGCTTAAATAATCGACCTAGAGAGCATAGGATCAATGTAGAAAAGACGAGTAACGACATCTGGGCATACATTGTAGAGATTGTGAATGTAGGCAACATTTTGATAAGACTGGATAAAAATTTCTCTGCTGTTGGATTTCTTTTTTTATTGTGCATAGCATTTCTTAAAGATCAATACTCTAGGATCCTAATAATCCGAAAAACCCCGATTTCTGTGTACTCTGAAAGGACGCTCCGAAAAACGCCGAATTTGCAAAAATAAATAAACTCCGAAAAACGCCCTCCAAATTTGCTCAAAAATAAACTCCGAAAACGCTGAAACCTAGTTATATGCCGTGAACAACAGCTATATGACACAATTAGATTTATGTATTACACCAAATGCAGCAAGATATGCGGCCAGTTACTGATATATATAATTGATTCACGCAGTTCCAAGGCAATATATATGCAAATACTCTAAATATTTAATTAAAAATCACAGGAATATGAACTCCCTTTGAATATAAATTCTCCGAAAACACTTTCTCTTTAATTGTCAAGTTAGGGTGCTGGTAGTTTTTTTTAATAGACAGAGATATTTCAAAACTACATATTGCATATTTCAAACTACCTTGCATATTTCAAAAACCTTGCATATTTCAAAACTACAATTAGTTTTAACGCAGCTGCTTTAGTGCTTTATTTGTCATATACGCTACACCACAATAAACGGTTTGTAATCTTTATTTTTCAGCACACCATTTTCAAATCAGTGTCGAGGGGTGTGGCAAGAGGTTGGGGTGGATAGTAAGTGGCTTTGGGGGAGGGGGGTGTGGTTGGGCGATCGTTACGGATCCGCCACTGTTTTATAGCATCTTCGATAAACCGCGCTGGTACATATCGGGGCGCACCGATGCGCCTTTTTGTCCTCGAGAAACCGCACCGGTGCGCACCATCTGTCCTCGATAAACCACGGCGCACCGCCGCAGGACAACTTTCGGTTGCCGGCCAGCCACGCGCACGAGAGTCGATGGAGAGATGGGGTGAAATCATAGTGAAATACCGAGATGCATCGCGAACGAAGCGGGGGAAGCGTCTTAATGCGCCATCTGCTGCAGCGACGGTGCATCGACGCACTCGTGTGAAGGCGGAAGGCTCGAGCCGTATATTGCTGCTGACAAGCATGAGTTGCTTGCGGATTCATCGGACAACGATGCGACTGGCTCATAGCGGGCGCTAATAACGGCCAGCGATAGTAGAGAGTTTTAGCAGACCGTCCGTTTCGTTGGTTACGTTGTTGCCGGGTTACCGGGACCGGTCTGCGCCTGCGTGGGCGGAGGGGCGAGGAGGAAGGGCGAGGAGGCGCGGACATGGCGAAGGCAGGCCCGCGGAACTAATCCCCCTACCGCGACGAACGCCCAAGCGCCCAGAGGGGTCTCTGGCAAAATAAACAAAGGGGTTCGTACCAACACCGACTGGAAAGGGAGAAAGCCTCAGTTCTTCGCCCTTTCAACTCGCGCTACGTCATAGGACGGTTGACGAGCACCGCGTAGGCGATCACCCCTCCTGCCACCGCGACGTCGCGGAATCACACGTCCGGCTGCAGGGTGCCCTACTGTCCCGTGCATTCGGCATTCCCCGGCGTGTCTTTTTCCACGTGCGTCTCTTCGCAGTCGAGTCGCTCGTTTTTCGCGAATTTTTGTGAGTGTTTCCGCGTCTGCAAATTTGGGCAATGTCAAAGGAAGTACAGTGAGATGCCGTGCAAGTGCTGTGTACGGCGATGCCGTGGCGACTACACCGTGGACACGCAGGTACACGTGTTCAATTTCCCGAGGGAAGAAAGACTGAGGAATGCATGGATACAGGCGGTGCCACGAGAAAACCTCACTGTCACTGAGAATTCCAGGGTAAACTTTTTTTTTCTCATTTTGGTATAGAATTGCGCTTTCATTTCGAGAGGATACACGTGCACGTGTAACTGGCTCCCAAGCCACACTTTTGTATGTCAAGCACCGAAGGCTTTGCTTATTGGAGGTAATATTTTTTTAGGTATGCGAACTTCACTTCGCGGATGAGGATATTATCCGTGTAGCCACACATACAGATCAAGCCACTGGCCGCGTAATCACAGTGCCGCTAACTCATGTGCGCCTTCGCCAATGCGCTGTACCTACGAAGTTCCCGAACTGTCCGGCCTACATGTCTAGGGAAGCCACGAAGAGGGAAGACCCTGACTCTAACCGGGTGCGTATGGAGCATGCTAACCTGCAGAAAGCCATCGCTGAATCCAACGAGGCGTTTGACAGAGCTCGCGAGGAGAATGAAGTCAATTCCTTAAGCGAACTAGCCAGCCACTTGAGGAGCCACAAGATTGACTTCTGGCATGTAATCGAGAAAAATTAGACTTCTTCTAGTTCATGTCGTCGAAGATGAAGCACCCTGGCTAAAATATTCCGTTTGCTTCAAAGGAGACTTGAGCGTGATTTGACCCTGCATTGGCTTTAACTGAAGAAGCATCCGTTCTTTATCTTGAATTTTATTTCTGATATCATAACAGGGAGATCGAACGTAGCGTGTACCTGCACTCCGCAGGCGTCAAAAATGTGTATAGAACTACTCTTAGTGTCTCTTCACTTAAAGGATTCATGCCCCCATTTTACCACTAGCGAATAAGTTAACCCATCGATTCAAGACCATCTGCTGAGATTGAATGACATTGGGGAATCGCTAGTTGCAGCATGAATTTCGCCCCAATTCGCACCTTTCAACAAAAGTCTGCGTCACCTCAGCTTCATCAGTGATACACTTTATTAAAGTGAAGCCGCTTGTAATTTTTGCAAATACCTTCTCTGCTGCCCCGTCACAACCTATACTGAAGGTGAAAAATCCGGTCTCCGTAAGGTATCCAAGGTAAACTTGGTATACGCGGAGCTTTAGAGTGGGTGTCACAATCGTCACGGAACGATGTAGCCCACCAGTGAGCCTGAATTCTCAGCCCTTTCTTCATTGTATCCAAGGGCCCCTTAAACCCGGCTCTCTCTCTGGCACTGACTACGTCGACGCTGATGGACCACTCAGCGTGTTTGAATACTTGAATGCCACAGCCGCCTGGCTGAAACTTCAATGCTGGCAACTACCATGTCCGATGGGAGAGGCATGGCTCGGAAATGCTTAGAGTGCCACCATAAGGAATAGACAAGCTTGTAAAATAGAAAATAGGAGCGCAGCAATTTGGTCAGCAAGAAAGATCAATACTCACACACCACACCCTGTACCTATTGTTACAGAACGTATTAAACTTTAGTGTCTTCCTTAATGCTGTTGTACGCCTTGCAGGAAAGCCAATTTTCTTTCAGGATGATGATGATGATGAATGATTGTGGGTGAAGTGAAGAAAACGCCTCCCGTGGCCGCAATCGAAGCTGGGTCCCTCTCGTTATGAAGCCGCCGTCTATCCGATTGCTACATTTCGACATGGTCCACGCGAGCTCCAAGCAGCAGGTACCATGTCTCGCGGCACACACCAACAGAAACGTTAGGCCTACGTAGTGCACACCCGAAAGCTGTTATGGGTATTTTAGAAACGTCGTGCGTGCCTCCAGGTTTGCGCATACTCGCAGTGTGGGATTTGCCAACGAAAGCATCCAACACGAGAAAGGTTGTCGTTAAACCATCGTCGTCCAGGGGTGCATGATTTTATTGAAGAGGTGGTGACCCTCTGCTCAAAAGTGAACGCCAGGATACCGGAGACCGAACAGGTAAATGCGCATGACTCGAAAGAA
Source organism: Haemaphysalis longicornis (assembly GCA_013339765.2). Lineage (NCBI taxonomy): Eukaryota > Metazoa > Arthropoda > Arachnida > Ixodida > Ixodidae > Haemaphysalis > Haemaphysalis longicornis. The sequence continues at coordinate 71,322,585 of CM023452.1, read as the reverse complement.
CTCGTGACCACGCATTTATTTTAGTAATATGGGGAAAGTTCACTTTTGTTGAGTCGGTCTTGAAAAACGTCCCGGATCTCAGGAAGTGCTATTCCGCTGTGTAGCGCATAGTTCACAAGGTCGCTTCGCACTGCAGCAAATTCGCCATGGAAACGCGACATGCAAGCACGTCCACCAGAGATACCTGAACCGGTGGCACATTTTGTCGCCTTGACCGCGATATTGGACGGAGTGATCGGCGCCTCCTCCAGCGCTACTAGCCCTAATTACGGGTTTCATTATAGCCTTCCTTATCTAGGCCATGGTAGGTGGTGAAGTTGCAAATCTTGACATTAAGCACTATGGGAATGCCGTTTCTCACCGGACGCGCTCCAAGGCTTCCTTGCTCCGTTTGCTAGGCTAGGAATGGCTTCCCGTGTACAAACAACGAAACTCCTCTTCAGTGACTCCGAACACGCAAAGGGGGGGGGGGGGGGGGCGAGACTGAAAAGGCAGGACTATCGGTTTCGTTGCTTGTCCAGCTGGCCACGTCGTCCAGTAGCCTCTGTCTCGCTAAACATGCATCAGGAACAAAACAAGGGAGCCAAAGTGGTGAGCGCAAACGCAGTGAAGGAGGCGTACAGAAACAGCGAATACACCAGGTCCATAGCGGTACCATTACTTATATAGAGAATACCAAGGCTCGGAAAATATATATTGACTAATTCATGGGGGTCTTAGAACAACCAACGGAAGCAGTCAGCAGTGGATATCCTTGTTAGTGGGTACTGGAGGCGGCGCTGGCAGTAACAAAATGATATTGCCCCAACAGCATTAAAAGGGTGCACAGCGTGCATCCCTATTGCGGCTCGAAATAAAGACACCACCGCTACTGGTCTCCTTTAGTTATAAAGAAACGCTGGTTGGATAGTCCGTTCCGAGAGGCGGCTGCTGGTTTCATTACGTTGCCTCAACAGGTTACTGTATACTGCGCCGTGAAAGTTTTAAGCCTTGTGCCATCTGGCTGACATGTAGCTTTGGCTTATTTATACTGCATTACTGGCCTCATATAGAGACGTGTATAGGAGCTGGAGTGGTGCTGACGATTACTATTCTCCTTTGGTTTCAGCCTCTCGGCTGTTAGATTCGTGTTCGGTATTTTATTATCACACTAACGTTGGTGGTTTAGACAGCACGGCACGGATATCTGTCTCAGAAACAGTACAGGAAAAGGCCCATTATGACAAGAAGCAACTCAAGCTCTTTAAAGTGCACGACCGCTTATAAAGAAAGAGCCTGCAGGAAAGCAACCTAAAGTTGTTCCTTCAACCACAAAAAATGCACGGAGTTACGCTGCAGAAAATTCTTATCCCAAATGCATTAGTTTTATTCTGTTGATGTATCGCACCCTTGAGGTTTCGAGGTAGAGTTTTCTTAACGCCTGAGTTATTGTCCGTACAGCATGGTGGCCGACGAAATGGCCGCTCCCAACTCAACGCTTCATCCTCTTCGGCGAGCCCAAAATTCAACCTCACCGTACACAAGAAGGCACCGTATGAACGCCGCCCTGTGTGCTATCCTTCCGTGTGCAAACCTGAAAAAAAAGGATAATTAGGTGTCCAATGAGCCGAAGATTTAAAGAAAAAAGTGAAAAGACAAACAATATTTCAGTTTACCAATATCTTCGATTGGGTATGTTTTACCAATTTATTGAAAGTTAAGAATACATATATGGACCACTGTACTCTTTCTTACGGTTTAAAAAGTTCCCTCGTACTACGTATACTGACATTTTGTTGCCTTCCCTCTATAATTTGCTTTAAAACATCATGAAATAAATTCTTCCATTCATGTACATCTGCCCCGGTATACGGGAACCACACGCGATTTCTGTCTATCGCATCGTCATCGCCACTACCAAAGAAGAAGAAAAGTGCGTGCACTTGGGATTTTTGCGTTTCTCACGACAGCCGCGTTACCGCCGACCGGGACCTTCTTTTCTCCAGCATGCGCCATTTGTGTAAGCAAGACTCGAAATGTACCCTTTCTTAAGTTTGCATGATGGCACGCACTGACATTCGTTTATATGCCATGGTTGCTTCATGCAAGCCGCTAATTACGCTGCGTCTTTACGCTAATTACGCTACGCAGAATTACGCTACGCTAGGCAATTAGCGTAATTACGCTACTACGCGTAATAACGTAATTACGGTACTAATTACGTAGCGTAGTTACGCTACTACGCGTAATTAGCTTAATTACGCTACTAATTTCGTAGCGTAATTACACTCCGCTAATTACGCTACGCAGAAACTTCTTTTCGACGACTTGAAATAGCAAAACGTACATGTATGCAAACCTTGTTAAGCGAAAAGCACCCTACAGGCCTCACTGTATCATGGCGAAGCGGGAAGCTACAAATACCGGCTCTTAATCCAAACGCTATTTCAGAGCGTAAAACGGATATTTTGTTTACTTTTTTTGGATTAGGAGTGCTCTTGTTTAAACCCAAAAGCCAAACAACAATAAACCCCCTCTAAAAACCCGAACGGGGCATCGGTAGCGTAGAGGTAGAGCATCCGCCTCGCGTGCAGAAGGACCGTGGTTCGAGTCCCGGTGCCCGACAATGCCCACCGGATAAAAAAAAATCGCGTGTTGGTGGAATTGAATAATGAGGCTTGGGGTGCGGCCTGACCCCGGCAACCATTGCCGGTAACGCAGTCCCTCACCAGAGCAGGATTGGCCACCCTGGTGTAGTAATAGCCACAACCTCCCATGAATACACCAATTAACCGACGGCCCTCAGTCTCCAGTGGCTGCGAAGCAACTGAACACAGCGGCGGTCAGACCTGTGACGCAGCAGAGGGGGCTAAGAATTCCTGAAGCCGGACCGGCCGCAATTGGAAGCGGAACCTGGCAACGTTTAACATGAGAACTTTATCTAGCGAAGCGAGTCTAGAGGTGTTGTTCGATGAATCAGAGCGTATTAAATAGGATGTGATAGGGTTTAGGGAGGTTAGGAGGACAGGTGAAGCCCTTACGGTGCTTAAAAATGAACACGTCCTATGTTACCGTGGTTTAGCGGACAGAAGGGAACTGGGAGTAGGATTTCTAGTCAATAAAAGCATAACTGGCAGCATAGACAAATACTATAGCATTGTAGCCGGTCTTGCAATGAGAGTCTTCAATGCTAAAGTGGGCAAGAAGCAGCCTGGAGACAAGGCAGTTCGGAGCTATGGTCTTGATTGTAGGAATAACAAAGGGGACTCACTAATAGAGTTCCCAGAACGGAATAATCTGCTCATCATGAATACCTGTGCCCCAAACGCGAGAGCCTGAAGTGGACGTGGAGGAGGAGGAGGCCTTTGGCCTGCAGTGGACTAAGACAAGGTGCTGAGGATGATGATCACAAAGAATTTGCACAGTCAGCACTAGTGGTGCAAGGCTGGAGAAACAGCACAGCTAGCGGTTCCTCAACCTTCGTCGGAGACCCGGCTTTTGCACCTCACGTGGATTCCCGAATTAGCCTCTGCGTTATGCATGGCTGGAACGCCGTGGTCATTTTGTTTGAAGCCTTTCACGTCTCTCCCTAAGTGGACCGCTATAGCACTCGCTGGAACCGGCTGCAATCGGCTTCGCTAACTCATTTCTGTGCTCCCCACTTCAGGGGCGAACGCACTTGAAGTGGAGAGTAGAAGAAGACGCGAGAGATCACGCCACGTATGCTGAGCAGCGTTTTCTCGAAGTTCGAGCTGGCCGACGCCGGCTGCTCCTCACCAGGCGCACGCTCTTGTGCTCTTGGTGTTTTTTCCTTGTCATTTTTTTCTCGTAACGCTATAATGCGCAACTAAGGCTTAAAGAGCTCTGGTGTTACACATTATTCTTATCGTGTGCTCTCACGTGTATACATGAGATACGGACATTAGACACGTCCATTGCTGACGGTGGTCATGATGGTAAATTAGGCTTCAATAGTAATAAATCAATGACATACCTTCTCCTGTTGGACGTGACAGCGAAGACTGCTGGAAGTTGTGTGGATTCAGTAACAAGTACTCAAGAGAATTGTTTTAAGTATTGGCTTCTTATATACTTGTAAATTTGGAGCGCTGTTTGACAGCAATAAAAACTGTTGCAGGTCTAAACAGAGTTAGATAATGGCAGCCATCCTGTATTTGATATCGTTCATTGGCTAGTCAGAGTCACTGTCAATAAATAGCAATTTGGCTCCTCCGTGAGCAGAAGCTGTTATACCAGTTGAACAAGACAGACTGCTCCCATGGAAGACCGCCCCTCTGTAAATCTTACTACTCTTATTCCTTAGCACTTCTACTTCCCCCAAAACAGACTATTAGGAGTATAATGAGTGTTTTCTTTTTTTCTGGAGCAAGATAGAGAGAGAGAGAGTTTGAGATTATTCATATACGGCCCTTTTATGCAGGGAGGGTGGACAGCAGCCACAGCTGCTCAGCGACCTTGGCTGCTCTGCCCGTCGGGTTCCTTTGCTTCGCCATTCCCGAGCAGCCCAGTGTCAGTTGGCGAAGGAAAGGAGCCATATGCGGCGAAGGATCAAAAATCTTTCTTTCCGCCAGTTTAGAAAAAAAAAAACAGTGATACAGCAGTTCTAAGGAATCCCTATAAAAACAGCGCAGGGCGGGGACGAAAGAGAGAACACTGCAGGCTTTCACAAACAAGTGTGCCTATTTTTTGCTCTCACCTATACATGGGGGAAACAGGTAAGGTGGAACTATCATAACGGGGACAAACAAACAAAATGATAGAAAACAAAGTGAAATAGAAAGCGGAGTTAGGAACGGTGCCTAGATAGACATAACTGGCATGCACCATCAAGGTTACCAAATTCCTTCTTCGGCAATGCCACATAGGGCTTACGGACACAATGTCGGCAATTATATGCTATGACGAATGTAACAAAAATCTCACGCGTGCACGAGTCTGCACCCGTATATCCGCTGTTTTCACCGACACGTCATGCAAGCAGCCAGACGAAGTTAAATCTTCATTTTATAAAACATTTCGCTGCTATGCGAGAGAGTGTCTTTCGGACATCTGCCGGCCTACTGCCATGCCTTACGCGAAGCAAGGAACACGTTGCGTTTTGCTATTCATGCCCCTCTTATGCCGAGTCCAGCCCTTTCCAGCCAGCCCCCCTACGGTCTGCCACATCGTTTAGACAGACCGCTTTGAGGTCGACAGAAAAGTAACGAAAGCTTGAACGAAGAGACTCTCGAACATAGCTCTACCGTACGCTGTTTCACTTAGCACGGGCGAATCAATGTAGTTTGTAGTTTGGGAGGCTACCATGAAGATGATAGTGTGTTGTTAAGTCCTTTTCGAGCATTCATAATATAACGCAACAGATCATTACGTTCGTTCATTACACGGCAAAGCAATACAGCACTGTAAAATTTTATTTGCGCCTGACACCAGGTTTTCTCGCCTGGAAGTGGTCGGGGATAATTTGTTTAAATGGCGCCTTTCATATTTCGTCTTGAAGTTCAAATGATCATGGAGTGAATACTGTCTTTTCATTCGCCTCACAATACTGCTCTTTTATCAGCCGTGCTGGTCTTGTGGATTCTCTGCCCCACTCTCTCCGAATCCAAGCAAGGGGCAGCCAACCGCTCCCGCTCATTCGCAGCCAGTCGCAACCTGCTGCGCTTTGGCAACACTCTTGGATGTGAGTGCACATTGGTTTTCTCACTCTCGCCTAATCCGTGACTCCGGAAAGAAAGGTTAGTTCTGACTTCGCCGAGGTAGCAGTCGTGGACAAAACCATCACTGAAAGCGCATCACCATGCAGTATGAATGTCATTTATTTTAGTTTTTATTTGTGAAAAATAATTTCAAGGCCCATTGGGCATAACAGAAAGGACAGTGAAATAGATATTATCCAGTGCAGTTGTTTTTGCAAAAACAGCATCGAAACAGACAAAATACATTACCAGTTATCTCGAACCCAGTTTTCAGCCGAGTGACCGTTGCAACTTGAGTGAGCTCCAATGCGCTGCCCAGCCACTCTGTAGATCTCTTTTTACAGAATTGTTGAAAAAAAGGCAATGAACACAACTCCGTACTGTGTGCGAAGTGAATGAAGCTCAAACTTTTGTACAGAGGGGAAAGAAACCAAGCTGAGCCACTGGACAAAAAATGATATCTGGATGTTCGCTCTGCTATCGTTGTTAAGGTTAAGTAAAATGCCCCAATGCTGCAAGGCCCAGAGGAAGGACTACACTAGGTTCAAACAAGGACAACTCTGTGTTCTCTTGCCGAAGTCACGTTTCTACTAAGAAAATGAAAAGGGAAACGCCAAACGCGATAAAACAACGCAAGAATCACATTTTCAGTTTTAAGATTGGCCAGTTTTAAGGCTTATCTACGAAATGTTTGAAAGGCAAAGGCCACCAGGCCTAACTTAGCAAGTGCTCCTGTACACGTATAGTGCAGGAGCCCTAGAAAGGGCAAAAAATTTTGAGTTGAGCCGCGGGATGTGTTGAAGCAAGCCATCCAACAAAAAAACAAAAACAAAAAAAAGGGATGGCTGTCATACCCTACTTGCACCTACTGCCATATGGCCTAAAGCATGTTGCGGCGCGATACGTGGTGAGGCTGGTTTTGTTCAACGCGGCGTAAGTTGGGTAGGGTTTGCCAAATGGTGGAAGCGAAGTTATCAGGCCGTTATGCTGGCAGTCGTTGCAATGCTAAGCATCCTTCATTCTTTATTTCGCGCAGCACCGTAGTGTTTAGTCTTTGCGCTTTTTCATGTAACACTATTCCTACACGTCAAAGTGGCATGTAGCAGGTGCGTCATTGTGGATTATCGAACTAGAATGCAATCAACATAAGCTGCTTACGTGGAACTCGCCGTCTGATTGCCATAGATTCTTTTCATCTTGTTGCTGCAATACACGGATAGTGCGGAAAGTAAAACAGATCGAGCAATGCCAATCCTATGTTGTTTCGACATTTCAACAAAACTTGCAAAAAAGGTTCCCGCCTTCTGAATTTCGATCTAGCTTTCGTTTAGTGTCGTAATATTGTCTATGCACCACTTTTAACACGGTGTCTTCCATCAATCACAGGGCGTGAGTACTGCTACGGCAATGAGTGGATTTACGACAAGGCGGATTGCGTGAAAGTGGCCCAGGCCGACAGCAAGAACGTCAGGGGTGAGTGTCTTTCATGTGGACAGTTTTTGTTGGTAGCATGCATGCATGTGGCGCACCTGGTAGCTACCTGACGTATCGAAGGAGTATTTACAATTAACGAGTAAGTAGCCGTAACAGCCCCTGAAAGAAGTGAGGCTGGGTTACACATGTAAGGATGACAACTGGCCACTGGTGCACGACCAGCGTTACGGAGTGGCTACCAAGTGACGGGAGTAAATGTAAATGATGGGCGATAACATGACGAAAGAATGAGGTGAGAAAATTTGGTGGTAAAGATTGGAATCCACCAATGCATCATTGCAGCAGTCGGAAGTCGACAGGAAAGGCCTTCATCGTGCAGCGACCTCAAATGGGAGTAAGATAATAATGATGGGGTGGCGGGGCTGATGAGAATGTGGTGATGACATTGTGGTGATGACATTGGTCTTAATATTTTGATGGTGATGGTAGCGATGATGAGGAGGATGGTCACGCTGACAATGACGTTGTTTGGTGAGGATGATGATGATGATGAAGATAATTTCGGTCCAAGTGTTACCGGGGGGATGGAGGTGGTGTGCGAAACTCCCATATGACACTTGTTAGGCTAAGAAACTCACACTGCAACATCCCCGAGTTTCCGCAAGAAGACATAGATATTTATTACCGGGACTACGGCTACAAGCCCCGTTTTGAGTTATCATCATCGTCATCATCATCATCACTTTATCTAGGCCCACTGCAGAACAAAGGCCTCTACCATAGATCGCCAATAAACCCGGTCCTGTGCTAACTGCGACCAATTTAGCCCCGCAAACTTGACGTCATCTGCCCACCCTACTTTCTGCCGCCCCCTCCCCTGTCTCTCTACTACCCTTAAAAAGACACTGAAGTGAATCTGTCAAGCTCCCGTTATTTATTTTATAAAGCCTGAAAGAAGGAAAACTACTCTGCGTGCTTCGGTGCGGCAGCGCCAATTAACCGCAGTGACGTCAGGCAAAGGTGTTACGTGATTCGACGATGTCCACGATTAGCATTCAAACAAGTTTCGGTTTCGGTTCAGTGAAACAACATGCTTGACGTCCGACGTTATCGTTGTATGGGCATCCTTAATATCTCAATATTCGCCGTACCTCGCTTCTGTCATGCAGTCGGCTGTAAAATGCCTCACATTAGCCTACCAGGACGGCTTGGAATCATACCAATCACTAGCCGAGTCCTACGCAGTGAATGAACGCCCTCCGCGTCACTGCAGACGCTCAAATGCCATGCACTTTCACCTATCTTTGGAGCTTGGCTCACTCATGCCTGTATCGTAAAAAGCGTGTGCGCACCAGGCGAAGGGTCTGCTGATTCTGACCTGTGCCCACTGCCCGCAAGCAGTCGGTGCTTATGGCAACAGCACGCCAATGAGAACACGCTAGCGCGTCAGTGTCAGTCTCCGCGCGTTCTGCGAACTCGCTCGTGGAGCAATGAAAGCTACAGCCCAAAAATGTTGAATACAAATAGAAAACACCGGCCGAAAACAAAGAAATCAACTTACAAAAAACAGGATATACCCTAGGAGATTAGAACTTGCGACGAGCAAAGTAACATATCTTGCGCTCCAGACCACTCAGCCACGAGCCAGCGCTGCCAGTGGTGGAAGCATAATATATAACCATTTTACTTTTTTGTTTAGTTTTAAAATTTCAAGCAGCTTAGATAACTATTTGTTGTATAGTGCCTGTGCGGTTAGCGTCCGCCAAATTTTTACAATATCTGACGACTGACGTCTAAAATTGCATTTCTTAGACGGAAAAGCGTTCGCAGATGTGTGGTCCTGCTGCTGACCGTTGGGGTTGTTCACCCAGCGCAAAAAAGTGCTTCCTACACCCTAGTTTTTTCGCTTTACGGAAAGAGATTCAGTTGATTTTATTCCCTTAGTAACTATATGAACTTCGCTGACTCTGCTCGCGCCTTCAAGTGAAATTAGGGTTTGCTACTACCGTAATAGTCAGCGAAGCGTCGCGTGTGCACTTGTGTGGACCGACCTGGACTTGGAGCTTTATACAGTGTACAAACTAACAAACGAAAGAAAGGCACATTCTGCAATTCATGAACTTGTCGTGGCTTAGTTTCAGCTGACCGAACGAATTGGGACGACCCGTCGGCGGCCGGCGGCCTAAACGCTGTGCCGACTGACCCTGTCGGAATGTCGGCGGGCCGTGCAGTAGCGCAGTCAAGCCAAGTCATTCCTTCATAAAGTCACATGAAAACGCCGTAGAAAATGGGCGAGGCTGCAGAGAGGACGCCAACATTTTCTAATTGATTTTCAACTGAATAAATTCGCGTAAACGCAGCCAGAGTGGTCGAAACATACCCCTGGTCACTCCCGACTACAATTTGCGCTAGTAATCCCGCAATGTTTACGAATCACTTCAGTGTCCCTTTAAGGTGAAACGGTTATGTTGCCTTCGCATTACACGCCCTGCCCACGCCCATTTCTTCTTCCTAATTTCTACTATGTCATTAACCCGCGTCTGTTCTTTCACCCACTCCGCTCTCTTGTCTCTTAGCGTTACACCTACCATCTTCCGTTTCATTGCTGATGAGTTGTGCTCAATTTAAGTTGAACCCTTTTAGTGAACGTACAAGTTTCTGCCACGTGAATGTCTGCCTACGGGGAAGGAGCTTCTACCCCGCTTCTGCTCCGCTTTGAGAACCATACCGTAATATTGGACTTCAGGGCAATCGAAATAACAGAGAAATCATTGAAGCGGCTGAGATAACGCGCTGGGGGGACCGCTGCCGAAGCGCGTCGTTAACAAGAAAAAATTGTCTATCGAAAATAGGGGTAGATACCATCGTAATCAATGCCTCGTGCTGCCTATTTTAAACGTCCACAAAGTGTGAATATTTTTTGTTCTTAATTGGCGGTGGCTGTCTTTGTTTTTGTATACGATATAATCCTGCCTGCATGTTCATATGTGCATCTGTGTTAATTAAGCTCGGTTTGAATTCGCGCTTGTGCCTGTTTCGTTTTTTAATGGTTGTCTTGTTTTTTGCGCTATACGAGTTTGCCGACATCAACTAGCCTAAACCAACCTCCTTGTGAGCGCAATTCACATACGCTGCATTGGTAGGGTGCGAAGCTCCAGAATTCGGGTTACAGATGACCACACGAAGACCGCGTCTAAGCACACACTTCTACCGACGCAGCACCAGACCAGTGGAGCTCTGTGCAAGCCGCACGATGCAAGAACAAAGGCCAGTCGCCAATCGACATCAACTTCGTGCGGACCAGCTTTAAGTCGTTCAGCCCTCTCTACTTCATCGGCTACGAGGACCTGTTTCACTTCCGAGTCGAGAACGGAGGTCACGCCGGTGAGAACCATATTGGGAGGAACATTTTACGTGAAAGCGTTAGCTGGCTATGTTGGCAAAGCTATGTACCCGGCTAGTGCCCGAAAAACAAGTGCCCACGCACCACAGAAATTTCCGTGTGAGTTCAATCGCCATTAACCGCGAGGCGTGCCATGGCGGGGGAATTAGAGGGATGAAGCAAAAAGAAACAGTCGACGTGAGCTCAACTCCCACGGCCGGGCCGTTTTCTGGAGCACGTGGATAAACCATTAATGTGGCAGAGAGCACCAATGTAAACGACGTAATTGGGCAAGGAATATCTTGCAAAATTTAACTTGTTCGAATAAAAACTTTCGAATGGAAAAACAGCAAAATATGGTTCTGAAAAAGCGCGATGGAGCCCGCGCTGACGAAGAGCAACACCGAGCCCTAGGAAGGTTCTGAGAATTCTCGAAGAACAGTGGAACAGTGCAAATATTGTGGAATTGCTTAATATGCAAATTAAAGCCTGAAGTCTCCATGCCACGTTTCGAGCAGTATGAGTGTGCTTTATTGAACATTAAAAAGAATTCCAAATCGTCTGCCACCAACCTAAACGTAGTTTTACGATGTCACAAAATCTCGTGGAAATGCATCCATGAAAACCGCAACGCCCGGGGATGTCTTGCTAGAACTTATTTCGAGCCCAAGAAAGTAACGAAGCTTTCTTCTGCAGCGAATCGCACATGCTTATAAACGAGGCCGAACCTAAAATTAGTATACTACTTCTGCAGTGGGTAAATGCAGGGTGTTTCGACGCTAATTGGAACACTTTAAAAATTTTTCCTGAGCGAACCGCCGCTCTGTTCGCGCTCAAACTAGCCACTAAGGTCGCATTTTGGGGTCTATTTTGTTTGATGCCGAAAACAACGATAGTACTTACCTGTGCATTCTGAAAAAAAAAAAAAAAAAAAAAGATTTTTGCCTATGTTAAAACGGCGGCTGATTTAGACGTGCGAGTCAGCGCAAGTTGATGTTGGAACGACGGAACCACCTTGGGTAGCAGAGCGAAACGCACGTTTGGGATTCACGGTAGGGAGGGCCAAATGGTGCAGCAGACGATCAGAAAATGCACCTAGAATGAGCTAGGAGACGATGAGTTCAAATCAGCCGCCATTTTCCCATAGGCGAAAATCATTTTTATTTATTTTCAGGGTAAACAGGTAAGTACCGTCGTTGTTACCGGTGTCAAACAAAATAGACCACAAAATGCGACCTTCGTGTGACGTTTGAGCGCGAACAGAGCGGCGGTTCGCTCAGGAAAGTTTTTAAATGTGTTCCAATTATCGTCGCAACACCCTGTATGAGGCAGGCGTGAATGTTATCAGTAATAGTTGTCCACCCCTCTTCCATTCTCCTCGCCGCGCGAGCTGCGCTCTCCGCCGCTCACCCCTCTCCTCTCCGATAACGAACACTCTCTCGCGAGGGCATTGGATTGGATTGGACTTGATTTGATTTGATTGGATTGGATTGGATTGGCTTGGCTTGGCTTGGATTCGGTTGGATTGGATTTGGATTGGATTGGATTAAAGTGGATTGTGTTGGATTGTGTCGCGTCATAGCCGCGGCACGTTGCGTCATAGCCGCGGCAGACGCGCTGGGGCCGGCGCATGTGCAGTACTCTCTCTTCCGCGGTTTCCTCTCCTTCGGGCGCGCTGCGCATATAACCGGTGTGCCGTTCTCCGGCGAAGCAACATCCACGCTTGGCTCAAACACCTAGAGTCCACGCCGCTTTACAAGTACGCCAACGTCGTCATCGACTGGGTCCGGCTTACGCAGTCCCCTCAACGTTATGCGCGCTATAAAACGCGTTCCCTTCGCCGCTCCGCCTATGCGTCGCATCTACACAGGGGTTACCGCGAGGGAGGTGGGAGTTTTCTTGCAAAATTTAACTTGTTCGAATAAAAACTTTCGAATGGAAAAACAGCAAAGTATGGTTCTGAAAAAGCGCGATGGAGCCCGCGCCGACGAAGAGCAACACCGAGCCCTAGGAAGGTTCTGAGAATTCTCGAGAGAGAGAGAGAGAAGCTCTTTATTAGAAAACAGAGTGTTTAGCCGGCGTACAAAATCGCCTTCATGCTACTCTGTTAGGGGAGGGGGAAAAGGAAGAAAGGCCCAAGAGAGAGGAGGGCAGAAAAGAGATGCAAGCTGAGAGAGGGACCAACGAAATTAAGTAAAAGGGCAAGAGCGAAAGTCTCAGAGTGAAGAGATTTAAAGTTTTTGAATTAAGCCAGTGTCGCCGAGGTACGAAAACAGAAATTTAGGGCTAGGCGTTGCTGAGAAGAAGACGGCCAGGGCCCTAAAATGGTTTTTAAGGTCACTGGTCCTTGCGTATAACCTATGCGTGCAATGTTCTGTAGCAAAGTTGATCTAGAGTCCTTGTAGGCAGGACAGTAGAGTAAAAGATGCTCAATTGTGTCTTCCGATGCACAGTTGTTGCACCTGGGGCGGTAGATAGTCCAATGCGGAAATGGTAGCTGTTGGTGTAAGCTGCATTAAGTCGGAGCCGATGAAATAATGTTTCTAGATGACGGGGGAGCTGGTGAGGAAGTCTTGACGACAGCTGAGGGTCAAGGGAGTAGAGAAACTTGTGGTGGTGGGTAGGATCTGACCACATTCTGTTTCTCTCTGAAAGGGCGTAACGTGTGGCCATGGTGGAAGCGTCGTGTTTGGTAAAAAATGTTCTTCGTATATTTCGGCAGGTGTGGCCTGCAGAGGCAGCGTCATCAGCTTTTTGGTTTCCCGTTATCCCACAGTGACCAGGCACCCACTGAAAAACAATATTGTGCCCAGCGCCTACTGCAAGGTGATGTAGGTAGAGAATATCTTGAACGGCAAGTTCATATGTGAAGTGCTTGCCGCTCTTAAGGAGGCACTGAAGGGCAGGTTTAGAGTCAGTGAATATGGTCCATTCGTTGGGCTCTTGACGTAGGATGTAGCGGATTGCCTCTTTGAGGGAGTGTAGTTCAGCTGATGTCGAGGACGTTGGTCTGTCTAAACGGTAGGAAAAGAGTTTACCAGTCGACGGGACGAATAGTCCAGAGGAGGAACTTTGCGGCAGCGAAGACCCATCAGTGAAAAGATGAACCCTGGTGGAATGCAACCTGTGCATGTAGTCCAACGCCAGTTGGAGCAGTTCAGCCTGAGGCGTTATCTTCTCCTCAAACGGCTCCACAAGGAGCCGTTTTAAGTCCACTGCTATTTAATTTGACTCTCATAGAGCTGAAACGGTGCCTACCGCGGGGAGTTAACATCACGATCTACGCAGACGACATTTGTATCTGGCACGCAGCACGCTCCCGACGCACCACTCAGCAACGTCTCCAGAAGGCCCTCTTCTCAATTTCAACCTACCTTGCTGCTCGTGGACTTCACCTATCGCATGAGAAAAGCGTTGCAATGGCGTTTACAAGGAAGCGCATGGATCAGTACCCAATTCTGCTGAGTGGACGAGCCCTCCCGTACGCCCGGACCCACAAGTATCTTGGCGTAATCATCGACCGTAATCTCTCCTGGTCGCCTGAGATAAAAAGACTGTGTGCCCGCATCTCTGCGACGTCTCAGGTTCTGAGATACCTTGCCGGTTCCCGCTGGGGCAGCAACTGCGGGTCGATGCTACAGCTTCACAAAGCTTACGTCGATGGCTTCATACGCTATAGCCTTCCCTTACTACACCATGCAGCGCCTACTAACAAAATGAAGCTAGAAGCGGCCGACGGAACAGCCTGCGCATTTGTCTTGGACTACCCAGAGGTTCCTCGGGTGCCGGGACCATCGCTGAAGCTCGTTGCTTGCCTCTGGACGCACTCATGTTACAGGAGTCGCTCCGTGTTCACTACCGGCATCTACTTCAACCTACACCCCACTGTCTGAGCAGGATCACTGCGGCCCAGAGTTCTGGGTTCGGAGATGCTATTAGAGCTTTGTGCCTTCCCAAAACGACGCAACCACCGCGAGCAATGCCATCTCAGTTTCCGCCCTGGACATTAGCGTCTACTCGTATAGGTTTAGGCATCCCAGAGAATTCTCGAAGAACAGTGGAACGCCCGCGACTCGCATTGTACACATCGCCGCGTGGGCTCAGAGCTTCTTTGCGTACCGCTACGGGTGGCGACGCACCAGGCCCTAGTCGATGGCGAGTTAGACCGGTGAGGTGTGCCACGATGGAAGGGCTCTCACCTCCGAATTCCGCTCGTCGTATACCACCGTTGAGAGGAAACGGCTATGTACGAATTACGGCAGCGCCCCAACTAGAGTAGCGTCAGAAGGTTAACGCAAAGTTTGACAACATATCGACCGAATATTCAAATATGCTTTCGCCTTCCCATTCTCAGAAAGTTCGTAGAAATCCCCGTAATTTTAAAGTGAACACTTTCTTAGGAGATCCGTTGGTCTACTCTAAAAAACTAATGCATTTTCCCATGGGCAATTGGTCGACCTAAAACATCTGATAAGATTTCTGGACACATGGCGCATGCCTGAAACCAGGCTACCACAATGTCGGAAAGGTTACTTGAACATCGCAAAATAAGACCACTTGTAGGAAAGACAATACACGCAACGATCATATCTGTATTTCATAAACCACGCATCGGTTACATTTCAGTCGTTCGTAGTTGTGTTAGTGCGCGTCAAACCGTCGCATCGGTTCATTTCGTGTGCAGTTTGGGTCTTTGAAGGTTTTGCTGATCGATTGGACAAACTTTAAGGGAACTTTTGACGCAGTTTTGAGCCTTTGAGCCTCTCTCAACATTCTGTGGGAAAAGATGGTAATTTTTTTTTCTGCTTTTCCGTCACAGTTTACATAACACCTGAGGACGGTGCACCCCTCGAGGTTTATGGCGGACCGCTTCCAGCGCGCTACAACCTGTCCAGGGGCGTTTTTCACTTCGGCAACGAGACCAGCGAACATGGCTCGGAGCACACCATCGACGGCCGGAACTACGCTGCCGAGGTAATTATGTCTCATTACTAGAAGATAATAGAACACAATTGAAGCTTATTTGTTCTTGTTTACCACATGTGATTGTGCGAGAGAAAACCGCGAACTATACCCTCTGGCTCGGTTATTTGTCTGCTTTGTTGCCCAACACGTATTCCAAAAGGTATTCCAGAAAATTTTGTTCATATGACCCGCCGATTTTTTCTTGCTTATTTAGGTTTTCTATCGCTTTCCTCCCGTTTCGATATCCAGTGGACAAAAATGATGGGTATAAGTTCCCCCTTGATATACCGCTCCCGATGGAAATGCCCGGAAATAATAGGAAAGGCAGCATCTTTTCCTTAACTTTACTCAAGCCACCACTACGTCTCAGACTAGTGTGAAGAAAAGCTGTGCTCCCGATTATTTGATTCCGCTTGTGCATAGCTGCTCAGATCATGCTGGAAACTCATCATGTTTCTCTGCCTCACCTGTCCACCTCGTTGATCGGAATTGATAGCGACGGGTCAAACTTAGAGCTGGTGTAAATAAGCTCGCTGAAAAGCTCTGAAAGTAAGCTCAAGGATTCATCTGGTGCATCTCTAGCACCGCTGAGTCTAGGGGTGCTTTAAGCAGCTTGCTGCTGAAAGGTGTTTTTTGATGGGCCTTGTTCGGGTTTCTCTCCTGATTTAGTGAGTAGTACTTTGAACGAAGAGAACAGGCTTTAAATTATTCGTCTTTATTTATTTCTTTAGATATTTGTTAGTCTCCACTCTAAAATAATTACGACTGAACAAGAACACTAAAACCACGATCACCATTAAATAACGCATTTAACACCAAGAGCTCTACTTCATCTTCACAGCCAACTTATTGTTTACCGTTAGATTTCGTCATCATTTTACTGACCAAAGTAGAAGATATATCGCTACTCGGAAGCATCAAACACTCCTCGTGGATATTTTTTATGCGACTGTTTAAAATATCCGTCTAAAAGCGTGCTTTCGGATGAGCCTGTGAGTGAGAAAAAAAGGTGAACTTTTATAAAGTTTTTTTTACGACGGTGCAGTGTGTCACACCGAAGGTGGTATCACAAAGGCGAAAGAACACTTTCTGGGTCATCCCGAAACCAATTCCACACGTCGTCGTAGATGTGAGAATATATTTATTTTATTTTGACAATTCGACATGGAGTTCTATGAGTGGTAAGAACCAGCTCCAGCTCCAGAATGATTCAATGACGAGAGAGAGGCGGGGAGAATTGGCGTACCTTTGTTATGCAACTAGGTATCTGACACAGCAACCCAAAAATGTGAAGCCGAGGTCTGTAAATTCGCGAAAGATGAAAAGGTGTTTCTAAAAGATGACATGAGAAGTTAGAGGGAAGGGGTCTTTGGCGCCACGGGTGACGATGATGAAATCGGTGAACACCGGCTCCAGAACAGCAATTCCCTCTGACGCCATGAGACAACTTCCGAAGTTCTTCAAGATGCTCCAGGAGAACAGAGCAAGGGAACGGAATCGCAGCCTGGTTATGTTATGGTTAATCAGGATTCGGCTCGTATTGGCTGTAAATAAGCTGGAGACACGGGACTGGGAACGGTCGTATACATGGCTCATCTGGTCTGGAGGATGTCGATGTGGTCCAAGGGCCTAGAAGAATGCGCTTCAGGAGCAAGGAATGGGCGAACCTAGCAGACAGGGGGGGGGGGGGGATGAACACCGAACCTTTCATCAAAGATGTTACGTGGCGGCAAGGCAATGACGGAAGAACCATGGTTGAAGGTGAAGGGATGCACTTACAAGACGTCAAGTCCCCGAAGGGTGCGCGAGCCCAGGCTGCGTAAAACACGCAGCTTTTTTTTTCGTTGGACGTTCAAACCAGTGTGTAATCAACCAGATTTAGGGGAAATCCCCAAGGGGGAGCAAGATTCTGCGATGGAAAGTTTGGCATCCACCTTAATCCACCTGCGGCTACAATGGAAAGCTAAACAGCTTTCTCAGAAACTTCGCAGTTGAAGAAAAATTTTTCCTGGTCCAGAATTCGAACCCGGGACCACCGCTCAACCGGAGCAGTTGCTCTACCAACTGAGCTAACCAGGAGGCGAGTTGTTTGTAGCGCTAGAGCGAATCGATCAACTTGAAGTGAAGGACAGATGTAAAGACCAGGCTTAGGGGAAATCCCCAAGGTGGAGTAAGGTTCTGCGAAGGAAAGCCGCAGGGCTGCATTCAGGTGGATGTCAAACTGTCCTTCGCTGGAACCACTCTGTTCCACTTACGTCATCACCGTCATATGACTTCACTAAATCTATTGGTTTATTTTTAAGAAGTCATCAAAAGTTTTATTCGCGGGAGGAGGGGCATTGCCCGCTTGGCCCGTTCGTGTGCACACCCATGGCCACAAGTGCATATCGAACCAGTCCGGCCTCGTCCCTTCAGGTCTAATCAAACCAATGGTTCTTAGAGCACCAGTGCACATGCACTTAACAACATTTGAATGCCATAATGGCAAACAACACTGCTGATCAACTGTTTAAAAACCGACCACCAATGGCAACACCCTTTTTTTCCTTTGGAACTGTCAGGCCTCGTGAATTAACTTCAAATTCTTCTTACTGCATTTATTGTGCCTCTAATCATGGCTTGGCTTCACAGTGGGACACTTGCCAAATCGGCTGTGACTTGAGATAAAAGCTTCAGATAAAAGAAAAGTATACCAAACTTCCTCATTATTCAATTCTTTCTGTCTCTCAGGGTCATATTCAAGGCAACCGAATTTTACACAGATGCCTCAATTGCCTACATAGCCGTATCTTGTGCGGTAAATGGCGCCCTATATACTTTGTCCAAAACGATAAACATGAACACAAGTACGTTTGCTGCGGAGGCATACGGTACTCACCGGGCATTATACCCCATTGTTCAAAACAAAATTAACGTGGTTTTACATACCGACTCACTGAGTGTTGTTACGAAGATTTCATTCATGAAGTTGAGTGGAAACCCAACTGTAATCGTGTTTTAAAGGCTCTGTAAGCAGTCCATTCATGATGGTCGCTGCCACTGAGTGCTGGGTTTCTTGCTGCTGTGGAATTGCCGGAATTGGTGCCGCTGACGAAAGTGTTGCAGCTGCCGCCCTTCGAGACAGCGCAGACATAGGGTCCCATTTCAATATCCGAAACCGTAAGTAAGAACAAAGCTGCGGGCCACATGGTAGCAACATTGGTATTACACATCGGTAAATCTAAGATGTAAAACCTTCTGCTGAAAAACACGTCAGCTATACAGATGCAAGTTTATGCAGACTTCGAATCGGCGATACGCACATCACACGCTAACACTTTTTTACTGGCACAAACAAGCCATAGTGTCACCAATGCATGATGCTATCATGCTGATTGAATGCGATGTGCGCAACATTGAGACAAAACGCCATCTCAATAAAATAGGCATACCTTTGCACACCTCATTTTGTTGGACGATTGTCCCAGGCTTTTTTGTACAAAACTGACCGCAAATATCGACTTTTAAAACACATTTTACCTCCCATAACCTTGCCTGTCCCATGTCCCGCAGCATAAAAATGGCAAACTTTAAACTACCGCATTTTATCGCAGATGTTGACCATGATATCTTGCCTCATTATTGTGATGGCGCTCTTTGCCTTTGTCGGCCTTGCGCCATGAAACCCTCAATAACCATCAAGAGCTACCACTGTGGTAGTTTTTCGGTAGCGAACTCCCTGCGGGGACCATTTTAAAAGGTGTACAGCGATTCCGGTGTGCACTATTGTTTTACCCCCTCCTTCTCGGACCAAGTTTTAAAGGAGTACTGACACGAAATTTCTCGCTTTCAGTTTTTATGCTGTAAAGAATACTAATTGGCCCAGTAATTACGAAAATCGAACCGAAAGCCGTCAGCCGCCAGCATAGAATGAATTACAGCATGTTTATTGCAACCAGTTTCAAATTCGGTCGCCGCGCGGGAAAATGGCCGTTCGAAGGCCAGTCTGCAAGCGGGCCAGCCTTACGTCACGGTATCACCCGTGACGTCAGGGACGTTCGCCGCATCGTCTGCTAAGATTGCACATGGTCCGCACTCGCCTGCGGAGTCGACATGTCGTCTGAATCGTCAGACTCGGATGAGTCGCTGCCACCCGACAGACTGACCAACTTTATTTGGCCAGCCGATCAGGCCGGCGTTGTCTTCGCCGTCGTCCGTTTTGAAAGATCACTGCGGCTCGAACCGGCGCAGACCGTGATAGCAACAGCTTGTCGCCACTCTTATATTCAATCTGATCGCAAAAAAGAAGTTCCACATGCGAGAAAGTAGATGTTAGTGTGGTGAACAATTGTGCTAGGGGTTGTTATCAGCGCTGAAATTAAAAGCGGCGTTCAGATATATGCCGCGATGGTAAGCCTACGCTGACCGTCCGTGGAGGTTCGGCGCTCTGACCCAGCACTGCTGGCACCGCGGTGTGGCAAGCGGCCGAAAGATGGCGTCACCTGCGCGTTAGAATCAAAATAGGCCACGGCAGATGTCTTGATCACCGATCGCTGAAACGGGAATTATCGCCAAAATAAAGCTCTATATGCGAAAAAGGGGATGATAGTGGATTGAAAAGTTGTGTAAGGGATGGCCATTCGCAGCTGTACAGATACCGGCGATGAAATATTCGCCACGACACTAAGCCTGAAGTTCCCAACACCCAAGCTGACGCGAGCAACGCCGAGCCCGGTGGCTTGGGCGGCAGTTCTTGCGGCTGCCGCCGCCGCGCACAAACTCAGTCCACGTTTAGCGCTGCATGTCGTCGCGTAAAAAATAATGCATCTTGGCGTCGTCGTCGATTTGCTCGGAGAGGCTTCCACGAGCAGTACTTCGCATTCCGCGAGCTTGCCATAGCACAACTTGGGCGAGCTCGGCGTCGACATCGTGCACTGCGTGGTGCCGGCACCGCGCAGTTTTTCGGCACCAGTGCAAGGCAACACCATGCGCCGGCCACGAACAGAAGAGCAAAGACTTCGAACACGCAAAGTGCGCAAAGTCTACAAGCTTTGCTCACGCAGCTACACCCACGTCTCCTGCCCAAACGAATACCACCGACAACAGCAGCGCAGGATATCCTTTCCGGTTCCGAAAACGACTATATGACGTCACCCTGAACCGGCCAGACACGTCGGCCGATGTTTCGTCACGCCGAAAGCGATTTCGCTAGTGCTGCCGATTTGTGGAAGCTCGCGGCCGGGACAATCAAACTCGATTTTAGATGTGATTGCAGCCTCGGATCGCTGCCAAAATTTCTGTGAGGCATCTGTACAAACTACTGAAGCCAACTATATCATTTTTTAGGCGTCAAAATGTGGTGTCAGTACTCCTTTAATGGAGATTGTGATTTGTGCTACGGTTTCGCCTGCACAAGTCGCAATATTTGTTGGAAAGCGTGCACTCCATGCACGCTCGTTCTTTCCGAAGCAACGACAGTCCCCTAGCCTCTGCGGTGTAACAATGGTGCTCAATTACACTCGCAACACACGAGGGGCGGAGAAAGCTGCTCCTCGATGGGGATGGCACCACGCGGTGAAGGACGTCGGCCATTACGATAATCACCAGCTTCCCCTGTAAGTACTACTACGGCTGTTGACCTACCGAAGGCGCCACCCTGAAATCCGTCCGATGTAGTGAAGTTGAGCTCAGGTTTGTGCAGTGTATCGGAAATTGTGGATTATAGTGGTTCCCTTGCTGCTATCGATAAAGACCTGCAGGTCAGCTATTATACGTTCTCATAACTTTAGCTTGCTTCTTGCGCCCGCTGGCAATTTTTGTCTCCGCTATCCCACACTCGTTTTTAGCACATTTCTGCAATGATGGCCCACTGGTCGGTTTAGGTGGTTGACATTTACTTTCAGCAAAAAAACAAAAAAAAATCAAGAAAAACTATTGGTAGTCGATCAACAGTTCTTTAAGAGATAAGGGCAAGGAAACCACCACCCGTGACAATTTCCGAGCCGCTTCACAATGCTGCTCTGAACTGATATAAATGGACACATTAGAGGATTTCACATTCGTTCATCATCATCATCATCATCACCAGCCTATCTACGCCCACTGCAGGGCAAAGGCCTCTCCCATTATTCTCCAATTGCCTCGGTCCTGTGCCAACTGTGACCAATTTGTCCCCGCAAACTTCTTGATCTCATCTGCCCATCTAACTTTCTGCCGCCAACTGCAACGCTTGCCTTCTCTAGGGATCCACTCTGTTACCCTTAATAACCAGCGGTTATCTTGCCTTCGCATTACATGTCCTGCCCACGTCCATTTCTTCTTCTTAATTTCTACTAATATGTCTTTAACACCAGTTTGCTCCCTGACCCACTCCGCTCTCTTCCTGTCCCTTAATGTTACACCTATCATTTTCCGCTCCATTGCCCGCTGAGTTGTCTCAATTTAAGTTGAACCCTCTTAGTGAGCCTCCAAGTTTCTGCCCCGTAGGTGAGTACCGGTAAGATGCAGCTGTCATACACTTTCTTATTCATTCACATTCGTTAAACCACACAAATAGGAGCCACCTGGGAGTTGGCAATTATAAGAGCGGAACACCCTCTCTCGCTCGTTATCTAGTGGTCCGCTGCGCGCTGCCCAAACCGTTCGGGCAGGAGCAACTCCTGCCACCGCTCTCGTGTTGCGAGTCAAATACAGCGAAATTTTCCAGCCGCGTTCTTTCTCTACAACTTCCCACGACACTCGAACAAAAAAAGAATTGGGACGTGGTCCTGCGTCCGTGCGAACACGTCAAATTGCACAACAGCGGGCTAAAATCCGCGGAGTACATCAAAGAATGCGCTTCACAAAAAATAAAAAAAAAGACAAGTGAGGTGTTCCCATTCCTACCACCGCTAGGTTGTCTGGAAGCCACCTGTGGTAGTTTTCTGCTAACGCGAATATAACCGGTTCCAGTACGACGCTGCGTACGTTGTGAGCGCACATGCCCACCCGCCGCGGTGGCTCAGTGGCTAAGGCGTTGCGCTGCTGAGCACAAGGTCGCGGGTTCGATTCCCGGGCGTGGCGGCCGCTTTTCTGATGGAGGCGAAAAGCAAAAACGCCCGTGTGTACGAGATTTCGGCGCACGATAAAGATCCTCAGGTGGTGAAAATTAATCCGGAGCCCTCCACTACGGCGCGCCTCATCGCCTGCGTTGCGTCGGCGCGTTAAACCCCACAATCAATCAATCAATCGAGCGCACATGCCCTTACGCACAAACCAGATGTCGTGCGTCTGGGAGTTCGAGATCGTGCCGGTTGACTACAGAGACCCGTACGGGAACAGTTTTCCGCTGTGCTGTAGCTGTCTAAGCAAAGCTATATTCCCACCGCCAAGTTTGTGCCGAGACCATTGATGATGTTTCTTATCGGGATAGATACGCACAGCTCATTTGTTCAAATTTACTAATTACCGGGATGTGAGAGGCACACCTAATTAAACCCGATATCCGGTGAATGTAGGGAATCGCTAGATAAATACGCACTTAATTTCACGCCAGAAATTGAACATCCTTAATTCCAACCTTCTACAACGCCTTTTTTGTTTCGGAGTAATATCCTGGCGCGAACGCAGTGGCGCAACAGAACTTTTGCACCGCAAGGTGCTACAGCCGCATTTCGCGAAATCGATTCTGGCCCTCTTGCATTCAGTGCTGTGGCCAATGTAACGAGCAGTGCGTTCAGACGTGCCGCGATATACAGGGAGAGCGCGTTGCTATAACGATGTCGACGAAGATAATGCTAGCGCAGATGGGTGCAAATTGTCGCACCGCAGCGACTCCCTGTACTTGTTGTGCAGGTATAGGTGAATGTGCGGTTACGATTGAATCGCACGCTTTAATTGCTGTTCAACCAAATTCCATGGTCCTTTGAAAATTAACCTGCTGCGGGGTATACTCAATTCGCGGCGTGCCAAAAAGACATTGCGCAAAAGAGGGCAACCTATGAACTCACAAAGAACAAATTTCAAAACACTGAACGCAAGGTACCAAGGTGAATCACCTTAAAAATGAGCAGGTAAGTAGATAAGGGGAAGTAACGTGAGTGGAAGACTTGAATGGGAGCTTCTGAGGTATTTGACAAGCGGTCTCAAGACCGCTGTGTTATGTGCCGTACGGGACCGTGCTCGGCACTGGGACCACTGCTGTATGCAAGGAAAGAGGCCAGAGAGCCGTAGCCTCCCCCCATCCTTTAAAAACTTTCCAGTTCGAGGTGGCATGGAGGAATGAACAAGGCCTCAAAGTGTTCCAATGCTGAAACATTTACAGAACGTGCATTTTTTTTGCCGCAAGGTATATTTCAGGGTCACGACGCTACGTCTGCTCTAACCACGATGACCACCGGTCTTTAAAATCCCTTAATGAAAATAGAGTAATAAAAAACGAAATATTATGCAATTTATCTGTGCACCCCCCACAACCCAAGCCGTCTTTTTTGTTATTATCACTAACTGCTTGTTTATGCTCGCCTTTTTTCGTCTCTCTTTTGTTGAGTTTTATTTTTATTCTCTCTCTCTTTTCATGTACTTTTGCTTTCTTCCTTTCGGACTCTGATTCCTCTCACCGAAATGAAATACTGCGCCTGTCACTGGCCGCGACAGTCTTACTTGCAGGATAAAGCAGATTAATCCTAGAAAATTTGGACCATCTCTCATTCTTAGCAATTCTCGCCGATAATTGGCTCACAATAAAATGCAGGCGGTCATTCCAATTAGATAATGGTACGTGTTTGCTAGCACGTGCTTAGTTTTCTACACATTTTCTCGCAGCTCCAGCTACTCATATCTTCGGAGAAGCCCACCTCTCAAGAGTGCGTCAGAGACAGCGAGGGTGCGGCCATGCTCGTTATGCTGTTCAAGGTGCGTCTCTTCGAAATGCTCGCCTATCTAGCTGCACACGCAGCCACTAGATCGTACGTTCTCAGTCGCGTTCCGGATAGTATCCCATTATAGGCGGTCCTTCATTCGTATTCATTAAAAGACATCGTAAGCAGGCATTATTGGAGCTGAGACATGCAAATCTTCAAAAAGACAAATACATGAATGGTATGGTGAAAGAGATCAGCCGCTAATTCGACAGAATGCGGATATCGTAGCCTTTGCGCTTAGTCTGTATCGGATTAGATTAAAGGGACACTGAAGTGATATGTAAACATTGCGGGATTACTTGCGCAAATTGTAGTCCGGAGTTTCCAGGCCATGTTACGACCACTCTGGGCGCGTTTACGCGATTTTATTTAGTAGAAAAATTAATTCGAAAATGCTGTCCTCCTCTCTTTACGCTCGCCCATTTTCTGCGGCGTTTTCGTGTGACGTCGCGAGGAGCCGAGCTCGCAATTGGCTGCGCTACTGCACGGCTCCCCGGCCTTCAGACAGAGACAGTCGGCCCAGCGTTTCGTCGCCGGCCGCCGACGGTCGTCCAATTCGTTCGTCTCAGTGAAACGAAGCCAGGACACGTGTGTGAATGGAACAATGGGCCTTTCTTTACTTGGTTAGTTTGTACATTGTACCTAGCTCCAAGTCAAGCTCGCTTCACACAAGCGCTGCACAAGTGCACATGCGACGCTTCGCTGGCTGGTACGCCAGTAGGAAAATATAAGGCCTCTTGAAGGCGGGAGAAGAGTCAGCGAAGTCAATATAGGTACTAAGGAAATAAAATCAACTGATATTTTTACCGTACAGCGTAAAAATAGGGTGCGGGAAGCACTTTTTTGCGCTGGGTGAACAAGCACAGCGGTCAGCAGCACGACTACGCATCTGCGAACGCTTTTCCGTCTAAGAAAATGCAATTGCTAGACGTGAGCTGTTGTGGAAACTCGGGGGACCGCTTACTGCACGAGCGCCATACAACAAATAGTCACCTAAGCTGCTTGAAATGCCAAAACTAAATAAAAGTGTAAACTTGGTCTACAATATATACCTTATATTACCAAGGTCGGTGGAGCCCGTTCCGTGGCCGAGTGGTCTGGGCGCTGGGTATGTTGCCGCAAGTGTTTTGCAAGTCACGAGTTCGAGTCGCCGCGGGTACGTTCTTTTTTTTTGTAAGTTAACTTTTTCGTTTTCTGCCGATGTTTTCTACATTGAGTTCACCTTTTTTTGGTCCGCAACGTTCATGGCTCCACGATACTAGTTCCCCAGAACGCGCGCAGGCTGGCACTGGCGCGCTAGCGAGTTCTCGTTGGCGTGCTTTTGCCATAAGCACCGACTGCTTGCGGGCAGTGGGCACAGGCCAGAATGAACACCCCCTTGGCCTGGTGCGAACACGCTTTTTACGGTACAGGCATGAGTGAGGCAAGCTCCAAATATGGGGGAAAAGCTCATTACATTTAGGGCGTTGCGGGTACGCGGAGGGCGTCCAGCACTGCGTAGGCTCGGCTAGTGAATGCTACGATTCCAAGCCGTCCTGGGAGGCTTATCTTTATGCATTTTTACAGCTGACAACATGGCAGAAGCGCGGTACGATGATTACTGGGTTATTGAGAATGCCCATCCAACAACTCCAACGGTTGTGTTTTACAGAACCGAAACCGAAACCGAAACTTGTTTGGTTGCTCACCTTGGGCATCGTCCAATCACGGTGCCCGCTCCTTTCAACGTGACAGCTTTAGTTGGTGCGGCCGCCGCAAACCGCGCATGGTAGTTTTCTTCTTTCGCGCTTTGTAAAATAATTACCGATTTGTCAACCGGATAAACGATGAAAAGTGTGCTAATTTGAGCCAGTCTACGCAGTGCAAGCAAAAACGGGAGCTTGACAAATTCACTTCAGTGTCCCTTTAAATTAGGCTACTTCCCCAGCTTACGTTTGCACTGTGTTTTGTCTCTGGCGTTTTCGGAAATCATGTGACGCGCTCACAATTTATGAGTGGCCCGGACAAACTGAAAGTCTCACAGTTATTAAATTCGTGTTACATTGACATGGCCTCATGAAATACCAATCAAGTTCGTTCGTGTTTTGAACGCATGATGACGCCTGAGATTTTTCATGCGATGGGTGCAGGTTGGCACTTGTCGTCAAAACTATTCTAATTATCAGAACAAAAATGATAACAGAGTACTAACTGTTCATCTTCAAGTTGTGGCAAGTGTTCTGCGTTCTCACACAGAAAATCCAAGCTGTTCTTCCAGAGCGCGAGCGGGGAGGGAAAAAAATTCCGGAGCTTTATCTATTTTATGCCACATGCTTTAACTTTGCCCTGAGCTATTCTTAGGGCACTCAATTGTAATTTCAGATGGATTGCAAAGTGTTCTTAGAGCCAAGCTCGAAAGTTTTTTTCCCTACCACTGTTTGGTTTCTACAAGCGTTTGTACTCAAGGGCTTTTCGCGGGAAGCGTAAGTTTCAAGACTAAACTATCTTCAGCCCCATCTATTCGTCTGGGTTGGCCAATTAACCAATTTCTTGAGGTGGGATGCATTCGAGTTTTTGCTGATGTCGCCGGGGATAACAAGTTTGTCAGCCAGGTATTTGAATCCTCGTGCAAAGAAGGAAAGTATTTGCGCTTGCAATTACTTTGTTTAATTTAAACTAGGTACGATCATAAAGCCGGAGACATTTTCTGCGAGGACGTGGAATCAGCCATGAAGAGACCAGCACAGTTTACTACTGTCATGGGAGACTTTAATGCAAAAGTCGGTAAGAAGCAAATAAGAGAAATGGAATAGAATAAAGACTTTATTGAATGCCTGAAACAGACACAGGGTGTTCACTGCGCCTGGACGTTGCCACCCGTCGATCGCGACGTCACCCCTACTTGGACCAGCCCTTCGCTACTCGCTACGGGGTTGGACGCCGCTGCCCCGTAAGAGGGGGGGGGGGGCGTTGCCCCACAGCTTTCATTCCGGTGCTGCTTTCTGGGGGCCGCCAGGACCTGCTCGACGGCTGGTAGTTTAGTGTCGTTTGTCGTAACTGCGCACTGCTTTTTAGATCCACGGCGGTAGGTCTGTCCTGGTTGCCGCCTCGTTCGGTCGCACTTCACAGTCCCACAACAAGTGGGCGGTCATGACCCTAGCATTGTCACACAATAAGCGCGTGTCGTCCGTATAGAGTTCTGGCTGTATGTGTTTCATAATGACCGGGGTCATCAGTGAATTCAGTCTGCAGCTGTCTGAACGTGGATGCTTCCTCCCTGGTTAGCTCAGGGCGCGGCGGTGCCAGCACCCTCCTGATGTTACTGTAAAATTTGGTGATACCCTGAAGGGTATCGTACCTGTCCTTCGTCGCGGTCCACCAGTCCACTGCTGCCCCGTGGCCAGCTAATCCTCGCGCGACTGCGTTCGCTGTCTCGTTGTGGTTGGTGGCGAGTTCCGATACCTCGTTCCCCGCGTGGGCGGGGAACTACTTGATTGTCACCTTGCGTCCGTCGATGTTCACCCGCTCGAGCACCCGCTCTGCTCCACAGCACAGCCTACCCTTGGCAAAATGGCGCACCGCACTCTTTGAGTCCCTAAGAGGCTGTCAGCACTGCATTTGCTGGTTCTCGAAGTTGTACATGTGCTTAATTTTAGTTCCAAGGCGTTGTACTTTTCAGGAATGCTTAATTGTTAGGAAGCTAACTCTGAGTTGAGCAACATTTGGCCCACGGCTTTTAAACGACATTGCTTAAATTTCAAATATCGCTGCAAATTTTGGTCTCGCTTCCATGTCGATATTGAAAACACAGATGTGTGACTCAATGAGAGAAATTCGCCTACTCGAAGGAAGCCATTGTAGCTGTGAGCCTCTGAAAAATCCTGTCCTGCTGGATGTTTCTGCGACATGGGCTGACCTGAAAACGGTTGGGAAATTGCTCTTTCCCCGCACTTTTGCTAGATTCATCCACTAACCCGACACATGGCCCTCGTGTGACGCTTTTTGCCGCACCTGCCTCACATTGGGACGTTGTAATTTTGGTGGCCCCCATTGTAGTGTGTGGTTAGAGCGAGCGTTGCAAGTTGCAACAGCATCTTTATGATGTCTACCACGTTGTGTTTGTTTTCGGAGCATCAATGGGATGACTGCTTTCTTAGGCATGCCCGAAAGGAATTCTGGTGGTACTGTTGAACTGATATATTCTGACGAGAGAACTGAAATGCATTCATGAAGTCTAAGCTGGGGTGAAAAACCACAGAGTGTGACAGTTTCTGGTTCCAGAGGGCCACGACTAAGCAACGTGTGGGACTAGGTAGTTGATAATCCATGATTAAACTGGGAGCACCAAATATAATAAACAGGATACGTAAAGGACAGACACATGTGCTTGCCCCTGTCCTTTACGTCCCCTGTCTAAATATTTCGCGCTTGAAACTTAGCCCATGACTAGACCGTCACGGATTGAATCTTCGCACAGCTTGCCGTATTTACAAGTCTGTGTCAGTGCGCGCAGCGTAGTCACATACTCTTTGATAGAATCGCCGGTCATTTAGGCTTGAGTGTTTAATTTCACGAGTCGTACGTGTTTTGCAGAAAAAGATCTGCTGCGGCGTTTCGGCCCCCGTCAAAATTCTCATCATCCTTAGCGGCCGCAGCCTGCGCAGGTCCACCCCAAAAAACAGCTTCTCCCACTGACCTCCAACCGCTCCTGTCCTGCGCTACTCGAGTCCACAGCTTACTCCGAAGTTGCGTAGTTCATCATTCTATCGTGTTATTGGCCTTCCCCTTCTTCTATACCACTCTATTAAAGGGACATTGAAGTGAATTTGTCAAGCTCCCGGTTTAGCTTGCACTGCGTAGACTGGCTCAAATTACCACACTTTTTATCGTTTATTCGGTTGATAAGTAGGTAATTATTTTAGAAAGCGGGAAAGAAGAAAAACTGCCATTCGCGGTCTGTGGCGGCCGCACCAACTAAAAGCTGTGACGACAGGAGGAGATGCACCTTGATTGGACGATGTCCAATGTTAGCATTCAAACAAGTTTCAGTTTCGGTTTAGGTTTTGTAAACAAACGTGCTTGACATCCAACCGCATCGTTGGATGGGCATTCTCGATATCTCAGTGATCGTCGTGCCGCGCTTCTGTCATGTTGTCGGCTCTAAAATGCCTAAGATAAGCCTCCCAGGACGGCTTGGAATCGTAGCAATCACTAGCCAAGGCCTACGCAGTGGATGAACGCCCTCCGCGTCACCGGAGACGCTCAACTGCCATGCGCTTTTCCCGAATATTCGGAGCGTGCCTCACTCATGCCTGTATCGTAAAAAGCGTGTTCGCACCGGGCCAAGGGTCTGTTGATTCTATCCTGTGCCCACTGCCCGCAAGTAGTTGGTGCTTGTGGCAACAGCACGCCAACGAGAACTCGCTAGCGCGTCAGTGTCACTCTGCGCGCGTTCTGCGCACTCGCTCGTCGAGCAGTGAACGTTACGGCCCAAAAATGGTGACCTCAGTTTAGAAAACATCGGCCGCAAACGAAAAAATTTGCTTACAAAAAAAGTATGTACCCTCAGGGATTAATGGCTTAATTAAAGGAGTAATGGTTCCGGGTCTCACCTTTGCGAATGCTGTACTCTGTTCAAAATCAGACGTTCTATCAGGCCTTGAAGTAAACCAGAGAACGGTAGGACGTTTGGCCTTAGGCACGCATGGAAAAACAACTAACGAAGCAGTTCAGGGAGATATAGGCTGGGCGTCGTTTGAAGATAGAGAAGCTCAGAGTAAAATATGCTTTGAGATGAGGTTGAAGGCAAAGGATCAATGAAGGTGGGCAGCCAAGGTTTATAGGTACCTATACTTGAAAAGCGTGGACACGCAGTGGTTAAGAAAGACCAGAAGGCTAACAATGAAATACGGAAAGACGGAAAGAACAGTAGAGAATCCGAAGGTAACCAAAAAAGAGGCAAGGCAGATTGAAACGAATAAATGGAGGGAAAAAATGGAAGCTAAAACGTCGTTAGAGATGTACAGGGCTGAGAAATTGAACATCAGAAAGGAAAATTTCTACGATAATTCCCAGGGCAGTGCTTTGCTTTTTGAGGCTAGAGCAGTTTGCCTGCGAACTAAGAGTTTTGTGAGGAAGTATTCACAAAATGATGGGGTATGCCTGGTCTGCGGAAAAGAAACAGAAACTATGCGGCACATAGTGTTAGAATGTGAGGGTATCCATCCAAATCTACATGAAGGGAATATTGGGCTTCCAGACACCCTAGGATTTAAGGGTATCAGAGAGGACGTTAACTTCAAGGCTGTCGAGGGGACGAAAAGAAGATTAGAATGCTGGTGGACGAAAAGCAGAGAGGGGAATATTGCCTAGGACAATTACCACCTGTAACAGGGAAAAAAAGGTATTTCGGGCCTAATAAGCTTTAGTGCCTGCCCTAAGCAGCGCTAGTATTAAACCAAGAGTGTAAAACATGGTTATATTAGTCCTTTTTGGTAAGATGACATGTCATCACCCCGCTTCAAAGGGGAAACCAATAGCAATCATCATCATAAGAACTTGCGACTTGCAAAACAGTAATCCTAGCACTTCAGACCACTCGGCCACGAGCCAGCGCTGCCGAGATTGGATATATAAGGTATATAATGTATAACCAGTTTACACTTTTATTTAGTTTTAGCATTTGAAGTACCTTCGGTGACTATTTGTTGTATAGCTCTCGTGCAGTACGCGTCCCCCAAACTTCCACGGTATCTCACGTCTAGCAATTGTATTTCTTAGACGGAAAGCGTTCGCAGATGTGTGGTCGTGCTGCTGACAGCTGTGCTTGTTCACCCAGCGCCAAAAAAGGGCTTCCTGCTCCCTAGTTTTGAGCTGTATGGCAAAAGTTTCAGTTGATTTTATTTCCTTAGTACCTATATTGACTTCGCTGACTCTTCTCCCGCCTTCAAGGGGCCTTAGATTTTCCTACTAGCGTACCAGTCGGCGAAGCGTCGCTTGTGCACTTGTGCAGCGCTTGTGTGGAGCGACAAGAACTCGGAGCTTAATACAGTGTACAAACTACCAAAGTAAAGAAAGGCACAATCTTCAATTCACAAATGTGTTCTGGCTTAGTTTCAACTGAGCCAGCGAATTGCGACGACCCGTCCGCGGTCGGCGGACTCAACGCTTGGCCGACTCACTCTGTCGGAAGGTCGGCGAGCCGTGCAGTAACGCAGCCAACTGCCAGCTCATCTCCTTCTGACGTCACACGAAAACGCCACAGAAAATTGGCGAGGGTGCAGAGAGGAGGACAGCATTTTTGAATTGATTGTTCTACTAAATAAATTCGCGTAAACGCGCTCAGAGTGGTCGAAACATGGCCTATGGACTACAGACTACAATTTACGCTAGTAATCCCGCAATGTTTACAAATCACTTCAGTGTCCCTTACCCTAATCGTCCACCGGTGGTCTATTCGTCTCACTACACTGCCAGACGAAGCCCATTTCTGTTTCTTTATTTGAACTTTCATATCGTCAACTCTAGTTTGTTTTCTGATCCAGGTATCTCGTTTCTTGTATCTGAGTCTTATTCCTAACATTATTCGTTCCATGGCCAGTTCAGCCAACCTAATTTTGCTTTCTAGTCGTTTATCAAGGCGTCATGTTTCAGCTCCGAATGACATCACCGGCAGTATGCACTGGTTGTAGATTTTTATTTCGTGTGACAGACTTAGCTTACTTTCATTATTTGGGAGTGCTTTCCGAGTGCTGTCCAGCACATAGGTATCCCGGGCCGGATTTCTCTCTCGTGGTTGGGTCGGCATTCACGATCTGTCCGAGGTAGTTATATTCGTTTATTTCCTCTAGCTTTTCCTTTCCTAACCTAAAAAAAGACGTTCTTGCCATGCTTACTACTCATACATTCACTCGTATTCATTTTTAGCCGTACGGCCGTGCTTTCTAATGGTAGTTTCTCAAGCATTGTTTGCACGTGTTCTGCAGTCTCACTCAGCAAGACTATGTCGCCCGCCAACCTCAAATGGCCCAAGTATTCCCAGTTTATCCTCAATCCTACGTTTTCCTTGCCAAGCTTTCTAAATACCCGCTCCAGACATGCTGTGAATAGTTTTGTAGAAATGGTATCTCCCTGTCTAACTCCCTTTCGTATCTAAAATTCATCGCTCTGATTGTGGAGGGTTATCATGTCCTGCACCTCTTATTTATGTCTTCTAGAACTGTTATGCATGTTTCCTCTATTCCGTGGTCTTAGTTCTTAAACTGCTGCGGTGAGTACGGAATAAAGCGCTTTGTAGTCTTCTATAAATGCCGTGTCAAGGGATTTAGTGTACTCGTCGGAATTTTCGATCACTGGGCTGACGACATGGAGGTGATCCATGGTTGTGTACGCTTTCCTAAACCCAGCCTGTTCTCTGGGTAGATAAAAATCCAGGCTGTCACATATGCGGCTAAAGATAACTTTAGTAAACACCTTGTAAACAACTCAGAGTAAGTAGGGTGATGGGTCTGTAAATCTTGAGGTCCTTGGGATCTCCCTTCCTACGAATCAGAATAATGATGTTTTTCCAGGCTATGAGCAGTTTTTGAGTCTTCAAGCATTCTGAAAATAGTACAGCAATCATTTTCAGCACAATATCTCGTCCCTTCTTCAAAAGGGTCACGGTTATGCCGTCGTCAACTGCAGCTTGCCTTATGTTCAAGCCTTTGAGCGCCCTTCCAACTTCGTTTTTAGTTCTAGTCGGACATCGCAAGTTGAGCCTGTACTCTTAATAAGTTCCCCTAGTATAACGTTGGTGGCATACAGCCCGGTGTAGAGTCGTTTTGCCACCTATTTATCTCGTCCAAATTGTGCGTAATATTTCCCTGCTCAGCTTTGAGTACGTACGTCCTACCTTTGCCGATGGCTAGCTTTCTCTTAGTTGCTTGCAAGCTTCCCCCTTTTTGCAGCGTTTTTAGATGCAGAGCGTCTTTTGCTAGGGGCTACGTCCGTTGTCCATTGGCATCCGCACCTCTCCTTCACATCCCCCTCTCCACGCCAGCTGCGCGATAACGCGCTGCTCCCTCCGTCCTCCTCTCCACGCCAGCTGCGCGATAGTGCGCGCATGCGCGCCTCTCTCTCCGTCCCCCTCTCCACGCCAGCGCTATATATAACCGCGTGCACGCGCCGCTGCCTCAGTTGTTTCGTCGGATGAGTCACGCTGCGGCGTCTGATGAGTACCGACAGTCCTGCTAGCGGATTGGCTGACACAAGTTCAGCCAGCATCAGCCAACCAGTTAACAGAGCCGTTTGTCAGAGGGGAACTCTGAGATGATGCGAAGCATCCCGGTGTTCCCAACAACGTTCACGCGGTGTGGGTAACCAACGCAAGTGAAAAAAAATTCCCCGCATTTCCCCGAGGGGAAGAATGTGAAAGTGCGAATGCACGAGTTGAATTTGCGCGGTTCGGTAATGTTCGCGAAAGAGAGATCACACACACACACACAACTACAAAGAAAGAAAGATGCATTTATTCACAGACACCTATTTGTGTTGTCGTTGTACTTGATTGCTAGAGCGGATCTCAGCTTTAAAATTTCGTGTCAGTACTTTTTTAAGCGGGTGCATTAGCCGTTCTCACGCCCAATTCCTGGCCAATCCCCCACGTGGGTATGTGCCATGTCAGCGGCCAGGCAGCGCGCGCCCATCTCCCCCCGTTGCCAAGGAAGACGAGGAGATTCCTGGCCAATCCCCCACGCGCGTATGCTATGCGGACATCGCCGGTGGACGCAGGTTCAGGGTCGCTTAAGAAGTGCATTCGCACTTAACTGGCCAATCCCCCACGTGGGTATGTTATGCGGACATCGCCGGTGGACGCAGGTTCAGGGTCGCTTAAGAAGTGCATTGCACTTAATAAAGGGAACTCCGCAATGCTTTGCATCACCTCAGGGTTCCCCTCGGGAAGATGGTGTAATTTTTGAATCACTGTCATGTTATATGCACGAATGTCTTTTGTTCTATTTCTGTTAATCAGTTGTAACAGCTCGGCTACTTCAATCCGATCCAGCATACGTGACACTTTTATGTTCTTATGTTTGGCAATTAGTTCCTTCGTTTCTTAGTTATTTTTCCACTTTGTTCTTTATACGTTGCTTCTCCCACATCTGCTGCTGATTTACTGAGTGCCGATGTTAGGTTCTCACTTAGCCTGTGTACACTAACCCCGTTCTGCTTTTTCAAAAACAAGAATTTTTTAAACTCGCGCTATCTGGCTCTGAATCCATGCGGGGTTTTTTACTTTTCACGACTTTTGTTCTTTCTCCTCTAAGATTTAGCCTTAGCTTGCATCTAACCATTCTGTAATCGCTTCTCTCAATCTTACTTACACCTATACTTCTTGCACGGTACCCGGGTTGTCACTTAAAATGAAGTCGAATTTGTTTTTGGTTGTATTGTCAGCATTTTCTATTCCCATTTACTATTCCTCTGTCTGTAGCAGAATGTGTTCATTACCCTGGGTTATTCCACTCTGCGAATCCTACCAGTGTATCTCCTCGACTGTTGCGATTGCCTATTACGAAGTTTCGCACTGACCTTTTGCGCATTTGCTTCTTACCGAAATTTCCGTTAGTGTCCCATCACAATCGTGAACTGCGTTGTTGCCTTCTTCAATGTCGATTTGACGTCCTCGCAGAAGCTATCAACGACTTCATCACAATAGCTGGTTTTTTGCGCATAGGCCTGCACTATCTTGGACCTGCATCGCTTGTTTAACTTGATTACAACCGCCGCGACTCTCTCGCTAAGGTTAAAAAACTCCTCCACGTTACCTGCTATTTCTCTGTGAACTAAAAACCCCACCCCCTGTTTTTTCTTCTATTTGGGTCCTATTTAGCACAGAATGTTTCCGCCTGTGAGCTCTATGAACCTTTCTCCTGCCTTTGTAACTCCACTTAACCTATAACATCCCACCTAATGTCAGAGATTTAAGCTTTCCTCGCTAGACAGAGTGCGTGCGTTGAACGTTGACAGGGTGAAGTTCCAAAGTTCTGTTAGTTCTGTTGGTAAGTTTCAAAATTCTGTCAAGTTCCGAAATTCCCGTAATCAGAAAAGATATCAAGAAGTCTTCTGCAAGCGTGCAATAACACATACCAAAATGTCGACCTGACATTTTTCGTGCAACCACTTGGTCCTGCAGCGGCGTTTCTCAGAAAGCGTATCTTACATTAAGATAATTCTGATGGTAAGATCAGTGGACCAGGTGCCGGGGTACAGATGAACCAGGCACTCCCGTTATTGTTGGCCACCAAGAATGAGTCGCCGTCGAAGGTCGCGGGCATGGAGTGTAGTCAAGAGCAACCTATAACACGGCCAAGATCGCTGAAGTACCAGGTAGGGGCCTAGCTGCAGTTTCAGGACGAATGTCGTTTGGATACGTGTGCCGTCTTTTAAGTAGATAGCCAGCACATACTGCTGGTGGCTTTAAAAAGATTTTAACCCAGCGTTATGCGCCTGTATCAAAGTGCATGTCACGAAGCGCTCCAATAGAGCAGTTTTATTGACTTCTATTCCTGACAAAACCCGTACGTGCAGGCAGAACAGAATGCGTCATAGTTCTAGTTTCGGTAACGTCTCCGCTTCAACTCTCCAAGCACCATCGCCAAATTTAAACATGCTGGGAGCGATAGCAAAACCACCTTCTGACAGAAACCAATACGTGGGATATCTGGCGCCTAAGGCAGCGCACTGCGTTCACTTGACTGGCTTCACTTGCCAGCAATTTTTCAACACGTCTGGCTCTGAAGCAACACAATGTGCTAAAGCAACAGTCAAATCGGAACACTGGAAACGTAACCAATAAACTGATGAATTTGCCTGAAGGAGCTCCACCATGCAAGAAATACTATAAGTCATCTGTAAATTGGCAGGTGTATCCGTAGCCTTTACCGTATTTAAAGGCCATTTACGTTACCTCTGTTTGAATGAAAATTCCGTGCAGTAAGAAACCCGCATTAATAACGCCAATCACGGTATACTTTTTAGTGGTTATTGTAAAGTTCTTACAGGGAAATACTCAATTTCCCAAATAGTCTTTTCTGTCGTCTTTTCCTGTCTTCCCTGCAGAAGCGAGCCGAGTCGAACATGCTGCTAGAGCCGTTCATCAACGCAACGCGTCACATCACCTCGCGAGGCAACTTCAGCAAGATGATCATGCCGCTGGCCAACTTCCTGCCAAACACGACGCTCGACTACTACGTTTACCTCGGCTCGCTCACCTTTCCCCCTTGCACCACCAACATTCTGGTCCTGGTCTTCAGCAACCCCGTCGACATCGGCGCGCAGCAGGCAAGCACGCTTTAACCACCCCCTCTATCTTGCGACCGCGCAGGGTAATCACATGAAACACTTATTGATTGTGAGGGTTTAACGCGTCGAGGTCTCTGGAGTAATTCACACCAACTGGGGATCTTTAACCTGCGCCAATATCTCCGCACACGGGAGTTATCGCTTTTTGCCTCAATCAGAAAAGAAGCCACTGCGCGGGGATTGAACCCGTCTACTCGTGCTCAGCAGCACAAAGCCTAAGCCACTGAGCCACTGTGACGCGCACATGGCAACAGCCAAGCCGAGTTTTAAGCTTTGCGAGCTAATAGCCTGGTGCGCGGCCGTGGTGAAAATGGGCTGTTTCGTACGAAGGCGTAAGAAAATAACAAAGAACACGGAAGCTTGCCGGAGGTCCCTCCGTAAGGTTTATGCAAGAAAGCGAATGAGTTACGAATGGTGACTTCACTAGCGCGTGTTCGATCATGGAGCAAAAACTGCGCGAAAGTAGACGAAGACTAAGAAAGGACATTGGACGAGTGCTGGTTGTCAACACTTTTATTTGATTGGGAATGCATGTACACATTTTCTGCAAATACGCACAGCGCAAAAGGGAAAAGAGCTACATGGTAGCCATATCGCATACTCTACCGCACTACGTAAGCGCATAATTGTTGTTGTTGTAATGTTGTCTTCCAGCGTAGACATTGTCGATCGATGGTGAACGTGCCGTGAACCCCCTGCCGCGGCTATGACGGAACGTGGAGCGGCTATGACGCAACGTGGCGCGGCTGTGACGCAACACAATCCAACACAATCCACTTTAATCCAATCCAATCCAAATCCAAGCCAATCCAAGCCAATCCAATCGAATCCAATCCAATGCCCCTCGCTAGAGAGTGTTATAGCGCCGAAATCGCCAACACGCGAACGCGTGATGCTGACGTCACGATCACGCACAGATGTTAGCGGACCGCAGCGCGCGGCGAACGACATATGTGGTTTTAAGCGCGAACCGACCGCGGCGAGAGAGCGCGATGCGAGCGCCCCACCTGTTCTTGCGCGCGAACCTAACCGCGGCGAGAGAGGGTGTTGCGCACGTCCCCACCTGTTTGTGCGCCCGAACCGAACGCGGGCGAGAGAGGGCGTTGCGAGCGGATAGAAGGCGAGGAGGAAAAACTAGCAAACGACAGATGCGAATGAGAAACACGTGAAACAGTACTAAACAATACCCGCTCAGCGCTGTGCAATTTAAAAGTGTAGGTCAGGCACTCCGTTGTTAACCGTTTTTATTTAAAACACTGTTCTAACTGATCAAATGGTGCTTGAAACCTGAGAAATGTCATTACACACTCCAACAAAAAGTACAATAAATGAAGAACCCGATTTTTTGAAACAGCTCGCTCCCTTCCTCAAGGGCGACTGAGGACACGTGCAGCATCATCTTCTAGTTCTTCAGCGCGGTCGGCCTCTCACAAAGCTATTCGGTGCGAAGCGCACGGACAGGAGCAAGCGATTAAAGAGTTGTGGAATTCGCTTAATGTTCTACTAATCAAATAGAAGCGTCTTTCTCAAGATGGTATCATTCTCGAGAACGGCCGTTCTCGAGAACGGCCGCAATGGCGCTACGCTCTGTTGTACGGTCAACTACAGCGAGGGCTAAATCACCCCTTAGAAGGTAATTGATGTTGGTTCCGAAGAGCTGGGTTTTTTATTGTATGTTTGGCTGGAGTGTGAAACTATAGGTGCACGGTGCTCTACCAACTGAGCCACAAAGCCGACACAGAACGGAAGGTTACGAACGTGCCTTATATCCTTGACTCATTCAACCGTCGGCCAGAGGTGCGCCCTCTCCCCCGCGTCCTCCTCGCGTTCTATCCGCTCGCAACGCCCTCTCTCGGCCGCGTTCGGTTCGGGCGCACAACAGGTGGGGACGTGCGCAACACCTCTCTCGCCGCGTTAGGTTCGCGCGCAAGAACAGGTGGGGCGCTCGCATCGCGCTCTCTCTCGCCGCGGTCGGTTCGCGCTTAAACCACATATGTCGTTTCGCGCGCGCTGCGGTTCGCTAATATCTGTGGCGTGATCGTGACGCCAGCATCACGCGTTCGCGTGGTGGCGATTTCGGCGCTATAACATCTCTCTCGCGAGGGGCATTGGATTGGCTTGGATTGGCTTGGATATGGATTGGATTGGATTAAAGTGGATTGTGTTGCGTCATAGCCGCGCCACGTTGCGTCATAGCCGCTCCTTTTTTATTCCCGACTTCCCGACCAGACACACATCTGTGAAAGTGTCTCCTTCGTGTCTGACACCTGCTTAGGCCTATAGCATATTTGCACATTCACACGTGAAGGCACCACAATGCTCGGGCAAGTGTGCCAAAAAATCTTCCTTGACCCTTTGTGTATTCTCCTTTAGAAAGACGTAGACGCAGCGTCCCATCTGTCCAACGTAGAACTTGCCACCACTCAGGGGGACTTCATATACAATCCCTGTCACACAGCCCACAAAGATTTTTTTACGGTTTTGTCGTATTTTTTCTACGCCCCGTTGGCGTCATTCATGCGGTGCGTTAGCCGAGACAACTCCTTTGAGGCAGATGTAAGGCACAGCCCTGGGCCTGCCAGAGCTGTTATGCTCACAACACGAAGCCTTCTTTCACTATTGAATTGTCTTCTGGCTTCCCTAAAGCTGTCGTGATGGCGGCAGCCGAAGCGCTTCTCCAAAAATACAAACGCTACAAGAAGAAGCGTTCAGGGCGTGAGCAAAGCAAAAGCGTTCGCTGTCAGGCCTAGTGTTGTGGCCCCATAAGGGGCCACACATCTTGAAAGAAGATGCAGATAGGTACAAGGTGGCCGTCGTGTAAGGCTTGAAGCGTGTCGGAAATAGGCGCGTTAAAAAATCAAAGCCCCTAAATACAATGAAGGTTAAAACTTTCGGCTCCCCCCAATCAACCTGAATCAAAGCGCAAAATTCAAACTGCTTCTACAATGCCCGAATTCGCAGTAAGATAGACGCGACCAAATCAGGTTCGATTCCGAAAACGGGAAGAGAGACAGAATAAACATTTATTGAGCCCTTAGTAAAGGTTAGTGAACGCAGGCAGAAGACGGAAAGCCTTTTCTTCTCTACGAAGAAAGTTTCGTGTTTCATCGCCATCATCATCATCATCTGCTCTCCCATTGTGGAAACTTGGCTTTCTGGCAGCGAGTTCTTTTTTGCGTTCAATTCGGCACCTGTAAGGCTCAGAAAGCTTCGCTTTGAAAATGCGCACGAACTGGAACAATTCCCACTCACCACAATTTTTTTTCCTAGACACCATAAAGTGTTGCCCAATGTTTAACATACGCCATTTTTGCGTTCTCTTTCTCTCTCTTTCTCCGTCTCGCATGTCTGCAGCTTCAGAAGCTGAGGAATAACCTGTACAGCTTCATAGGGACCTGCAAGTACACCATCGCGGGGAATCTGCGCAAGCTCCAGCCGTTGGAAAATCGCCTGGTATTCCGCTCGTTCAAATTCAGCAGCCCCGCAATCAGGACACCGCAATCGCCACAACTTCTGGAGACGCTCTTAGTAGCCGCTGGAGCGATGACCGTGACGGCATCGTTGCACCATCGTGACTTTTGTATATAGGCGCTGGTGTCCGAGTTCGCTTTCAGGTGCTGGAATGTTGGCGGCTCAGTGACCTTACTTTTTTGGTCTTCTCTGGGAAGACATTCAAGTAATAATTTCTTCAAGCTTATTTAGCGCCAAAATACATGCATTTTGATTATCATCGCAGTTTGCGTTTTGACACATTGCTGCCAAAGGATTTCGGAATATGGCTGGTATCAAAGTAGCAAGGGTGGGTTGGTAATGTCGGCGACTACACGACTGGTGGGTGTGCGGTATTTTGGGGAAGTTTGAGCCTGCATAGTACATCGTTTTACATGAGGTGATGAGGTGCCTTTACCAGTACTGAACCTATCTTAAAATATTTCTTTGTGCGTGGGTCGTGCGTAGGCGGGAACTTCTAGCAAATGTTTGAAAACTCAAACTCACTGAGTACTGGAGCCCTAACTATGGGCCCCCCTACATGCAATTCGAGAATTATAACATCCCCGCACGGGGCACCTTGAGCAATCTTGGTGACGGTATTGGCGATACCGCGGACCCGGAGCCCGCATACATAAGTTGTGAACAACCATGACGATATCTTTTAAGGTGAAGGTAAAAACCTCAAACGGTGGCCGTCGGAGTCCAGGTCAAGCTCCGGCGGATGGGCTCCGTCTGTTTACCAGGCAGGGAGCTCCGGGACATCTGCAGGTAACAGAGTAAGGCTGACAAAGAAAGTACCCCTGTCTCCCTGCTTCCATACTATGCTATATGGTATTTTCAAACACCCCTTCCAAACATGATCGGTCCCTAAAAATGGGCCGCACCGAAGTTTCTTTGCCTCATTTGGAATCAATCTAGATCCCGAAGCCCGATAATTTCGCGCGCTTTTTGATAATGGAATTTCTTGACAAGACAAAGCCCATCACTTCCCAGTCCGTGTATCTAATCTCCAAGTTTCTCAAAAGCCTTATCTGAAAGTTGTACAAGGCTAAGAAACTCACATCTGGAGAAGTATTGATTGAAGTGGAAAACATACAACAATCTTGTAACATCTTCAAGCAAACGCGCATGGTCGATGTTGACATCAAGATTATGCCCCATCGCCGCCTCAATAGCTGCCAGGGCGTGGTCTCTGATCGGGATCTTATCAGTGAAACTGAAGCCGATCTGCTCAAGGGCCTTCGAGATCAGGGTGTGACAGCACTGAGGCGAGTCACCATACGCCGTAATGACCAACTAATGCCAACCAAGCACATAATCTGTACGTTTGACCGTTCAACACTTCCTGAGTCGGTCAACGCAGGTTTCAAGAGATGTCCGATCCGACCCTACGTGCCGAACCCACGCCTCTGCTTTAATTATCAGCGGTTTGGGCATGACACAACCTCTTGCCATGGTAAACTGACGTGCGGAAAATGTGCAGCACATGATCTGTGAATCCGAGAGCTTCCTCTGTGCGAACTGCCAGGGACCGCACTCTGCTTATTCTAGGAGCTGCGAAAAATTCAAGCAAGACAAACAGATCATCGCCTTAAAAGTCAATGAGAACATCACCTTCCCAGAGGCGCGAAAGAGGTTCGCCCCTTTCCCCCTGAGGAGGTACGCCGATGGAGCTCACCGGGGGGCGGAGCGGCGTCTGGTTGCGGCGGGGACCCAGTACCGCGAGTCAGACCTGGTCCCGCCACCGCCTCCCCCTCGGGTTACCTCGAGCAGCCCAACCCGTCACCACATCGCCTGCTCAGCCAGTAGCGGCTGTGGTGGCAACCACGTCCGCTGGGGATGCCGCTGAATCCACTGCTTCCTCTCCACCAGCCCAACGCCCAGGCGAGGGCAAGGAGGAGATGGAGACGCATGCACCTGCGGTAGTTCCCACCCCCGCTGCACCGCCTCTGCCCCCCGGGGCGCTTATGACGCCCTCAGCGATCGCGGCTCCAACGAAGGGCACCGGGAAGAGTGCCAAGTCCAAGGGGTCCGATCCGCCGGGTACTCCCCACAAATCTGATGACGAGATGGATGTGGCACCTATCCTGTCTGCTTTGCAGCGAAAGGAGCGGGAGCCTTCATCCAAACCTCCAGAGAAGGTTAAAACCCATTCCAAGAGTCCAAGTTCTGAAAGTCCTTACATAAATAGTCACACTCAAGTAGCTCTGAACACTTATAATGGCAAGAGAAAATATTGTTCAATGGAACTGCAGAGGCCTTCTTAATAATCTTGACGATGTGTATGAGATTCTCCATGCTAATCAGCCAAGTGTAGTGTGTGTACAGGAAACACATTTGAGTTCTAAACACACAAATTTTTTGAATATTACCTGGTATACGAAAGGACAGGGATGGCTGCCCACACTCTTCAGGCGGTGTGGCCATAATCCTCCGGAAATCCTCAGCATGCCACCCTGCCTCTTTGAACACTGTCCTTGAGGCTGTAGCAATTCGAAGAATAATACTTAATAGGCTGATAACGGTATGCTCTATATGCATTCATCCTGATCTTGCACTTCTGAGCTCTGCCTTCGAGGCGCTGGTTGACAGGCTGCCCGAACCATACATCCTTACAGGCGACCTTAATGCTCACAATTCTTTTTGGGGCTCTTCTCGTACGGATGAGCGGGGTCGCCTGATAGAGAGGTTTCTAACATCCTCTGGAGCATGTCTTTTCAACAATAAACAGCCTACACCCCAACACATACTCATACCTGGACTTGGCTATTGGCTCCGCAGTTTTTTCCTCTTCTCGAGT
Organism: Haemaphysalis longicornis; assembly: GCA_013339765.2. Lineage (NCBI taxonomy): Eukaryota > Metazoa > Arthropoda > Arachnida > Ixodida > Ixodidae > Haemaphysalis > Haemaphysalis longicornis. The sequence continues at coordinate 71,279,613 of CM023452.1, read as the reverse complement.
GAGGTGTAGGCACAGACCCATAAGGTGGTGACCATTTCCCCACCGCACTAACATATATAGGTAAAGGCCCATGCAGTCCATCTTCCCAGAACAGGTTCAATGAAGCAAGAGCTAACTGGAATACATTTATAGACATCCAAACTACACCACACATCCATTGAACACCTACACGTTGAAGAAGCTACACAACTTCCAACGGCGCACATCATCGACGCCGCCAGAAAGTCCATTCCCAACGCCTCTGATGCCCCGCGCAACCAGAGGAGGCCGAGGTGGAATCAGGACGGTAGGCGGGCACGAAAGGCCCAGAACAAGGCATGGGGTATCCTTCGTCGGTACCCCACGTCAGGTAACCTTACTTTGTTCAAACGGGCCAAGGCGTTCGGAAAACGTGTGTGCCATGAGGCAGAATAACAGAGTTGGCACACCTTCTTGACATCCATTAATTCATACACGGACACACACAAAGTCTGGACACATATACGTAAGCTCAAAGGACAACAGACACACAGTCTGCTCCTGGTTAGTCCAACAGAGGACACACTGGAAGACCAGGCTGATGCACTCGCACAACACTTCCAACACGTGTCCAGTTCAGCACACTACACAAACAGTTTCATGAAACACAAAACATCTGCAGAAAAGAAGTCTCTGCGTGATAGCGACAAGTCGCACACTTCTTACAATTCTCCTTTTTGGATTGATGAGCTGAAGGCAGCCCTGACCACATATAAGCCTTCAGCTCCAGCTGCAGACAAAATCACATCACCATGATAAAACATATACACTCAGACACCCGTGAAACACTTCTACATCTATACAATAAAATATGGCTTTCGGGGCACATTCCCCGCCCTTGGAGAGAGGCCATAGTAGTGGCTTTTTCGAAGAAACGCAAGGACCCTTCCTCTCCTTCCTGCCAGTTACCGGCCAATTGCTTTGACAAGCTGCATGGTCTTCTCGAGGGCTGACAGGCAGGCTTCAGGGCATGGTGGTCCATTAACGATGAACTCGTCATGCCCGAGACCTATATGAAGGATGGGTTTATCCATAAACAGTTTCACGCAACGGTGTTTTTTGACGTTGATAAGGACTATGACACCGCCTGGCTCTACGGGATTCTCAGTGACCTGAAGTCATTGGTGTCTCAGGCAACATGATGAACACTCTTGCTAGTTATTTGTCCGAAAGAACATTTAGCCTGAGGGTAGGTAGCGCACTCTCAAGGTTTCATGTGCAACGAAAACGGCGTTCCACAAGGTGGAGTTCTAAGCTGCATGCTGTTCATAGTTAAGATGAACTGCCTTGGAAAGGCATTGCCACCTACCATATTTTATTCAATGTATGTAGACGACGTCCAGGTAACTTTTAAATCATGCAATATGTCCCTCTGTGAGCGTCAAGTCCAGCTCGGTGTCAAAAAACTTACCAGCTGGGCAGACAAGAACGGTTTTAGACTTAACCCAGAAAAAAGCACTTGTGTTGTCTTCTCCAGGAAGCGTGGGATCCATCCGGACCCAGACATTACTCCTAATGGCGTTTCAATTCCTGTCAGGAGGGAACACAAGTTTTTAGGTGTGGTCTTTGATGAAAAACTTACGTTCATCCCTCACTATAAACAACTGAAACACACATGTCTAAAGGCACTCAACATTCTTAAAATCTTGTCCCAGCAGTCCTATGGGACGGACAAGCAACTTCTCACGTATTTTTACTAGCCTAGTGGGGTCTCGATTGGACTATGGAAGTGTCGTTTATGGGTCTGCAACAAAACCGGCTCTAATGATTCCCGATCTAGTGCTGCACCTGGATCATGTGGTGCTTTTCCCACGAGCCCAGTCCAGAGCCTCTACGCCGAGTGTGATAAATGGTCTCTATATCACCAGAGGATTTACATGAAATTGTTGTACGCATTGAAATCATGGCCCTGACTAACCATCCTTTTAATTCCAGCATTACTAATACATCCTCACAAGAACTGTTTTTAGATTGTCTTTCCATCTCTCTGCCTTTTTCCCTTAGGGTAAGACAGGAAGCCTCTGAGCTCAAGGTACCCTTTTTAGACATTCACAAGACACCTATCACTAACTTTATACCACCGTGCAATGTGCGCCCTGTGATCTATGACGTGTCTTTTACGCAGCTTGATAAGAACAGGGTACCAAGAATCGCGATTCTGCAGCATTTCTTGTTTTTACAGGATAAATACCGGTGTGCAGAATTCTATATTGATGCGTCGAAGACTGCTACCGCTGTGTCTTTTGCTGCGCATGGACAGAACTTTCATATTTGTGAAACGATGAATTTCCACAGCAGTATTTTTACGGCTGAAGCATACGGGATCGTAGTGGTTTAAGATCACAGTGTTAAACACAAAATTCCGGAGTCGATCTTGTACATGGACTCCCTCAGCGTTGTACGTGCGCTGTACTCTAATAAACGATCTAAAAACTATAAAGTTAATCTTATTTTTAATGCTATTCTATCCGCATGTACCGCAAACATTGATGTAATTATCTGCTGTGTTTCAGGCCACTGTGGGATAGTCGGGAAGGAGGTTGCTGATGAAATGGCTGCTGGTGCTGCACTGAAAGGCACAGTAGATATAACAACAGTACCGTGCACGGACATGAAGCCACACATTGGACAACAACAGATAGACAACAAGTTACACGTAATTAAACCACACTTGAGACCATACACCAAAGACACACGCAACAGATACACAGAAGTTGCTTTGGGTAGGCTACGGATAGGGCACACACATGCATCTCACTCGCATCTGCTCACGGGATCTTCAAGACCCCTGTGCAGCAGGTGCAAAGAGGCCCTATCCGTAGTCCACATACTAATCACACACTTCACACAACACGACACAAACATTTCCCTGAATTATACAGACAACACATTCCACTCCACCCATCGTTGTTTTTGGGTGACGATGCCCTGGTTTCTGTCAAATGTGTTCCTAAGTATTTGTCATATATAAAGTTTTTAAACCTCATTTCCTATCATGCATTATCAAATCTGGCCCTATACACCAGCCATCACCCTCATCTTTAATTGATTTTATTATGTGCGGTGGTTTACACTTTCTTTTTTACTTACCTTTTTGTGGTAATCACGTCTCTTTTACCGTTGAATAACTTCTTTTCTGGCGCTCTTTGCCCTCGTTGGCCATACGCCATTAAACACCCACCATCATCATCATCATCAATTATTATAACATGTCGGAAATCGCTTTTTAAATCAGAAAGACAAAATACAAGTTTGGTTCCAATAAAAATTGTTATCCGATAACAGTGACAGCAGCTTTTATCAATATTTGCAAACAATAGTGGAGATGGAAAACACATGAAGCATTGGCGACACCTTAGCCCCTTTTCTGGCTGTTCCTCCATGACTTCAAAGATTGATTTGATTTTTGATTGATTGTGGGGTTTAACCCGCCGACGCAACGCAGGCGATGATGCGCGCCGTAGTGGAGGGCTCCGGATTAATTTTGACCACCTGGGGATCTTTATCGTGCGCCGAAATGTTGTACACACGGGCGTTTTTGCTTTCCGCCTCCACCAGAAAAGCGGCGCCGCGGCCGGGAATCGAACCCGCGACCTCGTGCTCAGCACGCAACGCCTTAGCCACTGAGCCACCGCGGCGGGTCATGACGTCACAGAATTTTGTTTGCACGATGACTGGCCGCTCACCAAAGCCACCGCCTTAAAACAATCATCACTAGCGATTGCAATGTGGCTTTTAGTTCAGTTTTACTGTATCAGTTCAGTGCCAACGTGAAGTTAACACACTGAATACTATGTTTTGAGTGCTGGCCCACATTACGTCACTCCAGCCCACGTTACGTCACTGCTGCACAAAAATTTGAGTTATGATCTTTTGCGTATTTCGCCTTACAAATTGTCTGACGATTACGATGTTCCCTAATGCGAAATTTGAGCGCAGCGCGAACTTCAGTCTCTTAAATGACGGTGCGTAGCTGCTGCGTCTCAAGAAGTGACTACGTCTCCAGCGATCGTACGCTCGTCGGCACGCGCTACTCTGGCGTTATTTCTCAACGCGTCGCCGCCGCCGAGCATGTCTCGCGCGGCATCGGCATGCTGCTCTACCCCCTCACTTGCGCCATACTTTCTTTCTTGTCTTACTTCTCTGTCACTGCTCTCTATTGACGCTGCGACATCCCTGGCCCCTCCACGGTCCGTCGGCAAGCAACAGGATGACCCCTCGGGGCCGTCCGCTGCGTTGGATGCAGCTCACCGGTCGCTAAGCCTAGCAGCCCAGTCGGTGTACCACTGCTGTGTTCGGCGCCGTGCGGCTATGTCGCACACGTCGGAGAAGCTCGGTGTAGCTCTATCCACGAATCTGCTGGCGACGCCCACTGCTACAGACACCGCTACTGACATGGCACTCGACGGCTCACTACCAATGGAGGTAACGCCACCGCTACCACTACCTCCAGCTGACCCGTCCAGTCTACCGAAGCGCCTGTCGGACCAAACAGCACCCGCAGTCCCGACAGTGGACACAACTGCGCCTGCAGCCAAGCGGGTGTGTACACCAGCCACAAACCCGTCACTCCCACCGTTGGGTGAACAAGCTACGTCAGCGGCTGCCCCTCCACCCCATAGAGCGGCCGGTGGTTCCCAAGGTGCCACGGGTAAGGCTACGAACCCCTCGACGTACAAGGTTGCTATCAAGCCTCGGGAGCGTTTCAACATTTCCTCGCTTCCAACGAAGACATTGCAACAGACGCTCGTCAGCTGCCTAGGAACATCTGGTTTTACCGGCTACTCGTTCCACAATCGCACCAACTCAATATCAGTATGGTTGCCATCTCTTGAGGCTGTCCAGCGATTGTGCTCCCTGGATTGTATTCCTCTCACGCCTGAACAGAGCCTGTCTATACAAGCGTACCTGTTATCAGGAACTGACATCAGGCGCTATGTCGTTTCCGGCGTGGACCCAGGAGAAAATCCTGAAGACCTCCGGTCTGGCATCCGGTGCGCTACCCACCAGGTGCTCCTTGTGGGGTACATGGGCTCCGGCCATACGTGCCTTGTTGCTCTACGAGGCGCGCTGGAGCCACCTGACCGTTTCCTGTACAACGGGTGCGTACTTCGACCACGTCCATACAAAGCCGGAGTGGTGCACTGTTATCGGTGCTTTCGTCAGGGACACATGAGCAAGTCGTGCCCATTCCCTGCACCAGAACCACCGGCTACCGATGCACCAGAGCCACCAGCTAAGCAGTCGGCTGCATCGCCGCAGACCGAGTTTCGGTGTGGTCTGTGCCATACAGATGACCATGCGATCACGGATAAAAAATGTCCCACTAAATGCAAAGCTATTCGTGCTAAGCGAAAGGCTTGGCGGCGCCATTCTGGTCCCAGCGGAATTCCTACGTATAACTGGTTCGATTGCTTGGAGGATGAGGAGCAGGACACAATGGAGGAAGACAATGTGGATCCTCCGGAGAGCGCCCAATCTCTCACTACAACGTTGTCCTCTACCGACGTACCATGACGTGCTCCACCGCTCCCGCCGCCAGCGGAATAAGCAAAGTCAAAGTGAAAAGGAATCTCTGGATATGGACGAGCTGGTTGAGGTAGACCATCAGTTGGCCCTCCTGCAAGCTGAGGGCACGAAGCTCACCCAGCGCCGTGCTCGGCTAATTCGTCGCCCGCAACGCCAGCAGCCTTCATGTCACGTCAATTCATCATGCGGATTGGACACACAGAAAAAATGGTTTAATCGATGGCGACGGTATTAGAGCACAAGACAAAACGGTAAAGAGTCATGGAAGCGTTCTGGCGGTTTGAGTTCGCGTTTAAATCTTCGAGTGTGACGTAGCCTCACGTTACAGTCGATGCGTCTCGTCACGTCGCGTAGAGGCTTGCAGGACGTGGGCCCAGCCGACGCTGCCAACAGCCAAGGGAGCGTAGCCCTAGTTGCAATGTGGAACTGGCGTCGCAGCGTAGCCCGAACGTCCCAGCCCGGTAGCTTAGTTGGTAACCTGGAGCCGCCGACGGTGCGCTGCCGCGGGGTCTCCCTCCAGGATGACAGCCTGGAGCTCCAGTCAGTAGGCCTGAGGCGTCGTCAGGCCCCGATCACGCTGGGGTTGGTTCCAGGAGCGTCGCCTGGTCTTCTTCCTTCTCTAAACGCTTGCCCCTTTATCCTCTTCCTCTTCTGGTATCGATGTCCATTTTCCTGTTTCCACACTTCTTACCTTCTCCACTGGCACATACTCCTTGGGAGGTTTCAGCGCATACACCTTCGGGGTTTCGGCACATACCCATTCGGGGGGTTACTCATGACACTCCACAACAAGGTCATTCCAATCAGACCCGTTTCTCGCCATCCAGCCTGACCACGGCAAAGCCAGTCTCCTCTGCCCTTAACCACCAAGACCTACCACACTTTGTGGTGCAGCAGCTACAGCAATTGGTGTCGGTGTTAGCAGCCCAACTCCATTATGCCTGAACCCCAATACTTAGTGCAGTGGAACTGTCGCGGGCTCACAACAAAAAGTGGAGAGCTTCGGGTACGTCTTCGCCTGGGCAAACTTAGTGCTTGGGGTTTTCTCTTACAAGAGACCAATTGCCTGCCTCGTCTTCCCAATTTAACCGCTTACGCTAATCCATCCATACCTGATCGTCGCGGTGTCCCCACCAGCTCTGCGCCAGGCAAAGCTGCCATTTATGTATGTACGTCTTTGCCACAAACTCCGATCCCCTTACACACGTGGTGCACGGCATGGCAAGAAGTGGTGGCGGTTAAGGTGCAACTTCCCCGGTGCGCTGTGATCCTTGTGTCGTGCTATGTGCGTCCACACAGCGGACGTGCACCTCGGCTACGATTGGGCTGGCTATCCTCTCTGCGCCGTTCGAACGCAGCCTGTCCCATACTTGTGGCTGGGGACTTCAATGCTCCTCATTGTGACTGCGGGTACCCCACCTCAAGTGAACGCGGGCGTGTGCTACTAGAACACTTCCGTGATGCTAACTTTACGCTTCTTAATGACATTTCGTGCCCTACGCGCCGATGTATTCATCCTCGGATGCCACCGTACTCACCTGACTTAACATGGTGGCTTGGGGGTGATACGGTATCATGGCAGCGAGAAGCAGACTGCTGGGGCAGTGACCATTACCCCATTACGATTGGCATTACCCCAAGCTCGACGCGTCGCCTTCGGCGTAGCTGCACGGTTGTGAATTGGGATGACTTTCGGGGTAAAACCAACACAAACCTCACGGCGCTCAGCCCAGATCCCATCGCTGTTATTAGGCATGCTCTGAATGACGCCTCTCAGAAAAGGTGGGTAGAGGAGTCCCGGCCAAAACCTGACCTCCGACTCTTGCAGCTATGGGCCCAGCGCAAGCAAGCTGAAGTGGCTGCCTCACGAGATCCCTCGTCTGTCGAGACTCGAATACGCTTGCAACGCCTGACTGCGGCTGCCAGGCGTCATGAGAAACGTCTGTCAAGGCAGCGATGGCTGAGCTGGTGTGAATCACTCGGCCCATCGGCGACTACATCATCCATCTGGCGCACCTTTCGGGCGATGGAAAGTGGAGGCCGCACTCCGGATGCGGCAGCCAGTGCATGTCTGTCATCGGGCAAGACTCCCGACCAATTCGCCACCGATGTTGCCCGAGCCTGGTACCCTGCCTATGACATCCTTCCAGCCAGTAGCCCATGCCCGTTTCCTCTGTCACATCGGGTTGGTTCACCGCCCTCTGACGACGCGGCTCATGGAATTCAATCTGCTTTTACAATGGCTGAATTCCTAGCTGCGATTGACCACGCAAAACTTCGGACGACTCCGGGACCGGACGGCATTACATATGAGGTGTACAAGAACCTCGATGAGCCAGCGCTTAGCCATCTCCTCAACTACATCAATAAGGTTTGGCTCTTTGCCCAAATACCAGAGTCGTGGCTTCACGCAGACATTGTGCCTATACCGAACCAGGGAAGTCACCCAACCATCTTCCCAACTTGCGCCCAATGGCCTTGACGTCCACGCTTTGCAAGCTTCTGGAGCGCATGCTGGCAGCCCGCCTTCAATGGTGATTGGACACCTTCCAATGGTACCACCCAGCCCAGATCGGGTTTAGACCTCGTCTGGGTACAGAGGATGGGCTGGGCCATTTGTCCTCAATGGTGGTACTGGGAGGTCGTTCACACAAAGTGCGGACAGTCCTTGCTATGGACATCCACAAGGCGTACGACAGCGTCAACCACGGGGCAATCCTGGAAACTCTCCGAAGTCTTTATCTACCAGACAAGGTGTGCGCTTTCATCGAGACCTTTCTTACTGGAAGATCCTTCTCTGTACGAATCGGCAGGGCAAGCTACGGCCACTTCACAACAGTTCGCGGAGTACCTCAGGGGTCAGTTATTTCACCCCTCCTCTTTAATATTATGATGTTGCCGCTTGCCTGGCATCTGGGCTCCATACCGGACCTGCATTTCCTCGTCTACGCGTACGACATAACGGTATGGACCGTCCACCCAGACCTGCATCGCCAAAACGTGTGCCTTCAACAGGCCTTGAGAGACACGCAGACATGGTGTCAATACGCCGGACTGACACTTTCAGCGGACAAAACAGCCGTTCTGCCTGTGGCCAGTGCTTGGGGCCGTCGCAAACTAGCGATTTCTCCCCTCACACTGCAACTTTCCGACCAAACCGTACGCACCGCCGCATCTCTTCGCGTGCTAGGTTTGGAAATCTCTGCGTCTGGGTCGGCTGCCGTGTGGCTTCGATCTGCCCGACAAAAAGCAGGACAGATGCTTCACCTGATTCGGCGCATCTCACAGAAGTCTGGTGATTCCAGCTCTAAGATGGCTCGCCTCCTGGTGAGGTCAGTACTGCAGCCTCGACTGGTTTATCAGGCCCAATTCCACTACATGACTCAGACGGCGTGGGCCCGACTTGAGGCTATCAACAGAGCCGCTATGCGCACCATCACCTGCCTTCCTGCAATGACTCCGATACCATCGCTCCATGCTGAGGCTCAGCTTAACACGCTGGATGAACTCGTCGAACAACGTCGCTCAGCCCGCATACACAAACGTACTTTTGTGGCGGAAGCAGCGGCTTTGGCTAGCTATATGGGTTGTTCCCTACCTGCTTCACCAGATCGCCCTGTAACCAGGCCGCCGTGGCGGTATCACCAGGTGACCGACAACCGACCACTGACTAGACTGCACACTCGAACTACCGGAAAAGCATGTGCGAGAGGACCACTACTGACGGGTGTGACCCAGCACGAGGCGATAGAGGCCTTCGTGGACGCTGGTGCCCAGGATGGCGTTTTATCTACGGCGATACAGTGTCCCGTTTATCCTGACGCCTCTCAAACTTGCCTCTACCAAACCATCCGCACCCTGCCCTCTCTACTGGCGGAGCTCACAGCCATCCGGGATGGCCTACAGACACTAACGCCGGCCCTACAGCGCGCCCCCGTGGGTTCCATCCTACATCTTTATACGGACTCCACCGCGGCGATACGGGATTTACGCCAAGTATCGAACAATTGTACCATTTCAAGGGACATCCACACACTGCTAGACACGTACCCCTGCCCTCTCAGGCTGGTGTGGGTTAGGCGGAATACGCTCCCCGCTCACATTGCAGTGGATATGGCTTGTCCCCCGACGTATATTCCTCGGCCGCTGCCAATGTTAGTAACCGGTCCGATAGAAAGCTTTCTCCAACGGAAGGACGATCTGCGTCGCGCAACACGTGCCCTCATCCCCCCGTGTGGAACAGACCTCCCCAGTACACTTGCTCGCTGGGAAGAGGTTTTGCTGCGCAGACTTGGCGTTGGAGTGGTGCTTTCACCTGCTGTGACCCGGGCGTGGCCACCACGCTACCATGCCCCGTTCGACGACACCTGTTCCTTCTGCACAGCTCCGGCCGCACAAGCTGACGCGGACCATCTCATATGGACGTGTCCTTCACTGGCCTCAGCCAGAAAGCGACACCTGAGAGGCACAGGCCTCCATCCTGGAAGACCCCCCGACCTTCAGCGGTGGCTCTGGGGACCCCACCACCGCGCCCTTCTTGACTTCCTTCGAGAGACGGGGCCCATGTATATTTGTAAATAAGTTATTTTATGCCAGCGGGCATTTTATCGCAAAAAAATCTCGAGTTCCTTCGGTGTCCCCTCCGTTCACTCCGCTACAGCGGGGCAGATGGCGACGTACGACGTCAAACCGCAGGAGGGGGCGCTTCGCCACAAAAAAGTCTTGCGAAGCTGCAATGGAGTTCACTGAGTAACCAAAGGCTACTTTCTTCAAATCGAGCGAAGTTGTATTTTTTTCATGGTCCTTTCAAAGGCCAGCTGCACTCAAATGTCGCCACGGCCAAATTTACTTGGAACGTAAAGTACGTACCACCAAACCAACTTGGACATGATTGGTAGACGTGGGAAATGCGTTCTAAATTAGAAACGTTTAAAATAGTTGCGTCGCACGCGGCGGTGCACCTGCCGGCGGATTGCACAAACAGCCATGAATCGGAAGTTACAATGCGGCCAGCTTTGCGCTTTTCATACGGCCACCCAGAAGAACCGGTCGAGCCACGCTGGGTGCGCTTCTCCTGGGGCTGCGGCGAGCGCGAATTGTTGCGCGTATACGTTTGCCCCGGCTGGACGGCCGCGTTCCGCCGCACGCTTTCCGGCTTGGCCGGTTCGTACGCCACTTGAGCTCGTCCGTATGGCCGCGCTCTCAATTTCGGTTCTAAAATCGCCTACTTTTGGTGGTCATTTCCGCACGGATACATGTGTTTCAGCTGTCATATTAGAGAGTTTTAGAATAATGTACGCAGACGTACGGAAACAGTTAGCGTACGCTATTTTTTTTGCGTCGTTCGCACTGCGCATGCGCCGTATGTTAATTTTGCGTTTAGCGAATGGAAGAATAGCCGACGCTATTTCAGCAAAATAGCGTGCGTACGTGAGGCCGCTTGCGCTTCCAACATGGCGGCAAGTAGCCCGACAACCACCCACGGTTCTGCTATTCTGTGGACAGTAATTTGCTTGCGATGGACCTTGTTCTTACTTCTGTGTTTTTAAATACGTGGAGTGGTTAGCACGTCGCCCTCGCGCAGCTCTGTATGGTCGTAACATCGCTGACTGTCCGAATGAAGCTTGCAGCTGAGCCAGCGACCGAAGCTCTGTGTGTGTCTGTGTTGTAAATGCGTTCGCTTCGCGATGAAATGCGACGTTGTTCTTCTGCGGGTGGATAGTGCTTCCCATGCTCTGAATTATATTTCTCGAGCGACGTACGACTCAACCTCGCATCGGGTATGCGCAGTGAGCGTGGCTAAAAGCCTTCTCGGCTTGCGTGCCAGAGTTAAGGGGTTTGCTGTTACGTCCCCGCCAACCGCGCGCGATGTGAGGGCCGAAATTGCGACGGGCAGGAGGAGGCAACCGATGGCCTGTCAATCGCGGTTCAGACTTGCAACGCATGTTGTGACGTTGTGTTCGCTCGAAACGCATCTCTGGATTGTTTTAAAGTTGAAGGAAATGTATGCATCAAACCCGGGAATTCGGTTCAGGGCATTCTCTGCGATTGCACGAGAGTGCCACGGGCTTTCAACGCTTTCTTTATGGAACGTACTCAGGTCAGATAATATTTATGTCGTGTATGGCAGTGTGGCATTCAATACTAACGGGAAAGCGTTTGTTTACAATTGTTCGGATAGTTGTAAAATGTCCAAGCACTCCGGCACTCCGCTGGCAGATCAGCCGGCGATTCATTTCGCAAAACGTTCGACAGATGGCGCCGTAAGCATGAGCGTGTCGCTACGCAAGACTGATGAGACGCTCTACTAAAACTCCTCCCGCGTTGTTCACGTAGCGTGACGAAAAAATTTAGCGTTCACCGTACGCAAAGGCAACAAACGCTGTACTAAAACTCCCTATTTTGTACCTTTCACTCTTCTTAGGCGGACTATAGGGAAGTAGCGTATTCGGTTAATTGAAATTAGTCGCCTGTTGTGCAAAAAACTTGTGCTGCTGCTGATGCTGTTGTCAAGAATAGGAGATGGCGGACTTTGCAAATAGTAAAAACAAATTTGAGTTTGTACAGGTACCGAACACTTGGCTCGAGGCGAGTGCTGCGCCAGCGCACTAAATCAGCACATTGCCGGCGGCGGAACAGGGCAAAGGTAATGAGATTGAGAGCTAATGGCATTATCTGTAAGATTAGTTTGGCACTGTGCACAGGAATTTTTGATAACATTCCACGCGAATGGCCCTCCGTGATTGAATACGGTTAATACCTTCCCATATGATTTGAAACGTAATAAAGAGTGTCAACAACAATGGGTTGTCACTAAGCTGTGTGTCTAAAAAAGATAAGTAAGTCCCTAGCGAGTGTTTGGCGTTGCACTCACGCCTGCTGTTCGTGCAACATAGACTTCTGGCCTTGCGGTTACCTATGCGACCTGCCCCTACTGCCCTGTTTCCGCTGCGGAGGCGAAATTAGACCACCTCCTGTGGACATGTCCAGGACTGCAACCAGCCCGAATCCGGCACATGGTAGTTCCAGGACACCGACCGGTATTCATGGGTGGACGCATGGTCCTCTTTACAGGCAGCTCTTGGACGTTTTTGCTGAAACTGGCCTATACGGCATTCTGTAGTCCATGAAGCCACTTGCCTTCTGCCACTTTCGTTTTTTTCAATTCCTCTGATGCCCTGTGGCAAAATGGCGCAATAAAAAAAAAACCCCTAGCCTTCTGTCCAAATACTCCTTTTTATAGAGTAAGGGAAGAAAAAGAGCGCCTTTAGAAAACTCGGCTGTGTTTACTGCTATTTAGATACTGATTTTCTGTTTCTTGTTTAAGCTTGTGATATCAACTTACGTCACCTACAACAGTGATGCAAACTCTTAAAAGAAAAAAAATGTCGATTCGTTTTATTTTTAAATCTCCTAAATGAGACGAAAACAACACGCACGCATTTACAGTATCATCAACTGTCCTTTCTTTCATGGTTAGACCCGCAGCTGAACAGGATCCTGTTTACAGCTAATGTCATTTGCTTTAAATGGCAATACATTCGACGTGTTATCGGGTATTAGCCTAGTACCTGTGGCGTTGACGTCTTATAGTGTGACAGGTGAACGTGACAACACGTGAGTAGAACAAGGGCACCCCGTCTATGGACAACTGGGCACTCGGCGGCTGCCTGGGCCAAGGCGGCTGATTCATCACCACCATTCCATGTTCAATGAAGTTTCCATCTTTGATTTCCCGTGTTGTTGCTGTTGCTGAAACTTTTTTGACTAATATGGCTCCAGTCCACCTGGCCTGAAATGTCGCCAGTCTGCCTGTCGAAGTCATGCACGTAAAGACGAAGAAAGGAAACACAAGTAAAACAAGCAAACAAGACGTAGCAATAAACAGGTACGTGATAAAAAATATTTTCGCTTTCAAACCGCATGAAAGAACTAGAGTGCACTGAGAATTTACTACATAATTTACAGAACCGACTAACCATCAGCTGTTACTTATCAAACGTTAGTGATACCTTTGAATTGGCGTGATCGATCTGGGATCCTCATACTAATTGACTCATTGACAGCATCGAGGCGACACAGAATCGTTCCGCTCGTTTTAGCTTCTCGAATTTTTGTGCAGCCAGCGTTACCGCAATGAAGGCTAATCTTCACTTACCCGATGTTTATTTTCGTCGTAATATTTGTAGCCTTTGCCTTTTTATTAGATATTTTATTCTATTTTCTCCCTCAGCAACAATCCCTTGCAGCGCCCATCATACACATTGATACGACTAATACGCACTTATGTAGTGATGTTATTAAACAATGACGGCAATAAGAGGGCAGAGCCAATCCGAGACAGTCAGGGAGCTAGTCACCAGGTTCTTCAACCTTCCCACCTTCCCCTAGATGCGCCACAGCATGGCAACTGTCCCGCCAGTGGCACATTAGCTCACCGTGACAATTTCCGCCGGGGCAGACGAAGCAAGTCGAGCGGTCGAGGGCTACGAGTGTAGCACGGCTTATGGCGAGCAAAGGGAACCACTTGCGTTTTGCGGGAGCGGCGATCAAGGCTCGTTGATTTTGTTGTTGCGGGATCCACGTCGCTTAGCTCACTAACTACGACGAATTGGCCAGAGTACGTGGCCGAGAACTCTTGGTAGAGGCCACCTTCCACGCCGGAGTCCACAGCCACACAAAATCAGCAAGAGCGTATACAACGGTCGGTGGGGTTTGTCGTAACGTGCCTTGGGACGAGTTTGGGAGGAGAACGAACGCAGGCGGGCGAGTCGGCGATACTCTTCTGCGCGACACAGAGTTGCAGCAATAGACGTATCCTTATAATCCGAAAAATGCAGCATGGTGTCGAGAAAACGGCGAGGGGCAGGTGCATGGAGCAGAAAGAATGGCGAATATCCTGTACTTTCATGCTTGGTCATCTTATTGGCGTACGTCATCAATGGCAGCACCGCCTCAGTTTTTGTGATCGCAGGCGATAGCTTGCGATGGGTGTATACATACATGGCAAGCATATTCTTCAAAGTACGGTTTGTGCGTTCGGTCCCGCCGTTAGTCTGAGCGTGGTAGGGTGTACTGTGTAGTTACTTAGAACCACAAAGCCAAAGAATTTCTTCAACAATGTCCGCAGTGAATTGTCGCCCTCAGTCCGTAATAATCACGCGAGGAGAGCCGTGGCACAATATGATGAAGTACAGAAAGAACCGCGCAACATCATTAGCTGTAGCTGAGGGAATAGCCGCCGTTTCAACATATCTGGTCACGTAGCCTATTGCCGACTTTGTGTTTGTTCTCGCCACCTTGCGGCCGTCGCGAGAATCGCCCTAATCAGGTCCGGTTTCGGACTTCCCCATGGCGCAGCACGTTTGTTTAGCATTGTATCTGCGTAGTTCTGGTGATACCGTGGATACAAGACCCAAATACGATAAAGCGGACGTGTAAGAACTATTGAGTCCTCTTGTGTAACGGCACGATTGAAGTACAGCAGTCCGTAGTTTTACCGCTTCACGCGAGAAGCACACGACGCACCTCGAAAGACTCTGTGGAGACGGAACCTACGGATGGAAAAAAGTGAAGCCCTCCATGCAAGTTTGCCCAAAGCACTACGCTCAAAATTTCAACAACCTTTACGGTCAGCAGCTACTTGCTTTTTCATTGTGATGAAGCCGCATTGCAAGCTCGCGGCGTACTTACTGTCGGCGCTCTTCCCCCAGGCTGTGTGCTCTGCTCGATCAGGTACTTGCCTTTTTATATATCTCTTAGGTGCTAAAGATATCCTTTAGGTGTTAATATTATGAAGATATATATGTTTGAAATGAAGGCTTGATTTCAGTTAGCTTGGAACATCGTGTTTCACTTCGTGCTTCCAGCAGTGCCTCAAATGCGCATCTACCCGCCGCGGTGGCTCAGTGGCTAAGGCGTTGTGCTAATGAGCACAAGATCGCGGGTTCGATTCCCGGCCGCGGAGGCCGCCTTTCTGATGGAGGCGAAAAGCAAAAACGCCGCTGTGTACGACATTTCAGCGCACGTTAGAGTTCTCCAGGTGGTCAAAATTAATCCGGAGCCATCCACTACGGTGCGCCTATTCACCTGCGTTGCGTTGGTGCGTTAAACCCTGCAATCAATCAATCAAATGCGCATCTGCATGACTTCATCGTGCGCAGCTAGACCGTACTTGACGCCAAAGTCCCTGCATTGCAGAACTCCCACAGCTTCGACAGCTCCAGCAGCGGACGGACGGCGTTATCTTATCAGAGCACGGTGTGTCGCCTCTTTGCTTACTCTTATCGCACGTGAGATTCTCGTTTTCAGGGAGCAAGTTGTGGATGTTCCAAACGCCCGCAGTAATCCGCGCTCCTTAGATCAGAAAATCATCAGAAGATCAGTAGATCAGTAGATCAGAATCAATAGACCAGAAAATCATCAATCTTCTTGAGAGTGATGAGGTTGAACATGACTACTTCGAAGCCTTGACGTACCAAGGAAAGATATGTCATGCCATAAATCGACTGCGCTCTGCCTTGAAGTCCTCGAAGGCTGTCGGCCTGAGACATAAAACTGACGTCACTTTGGCCAATCCAGATGACCCTTCTCAACACGGCTCACGCACATCGACCTCGGCAGTTGTCTTGCCGAAGCGGCAAGCTTCTGCTTTTGACGGTGAGCCACGTGGGCCTACGTGAATTGGGGTCCATGTGGAGACGACGGCCGACAGTCACCCGAATCGTACGGATGTTGCCAACATGAGTACTGCGAACCGTTTGAAGCTCTACTTGCCGGCTCAACAGACAAATGCCTTAACATTCACGTTCCTGGGAGGAGCCAACGAAACAAAAGCAGATGCGATCGCTTTACGCTCACCATGACGTCCGCAACATCGACTCAGGATAGCGTGAGGCCAGCAGGTTCGTCGGAATTCAACTGCTCCACGATGGTGATGCAAGAACCAGTTTTGTTTAGCGCAACGCGGGATGCGGATAAGAGGTTATTCCCCCAAAGGCAACAAGAGAAGATAGTCAAGAATAGTTTGTCCGCAAACGTCTCGCAAGGAGCCGTGCAGGAACAAGCCATCGTTGCAATGCACGAGTCAAGGTTCCAATATGCCAATGATGATCCTCAGTGTAAAGACATGCAGGTGAGAGCGAGCAACGAGTTAGGTTCGAGTGTTCCGGAGAAAACTAAGCGTGACGAATGCGAGGCCACGCGGGCGGCAGACAAGGACGACTTAGTGGATCCCGTTCAAGTAGACAACGAAACACTTGAATTTAAGGACGTGAACAAAGGGGTAGAGCCGCCACGGTTTGATTTTGAGGTCGAGTACGTCTTTGAACCCGACTTCATAAAGAGTGAATCATTACCGGACCTTCGTAAAGGCTGACGAGCACCAATCTCAATACTCAGATAGGTTTCACTCAAACACTGTTATGAGTGCTTCCGTATTCCTGGAGATTGAAAATCTGCACTACTTGTGTTTACTTCTCTGAACTGCGAGGAGGCCCAGAGGACTGGTCGAGAAGAACGAGAACCATACACTGAGCCGACACGGAGCACGAAAACGAGTTCGTCAAGAGAAGAAACTACCGAAAGATTCATCCGAAGAAGTTGCAAGACTTTTCCAAGACCACGGTTCGGCTGTCTTCGCACGAGCCACCGCACCAACAAGACACTGACAGTTGCGCGACAACACCTTTCGGGAAATGACTGCAAAACTATGGAATATCTAACCTCCCAAAAGGCTGGGTACAGAGTTTTGTGTACATCCCCTCCGCTTTGGCGACGCCAGGCTGTGCTCAAGGCTGCACGATGGGGCATGCAGCGCTGGAGACAAGAGGACAGCATGTCCCGACGGCTCTTTCAGTATTGACCTTATGGACCGGAAGACAACCTTTTAGGATTGTGGCCTTATTCATCCTCGCAGCAATTTTCTCGCGGGCGGGAGAGAGATGCGACCAGCCCTTGAAAAGGACGCCCGAGCGGAGGCCACGGGTCGCCAATAAATGCAGCGCTGTCACGAGGCTCAGGAAGAACTGACCCGCGTGGATCCAACAGAAGAGTAAACAATCTGCGTTCAAGGCTGGACCGCGAATCAGCGTAGGCGAGTTAGAAACGAACCAGGAGCGGTGCATCAGCTCGCAACGGAACGAGGAGTTCAAGTTGCCACTCTAACGGGGCTCTTTGCACAAGAATCGTCCATACGGAACGTGTTTCAGGACGCAGGAAAGGAACGGTTTGCGCTGCAACGCTTGTGCCAGAACATTGAAGGACGCTGCTTGTACCCCTTAATAGCAGACGTGAACGTTGCGCGCGCGGGAGTGTGTTGAATCTCCCGATGGGTATGCGTCAGTAATCATCAGCATCATCATGTAGATTTTCCCGTGCGAGTAAAGTTGTCATCCCCGCTAAGGGCAGCCATGGTCCAGGTCTGCATTGCGTCGTTCTTCCGCTACAACTTCTATAGAAAATACAGATTCTTGAATAGCGCCACTCGACTCCTGTTAACTCAACCCTTGTGCACTCGCAGGACTTCAAGGTATGGTTGAATAAACTATGTTAACTTAAAGTTCTATTATGTGCTGGAAATAGTCCACCTGCTTTTCAGCACTGAATCGTGCATAAGTTCTTCTGCAAAGGCACCCGTTTTTAGGCTGTTACAACATCACACTACAACCCGATACCAAAAATAAGAAGTCAATTTAACAGCTTACTGCGAAACGCACCAAAAAAGGTGGTTGCTCAACTTGCTCAGTTAAGTCTCGCAGGATGTTTACTCTTAGCTCTGTTGTACAACGTGCATAGGTCAGAAAGTTGCTTACCTTCCAAGAGGTAGTATGGTTACTGATAAAGTCAGATGAAGCTTACAAACTTAACATACAAACGTTAGCCACAAACCTTACGTGTGGCTGAATTAAAGAACACGCAGGAGCAATGAAAGTCAACTATACTTAGAGAAAACACGACAATTAAACCGACTCCTTTTACATATTAATGCAACGCAATTGTAAATAAGAACATTGTTGCTTCAAATCATTCAAAGTGACCATAATGCGGCATAAGTTACAATGGCGATTTCAACTAAATCAAAGGCAGGTGTCCTAACAGTGAGCAAAAAAAGTCGGAATTGCGGAACTACACACAGTGGCACGTACACCATGTTCCAAACTTACTTATGTGATTTGTATTGCAATGTGGCATGGAAGGCTGTTTAAATTATCAGCCGATCGTCATTCATTTCGCCGCTGGTGATGAAGCACCCACACTGGTTTCAATGGTATCGCGTAATTAATAGAAATACTAAAATTGTCCTCCTCGAATGCTACTGATTGAATTAATTCTAAGGTTTTGAAAACCACAAAGCAGATAACAGACAAGTTTTACTTTTCCTGTTCTTTCAGTCACTCAAATCAGGAGTCTTGTCTTTCAACTAGAAGCGTGGGTCGGTTATTCCGGTTCACAAATCAGGTACCAGAGACAGCGCGCTAAATTATCGCACCATATCATCAAGCTGAGTGTGGGGCAAACTCACGGAATATATCGGTTGCAGTCATATCCCAGAAAACCATGTTACGTCGTGCTGATATCCTGCAGACGGCAGCAATCGACATTACAGATGTCCAGGAGACATACCATTGGGGGCCGAAATTTTATATAGTCAACGTTGCTACAACTGCAAAAAAACCCATCCAAATCACACGAAGGATAACGTAGGATAGACCTCTCATGGTGCTTTTATATGCTGTTTACGGGACGTTACCTTAGTGGTACATCTTATGGATATTGTAGTGGTACGCATGCAAGACGTATATAGATGTCTGTTTTACATTGTTTTTTGGTCTTTGGCACAAGCATTAGTATGTAATATTCATGACTAGTGTACGTTCGTATGCTATTGTTGAGATGAACCTGTATTCTTGAAATTTACATTCTTTTTACATTTTGGAGTTTGGCCAGCCCCCTTTCCAAGGTTGCCTACGTGTTGTGGGCATTTTTACTTTAATACATGTCTTGCTAGCTATTCAGCAGTGTTTGCTGTTACTTGGCACCTGGTTTCTAGATTAATGTGTTTCCACTTTTGAAGTGCTGCATACTGCATGAAGTCTGATATGTGAAGTGCCAAGCTGACCACACACTCTTCCAGAAGCACACGAAGCACAGCTCTAAACAAGAAACGTCGCAGTAAAAATAAGTGGCAGTAAGTAACTGCAAACCAGTCCTGATCAGCACAAAGCGCCCTTGACACTAAGGCAACCAGAGCAGCGTCATCGAATTGTACCACACAGCACGGCTGTACAGGCCTTCTGCAAAGAAACGATCAGAGAAAAATTCAAAAAATAAACTAGTAAAATGGCAGTCTTGCCAACCTAGCTGTAAGTGCAGCTGGGTAGTAAGAAAGCTTTCAAAGTACACATAATACACAAAAGAGTTCAGGTAAAACAGTTTATATTGACTTCCAAATTATGTACTATGCTTTCGCAACACAACCACTTTAATTTTGATTCCTATGTGCCCTGGACCATAGGGTACGCATTGTATAATTACACGAATAGTACAAAAACTCGTGACTATATACTCATGAAGAAGCTCCACCTCCGCAGACGTGGCTACTTCGGCTTCTGCAGCTTTCTGTCGCTCTAAAGAGAAATGTTGTCTGTACAGGACCAATCAGCTCACCAGGCGAACGCTTCCGTCACGTATACCGACTGACGACGCGAAAAATTTGCCTCCGCCCCTTCGGCGTCGGCGAAGGAGACCTGGCCTGGCGGTTAGGCCTAGTGTGGCTGGGCATGCCCTCATCCCGGATGGCTCACCGGTGACGGCAGCAATGAACGCTGCGCAAGTGCCGGCATCGGCCGCCCTCTGCACGCAAGATTCAGCGTCACTGAGCCAGCCCAGCTGTTCCGACATCAAGTTAACCCAACAACAAGAGCCAGTGATGGGAGACCCTGTGGTTCAACAGCCCGCGACCTCATCGGAACATACCTAGGAGATGGACTACGATTCTTCTGTGCCTGGAAGTGAAGTGCCAGCAGCCTGCGCAAAGCACGCAACGGTCCCCGCACAGGATACGCCGCCCACTAAGAAGGTGAGGGCCACCCCGGATGCTTCCACCACACCCGCTCCTCCTTGCAGCAGTTCTCGTACCGCTGTTTACCCGACCCCACCCGGTTTAATGAAGCACCGCCGGGCAGAGCTCCATGCTAATCGCCACCCGACGCAACTCTACGCTCGTGTCACGGCAAACCGTATCGCAGCACAAGCTCGGCGCTACGAGAAGCAGTTGTCACGACGCCGCTGGAATGACTGGTGCGCTGGTCTTGGCTCTGGTACTGGAAACAAGGCCTTATAGCCAACCTTCCACGCCATGGAGCGGGGTGGCAGCATGATGGATCCATCAGCTAGCATTCGCCTGGCTCTCAACATCAGCCCAGAGGAGCTTGCGGGCAGAGCGGCCGTCAGTTTCTTTCTGAACTACCGACAACCTCCGGCCGCCCCTCCCTGTGTTGATGTATCGGACGTCTCAGGAATAACCGACCCATTTACGATGGCCGAGCTCATCGCGGCCATTGAAGAATCCAAGGCACACTCTTCTCCAGGGTATGATGAAATCCCATATGACCTGTTCAAGAACTAGGAGGGGGAGGCTTTGGAAGCACTACTCTACTCATTGAATGATGTATGGGCTAAAGGCATCATTCCACCCGAGTGGAAACACTCAGTGGTAGTGCCAATCCCCAAGCCGGAAAACCTCCCACTGGTATTAGTGCACTTCGCCGAATTTCCTTGACACCTACAATATGCAAGATATTGGAACGAATAGTGGCCACTCGGTTATCCTGGTGGCTGGAGAACAATAGAAAATATCATCCCGATCAGATCAGATTCAGACAGCACCTGGGTACCGAGGACGGCCTGTCTGTTCTGGCTGACGATATTTTGCATGTTTCACCTCACAGCCACCTTGGGCGAACTGTGGTGGCTAGCGACATTGCCAAGGCTTATGAGAACGTGGAACACAAAACAATACTTAGAAACATGGAGTTTTTGGGGGTTCCTTCAAGTGGTACACTCCTTCTTGTGCTCAAGGACGTTTTCAGTACGAGTGGACAGAAAGCCTGTTGGCCTGTTCGAATCTAACCGTGGGGTACCGCAAAGTTCCGTGCTAGCGTCTCTACTGTTCAACATCGCGTTTGCACCATTGGCATGGAAGCTACAAGACATCCCTTGTGTGAAATTTCTCATCTACGCTGACGATGTTACAATGTGGTCTACAAACCGAGACCTCGGCTTGCAGTGTCGTCATCTGCAGCAAGCCCTGGATGTTTTCCATGCCTTTGCGCAATCAGCCGGCCTGGAAATTTATGCTGAAAAGTCTGGTTATGTACAAGTGGCTAATAAGACGGGGAGGAAGTTAGCCTCCAAGGCTAACTGTCAACTTAAGATTGGTTCAGCCGCAATAACAGCCAAGGAAGAGCTGCGGGTGCTGGGACTTCAGATCCACCAGTCGGGTTCAGGTATCCATTGGCTCCGAAAGGCACGGAAAGACTCCTCGACGACCTTGCACTTGATCCGCAGGATTGCCACGCGGAGTGGAGGAGCCCGCACGGAGGTGGCTCGGCGACTTTGTACGCGCTGTTCTACAGCCGCGCTTACTCTACCAGGCGCAGTTTCACAGACTGACAGCACAACCATGGGCGAGGCTTGAGGCTATCGACAGAGAGGCCATGCGAACCATCACAGCAATTCCTCGTCTCACTCCGATTCCTATCTTACAAGAGCGCGCTCAGCTCAATACTATGACGGAGCTTGTACATCAGCGTGAAGAAGCAAGAAAGCTCGAGTGTTTTTACATACCTATGGTCGGAGCTCTCCATTCGTATTTCTGTAAAGAGCCTCCCGTGACTTCGACCATGGCGCTATACAGCAATAACAACCAACAAGACAACGAAGCTTCGTCGCCGTGAACAGCCAGCGCCAACCACAGATACCACAGTTCCTGAAGGTTACTGTGTATTGTAGACAGACGCAGCCCTTCTCCCGCACGGAGGATGGACCGCTTTCGTCAGTTCCACACACTCAGCACTGAAAGGCTCGCGCTGTTATTCCACCGACACGCCATACCCGCTGCTACTGGAACTCCAGGCTGTATATGACGCAATCAAAGCTGCAAGTGCCCTCCCTAACACCAAAGAGGCGCATATTTACACAGACTCACTCAGTGCTGTGAAGCACCTAAAGCAAGTGAAAAAGACTCCCCTGATTTGCCAGCACATTCACAGCCTCCACGTGACAGCACAGCTAATGGTACGCGTACACTGGGTACCACGTACATTGGGTCCTGTCCACTTCTTTCTTTTTGTGTCCCTGTCAGTTCGCGCTGTTCCCCAAGATGCAAGTACACCAACACGCCCAACTCGCCACCCTGCTACATTGGGTACAGGGGCACGGTAACAATTTTTTCAACCAATTAACGGACAATCTTTCGCACTCTCCGGCCCCACCTGAATCTGAATCCGCCCCTAGCCCTCTTCCTCGTGATCCAGGCTCCCGCCTTTTAGCCATGAAATCTCTTCTGAGAAGGGACACACGTGCCCTAATTCCCCCATGTGTCTGCTCCCTCCCCCCTAATCTTTACCGGGTGGAGGAAGTTTCTCTGAGCAGGCTTCGGGCTGGGTGGCTCTCAACCTTCAGTCACCTGGACTTGGAGACCCAAACCAGAAGACCCAGGAACATGTCCCAAGTGTCCGGCTTCGGCGGCTGAAGCTGATGTCAATCATCTCTTGCGGACGTGCACAGGACCAGAACAGCTCGGGACAGTGCGCTAACAGTGGTTGGTCTTCGGTGGGATAAACCGGGGGACTTCAACCGGTGGGGGCACGAAGACCGCTACTGCAGGTCGCTGCTGAACTTTTTACACGAGACCGGACTCCATGCCTACCTTTAGACTTGTACAGGGTCATCAATTTCCTGACTACCTGTGCTTTTGTACGTGGTATTTTTATTCTACCTAATGTCTTATCTTTTCTTTATATGCCGAATGGCAAAAATGCGAATTAAAAAAAAGTCACAAAAGGTGACAAAAAATAGGAAAATAGCAATTATGTAAACCCAGGGTACAAGCACAAGATATTTATGCAACTTGAAATATCTCACATTGAGGGAAATGGAATAAAAAAACAATGCAAGAAAAGTGTGAAAACAAAGAAATGATTGAATGGTGGTTACAAAAACAAAGCAAATTTACGAAAATAAATAGTTCACATCTAGTGAAAAGTTTGGCGAATAATAAAACAAAAGCACTTTGGAAACACAGTAGTGGTGTTGAGTGGTGGTTGTGAGTGCCATACAAATTTAAGCTACTTTAAACAAACCAACATCTAGGGAAATGGTTATGAACTATAGAAAAGGTGTGTATACAGAAATGGCTGTACGGCGGTAACAAGAGCTGTTGAAATTTACCTTATGAAACGATTTATATTTAGTGAAATGGCATAATAACAATAAAACAATAAAAAAACTTTAGAAACAAATTATTGAATTCTGGTTAGGAAAACAATACAAAGTTACACTATTTCAGTATTTCACACAAAGGGATATAATTTGGGAACAAACGAAAAAACGGGGAACACGGAAATGATTGAATATTATTTACAAGTCAGATTTACACGACTACGTGATTCACACCAAGTGTTACGCTCAAAGAAGAATACAAAATAAAAACGCATGGAAGCACGGAAATGATGCAATGGTGGTGCAGTGGTGCATGCCTCCATCATTAGTTATGGTAGCGATTCTTGAACAGTTTGCGTTCTTCGTTGTGGTGCGGAAACTGCCAAAATTGTTGCAGACCAGATTGGTTACAAAGTGAGTAAAAATTTCATGGTCCAAAGGCTGAAAGAAATTTAATACCGCTTCTAGCAATAAAAACTAAGTTGCCGCAGGTTGTCGACAAAGCTCATATTTGCGCAGGATGTGACTGACAATAAAAATCTGGGCCCTATACATTGCCTGGTGAAACAATTTGATGTCTGTAATAACACGAAGATATCTAGTTACACACAATGCAGGATACCCCTCGCAGGTGGAAAAAAGCGTGCTTCTCTTTTTCCCAAACCAGGAGAACTCCTGCGCCAAGTTGACCGTCAACAGTAGCTTGAGCAGCCGCCTTGTGCAGACTGTTGCAGTAGGACATCCCTTGCAAGCCATTTCTTCAAGCTAGGAATGGTACAGGAAAATCTGTGTTGTTAATACAACTTTTTAAGACTGGCATAATACAGAATGGCCGCTTACCAATGTCCCTGAAAAAGACAGTGTATGACAGCTGCACCTTACCGGTACTCACCTACGGGGCAGAAACTTCCAGGCTCACTAAAAGAGTCTAACTAAAATTACTGACGACTTAGCAGGCAATAGAACGCTAGATTATGGGTGCAACATTAAGGGACAGGAAGGGAGCGGAGTGGATAGAATTTAATGTCAGCATTTGCACTACTAAGACAACCTTAAAACTAACTATGACTGCTAATGTGCGGTACCACTATTTATAAGAACTATATTTCGTGAAAGGGGACTCCGAGGACATTTGAGCCCAGCTACAGGTCCCATCTGAACTTGCAAAATATTTTTGTGTCCATCCTAACCGCTTGGTTGATTGAAGTGACAATATATACACGGATGAAGCCATGCCCACAAAATGTGTCAAAAGGAAACATGCACAAAGCCGGACAGCGTCACTGCTATGGATGTATACTTCCTGCAGCAGAATGGCGAGGTGGACTAGTTGGTATATATGCATTTCTAAACCTTAAAAAAGCACATCACTGAAAAGCTCGTCCTGTAGTCCTGTTCGCTTGTCCTGTTAGGCCTACATTTTTGGTTGATGTATACGTTGTACAGCAGGAAGCATCAAAGTAATGCAAGAAATTTTTACTGCACAACCACATTCAGACATAGTCTAAGTTGCACCAGTCAGCAGCCTGCAACATGTAAGTTATTAGCAAACGACAGGCCAGACACCAGAATCATACTCTGCCATAAACCTGCGAAATCCCAAATGCTGTGTTACTCTGATCACCAGGTATCTGATATCTGATATCTGTGTTACTCTGATAAGTTCATTAAGCTGGAAATTCTATAAGTGACAGAAATTTAACAGCCATTTTTGAATATTTTTACTAGGTTCTGAATGGTAAATTTGCATTTGCGATTGCTGCCGTAAGAGTACGAAGCGCAACCAGCGCTGCTCATACTACTGTACAAGTTACGACATGATTGTAGTTCTGACGTTACAAATAAATTAGGGTTGCATACACGTTGTTCATTCCAACATTTCACGACCAAACTGAGCGTCGAAAAGATCGAACACTCAAACGAAACGCGAAAAAAGCATCCAGATGGCATTTTAATCTAATCCTTTACGCTCGGAAATCACTGGATTTATTGTTTTATTCTAATGCTATACGCACGGCAATCATTCAATGTATTGTGCACGTTTTTTAACCGAAAACTATTATAACGAAAAAAAAGGCATCTGCAGAAACGAAACAAAAACGAAGAGTACATATTATCACGCTAAAAGTACACGATTTGCGTGTAACGCATACACGCACTTATATTCGCACACGCACTTCTATTCGCACTCTCCAGCTTCCCTTATTAGGTGCAACACATCCCTTTCACCTGCCTTGCCCCTCCGGCGTAGTCCGGTGGCGTCTGCATCCCTCCCCCATTCTCCTCGCCGCGTAAGCTGCGCGCTAGCGCTGCGTAGGGAGCCTACATGCGCCGCGCCTTCCAAGGCGCGGCGCATGTAGGCTCCCTAGCGCTGCTCTCACCGCAGCGCCATCTGCGTGTTAGCGCTCGGTTTCGCTCACTCCGTCGCCGTGCCAGCTGTGCGTGGGTGCGGGTTAACACATGCGCATGCGCTGCTCTGCGCTGCTCTCTGTCATTCCCCTCACCGTACATATAAACGTGGTAACTGTGCCGCTCCGCTCAGTCGTTCCGCCGGCGCTCCTCCGATGACATCCTCCGGTGACCGCCGATGATTTCAAATGGAGACTAACAGGCCTGATATCGCGATGGTCGGCGCAACCGTAAAATTTACACCATCTTCCCGCGAGGGGAACCATGGGGTAGATGCGACGCATCGGGGGTGAACATGCTGCGTAAATAGGACACACAACAACAGCAATCCACACGCTAACATAACGGTAACGCAACGGCAACCCCCGATGCTTCGAATCTACCCCATGGTTCCCCTCGCGGGAAGATGGTGTAAATTTTTCATTTCATATCCAAACATTCGGCTAGCAAAACAGGACAGGACACAAACACTTCACCAAACACAGGGCTAGAAATTGTGGGAGAATTGATTCTGTTTACACACGCAGCCGCCAGGTACAAAGGTCTACCGACAGATCTGCAGAATGCAGAAGGCGAGTCACTCAAAACGTTTGGGCTAACCGCTTACGCGGACCGAAGTTCGAGAGCAACTTTGCTACGTTAATTACATATGACAAGAAAACAGGGTTCACTAGTACTCACTTACCTTCACTACTTGGCAGTATTTCTTCGTCCGGTAGATAAATCCATGGTAGGCAAATCACCGAAATAACAAAAGTTGAAGGCGTGCACACCCGTGCCGTCACCGGCCAGTAGCACGCGCATCGATGCGGAGTGCAGTTATTACAACTGTTGTTGATGATGATGATGATTGCTATTGGTTTCCCCTTTGTAGCGGGGTGATGACATGTCATCTTACCAAAAGGACTAATATACCCATGTTTTACACTATTGGTTTAATACTAGCGCTGCTTAGGGCAGGCACAAAAGCTTATTAGGCACAAAATACTTTTTTTCCTGTTACAGGTGGTAACTGTCCTAGGCAATATCCCCTCTCTGCTTTTCATCCACCAGCATTCTAATCTTCTTTTCGTCCCCTCGACAGCCTTGAACTTACCTTCTTCTGGAATAGCCTTAAATGGGCCCTAGGGCTTCTGGAAGCCCAATATTCTCTTTATGTAGATTTCGATGGATACCCTCACATTCTAACGCGATGTGCCGCATAGTTTCTGTTTCTTTTCCGCAGACGACGCATACCCCATCATTTTGTGAATACCTCCCCACAAAACTCTTAGTTCGCAGGCAACCTGCTCTAGCCTCAAAAAGCAAAGCACTCCCCTGGGAATCAGCGTAGAAATTTTCCTTTGTGATGTTTAATTTCTCAACCCAGTACATCTCTAACGACGTTTCAGCTTCCATTTTTTTCTCTCAATTTATTCGTTTCAATCTGCCTTGCCTCTTTTTTGGTTACCTTGACTGTTTTGGATTCTCCACTGTTCTTTCCATATTACATCGTTAGCTTTCTAGTCTTTCTTAACCACTGCGTGTCCACGCTTTTCAAGTATAGGTACCTAAAAACCATAGCTGCCCACCTTCGTTGATCCATTCCCCTCAACCTCATCTCAAAAGCATATTTTACTCTGTCCCCCGCACGGGGCACCTTGAGCAATCTTGGTGACGGTACTGGCGATACCGCGGACCCCGAGCCCCCATACTCACGCTGTATCCTACCGTGGCTAGGAGTTTTAAGGTGAAGGGTAGAAACCACAAACGGTGGCTGTCGGAGCCGTGGTCAAGCTCCGGCGGATGGGCTCCCTGTCTGTTTATCAGGCAGGGAGCTCCGGGACCTCTCTCGGCATCAGGGTAAACCGAGCGAAGGAAGTACCCCCGTTCCCTGTTTTTTTTTTCCATGCTGCATGGTTCTTTCAAAATTTTCTAACCCCACTGATCGGCCCCCCAAAAGGGGCCGCACCGAAGCGAACTTTCCCCCATTGCCTGCCCTATCTTTACAAATACCTGACAACTTTCCCCGGTTGTTGATCATTGCATCCGAAGACAATACAAAGCCAGTGAAATCTACATCCGTTTTCTTAATAGCGAAGTGCATTGAACGTGTTGTGGGAAAACACTACAAAGCCAAGAAACTGACCTCTGGAGAGATTCTTGTAGAAGTTAACAACCCGGCACAATCAAAAAAGCTTCTTGAACAAACCCTCATTGGCGACCTGAAAGTCAAAGTCACTCCCCACCGGAACGCTAAATACATCCCAAGGTGTGATATCCGAATCTGATCTCTGCAATGAAACTGACTCTGACATCCTCGAGGGCCTGCGCGACCAGGGCGTCATTGCAGTAAGGAGGATCACTATGCGTCGAGAAAATCAGGAAATCAAAACCAAACATGTTGTCCTCACCTTTGACCGCAGTACCTTACCCGAATTTGTGAATGCAGGCTTTCTTCGATGTACCGTCCGACCATATATCCCCAACCCGCGTCGGTGCTTTAAGTGCCAACGTTATGGGCACAGTACTAACAACTGCCGTGGGCGTTTAACGTGTGCAAAGTGCTCAGAGCACGACCACGCCAAAGAGAATTGCAACAGCACTTTGATTAAGTGTCCGAACTGCAGTGGCCCGCACACAGCGTACTCAAGGACGTGTGAAACATTCAAACTTGAGAAGAAAATACTCAATCTTAAGTCAGCGAGAACATCTCTTACCTAGAAGCGCGTAAAAGGCTCAGCGCCTTTGCTTCTGCGAAGTATGCCGACGCAGCTCGCCGGGGAGCGGAGTGGCGTCTTGTCACTGCGGCCACCCAGTACTGCGAAGCAGACTTGGTGCCGCCCCAGCCCCCCAAGGGGCTGCCTAAGGCAGCCCAACCAGCTGACACAACACCTGTGGCACCCGCAAGTGTTGCGTCGGCCACGAACGCCAGGAGTGACGGCTCTGCCGTTGGTCCCCTTCTTCCGGCTACCAGACCTCAGGTGGCCATGGATGTAGATGTGGCGGGTCCTTCGACCACCTCTGCGTCCAACACGCAACAAACGATGGTGGGAGGAAATCCTTCCACCACTTCGAACATATTCCGTGTCGGAGGCCGCAAGGACTCCATCTCGTCACTGTCCCAGCACTCAGACGAGGACATGGACATGACACCGTCTCGGCCAGCACCAAAGGCGGTGAAAGAACAGCGCTCCATGGCGGGGCGGGGAAAAAAGCCAGCAGCCCCCCGTGTCACTGGCCCAGATCATACCTGAGTGTGGTAGGTGATACATCCATCCCTAGTCTTCACCAGCCAAAATCTTCTTTAAACACTTATGGTATCACAAATAGTTACGCAGTGGAACTGTAGAGGATTAATTAAAAACCTAGATGATATATATGAAATCCTACACAAAACTCAAACAACTGTCCTGTGTTTACAAGAGACTCACTTGAACTCTAAGCATACCAACTTCCTAAACCAATACTCAGTATTTAGAAAAGACAGAGACAGCTGCTCGCACTGCTCTGGTGGGTGTGGCAATAGTTATACAAAAAGCTGTCCCTTGTCAATCTATCCATTTGCGCACCGGCCTAGACGCGGTTGCTGTTCGGGCAATTATCTTCAATAAGTTAACAACAATTTGCTCACTGTACATTCCCCCTGAATATCGTCTGTCCAGTTACGAATTTGAGTCCCTTATAGATCAACTGCCAGAACCGTTTTTACTAGTTGGTGACCTTAATGCGCACAGCCCACTATGGGGATCGGAACGCACAGATTCCCGGGGCCGGTTGATAGAAAACTTTCTCTTGTCATCCGGAGCTTGTCTCTTTAACAAAAAGCAGCCGACATACTACAATATAGCACACCACACATATTCACACATTGATCTTGCTATAGGCTCCCCCGTTCTTTTCCATCCATCGAATGGGAAGTGGGTACGATCCCTACGGGAGCGACCACTTCCCATCACCCTCAGATATTTAGAAAAATGCCCTACAGTTACACTTCACACGAAAAGTTTAAAGAAGCTGGTGCCGACTGGGCAACGTTTAAGAGATGTCGAAACTTACTTACACATCAATACCACACTTAGGTATTGATGAAGCGTGCTTCTTGCATCACAGCACATATACTTGATGCTGCTAGCGTTTCTATTCCCCAGACCTCGGGTACCACACGTAGTCTTCAGAGGCCCTGGTGGAATGACTATTGCAAGAAGGCCAAAATGCCTCAGAATAAGGCCTGGGGGGTCCTCCGCAGGTATCCTACTACAGAAAACCTAATTTCCTTCAAGCGCGCAAAAGCCATGGGACGGCGAATCCGACGTCCAGCAAAAACTAGATAGTTTGGAGGTCTTTTCTATCATCAATAAATTCCTATACAGATGCGCGCAAAGTTTGGAACAGGATACGGAAACTGCAGGGGCAGAAACATATGGTCACACCTCTTGTCAGCACCACTGGCGATACACTTGAAGACCAAGCAAACACCCTGGGGAACAGCACTTTGAACAATATTTCCAGCTCCTCACACTACACTGAGACATTCCTTCGATACAAAGAATCTATTGAAAGAAAGCGTATTCGTGACCACAAGAAATCTAATGATGGGTATAACTCTCCTTTTTCGCTGCAGGAACTTATGGTAGCCCTCAA
This sequence comes from Haemaphysalis longicornis, assembly GCA_013339765.2. Lineage (NCBI taxonomy): Eukaryota > Metazoa > Arthropoda > Arachnida > Ixodida > Ixodidae > Haemaphysalis > Haemaphysalis longicornis. Next base: position 71,248,590 of record CM023452.1, on the reverse strand, counting down.
CACATGCCGTGCTTCGGCGCCAGGAGCTGATAAAATAACATACACAATGATTCAGCACCTGCACATAGATACCCTCAATACTCTTCTTGTACAACAAGATATGGTGTGCTGGGTACTTTCCTCATGCTTGGAAAGAGGCAATTGTGTTGGCTATATTGAAAGAGGAGAAATATGCCTCTTCTGTGACAAGCTATCGCCCTATTGCTTTGACAAGCTGCTTGAGCAAGCTCTTTGAAAAGATCATCAATAGACGGCTTATCTATTTCTTGGAATATCAGGGTGTCCTTGATAGCTGCCAGGCAGGCTTTCGCTTGGGCAGGTCAACAACTGACAATCTTATAGCTGTTGAATCTTATGTTAAAGAAGCTTTTGCCCATAAGCAACACTGTATATCTGTATTTTCTGACATCGAAAAGGCCTATGACACCACTTGGCGGTATGACATCCTGCATGACCTTAAATCTTTCGGCATTTGTGGAAACATGTTAAACACACTGGAAAGCTACTTATCAGATAGAACATTCCGGGTACGAGTTGGTGCAGCATTATCCAGGACGTATACACAAAAAAATGGCGTTCCCCAGGGTGAGGTACTTAGCTGCACACTTTTCATTGTAAAAATGAATACGTTAGGGAGAGGCACTGCCACCCACCATTTGTTATTCAATCTATGTAGACGATGTTCACATCAGCTTCAGGTCATGGCAACTCCTCTATCTGTGAACGGCAGATACAAGTTGCTGTGAAACAGACTAGCCCAAGTGGGCAGACAAAAATGGTTTTATCCTAAATCCGCAGGAAAAGCACTTGTGTTCTCTTTTCCAGGAAGCGTGGGATCCATTCTGCGACTCAACCATACGAACTTAAGGGAGTTGACATACCCGTAAAAAGAGAACACAAGTTTCTTGAGTAGTTTTAGATCATAAACTTACATTCATCCCACACATTAAACAACTTAAAATGAAATGCATGAAGACTATGAACATCTTAAAGTCCTTTCCCGCCAGTCATACGGTGCAGGATAGCAACATGCCTTTTACGTGTTCTTAACAGTCTTGTCAGGTCCTGTATAGACTATGGAAGTGTAGTGTATGGGTCTGCCTCAAAAACTAAAAACAGCTCTAAAAATGCTGGGACGCAGTGCGTGCACTTGGGGCTCCGCCTGGCGTCCGGGGCTTTCCGGACGAGTCCTATTGAAAGCCTCTATGCAGAAACGGATCAGTGGTGGCTTAGAGCACCAGCGTACATAGCATGGCAACTTTTGTACTGCGTAAGGGCAACACTCCTTAAATAGTCATCCGCTAAATGCTATTCTTGAAAACAAAGCGTCCGAAAGGCTGTTTTTGAGCCGTCCGTCGCTTCCTCTGCCTTTCTCTATCCGAGTGAAGGTGGATGCGGAGGAACTTGGGTTATTTTATCAGAATTCTTACAAAGCTGACTTCGTTGAGTTCATGCCGCCTTGGCAACTGCGCCCTGTCACCTGTGACATGTCGTTCAAGGAAATTTACAAAAACATTCACCCGCAGAACTCATCCGACAACACTTCCTGCACTTGCAAAACACATTCCCGTACACTGCCTGTTACACAGATGCCTCCAAAAACTCACTGCTGTGGCATGTGCTGCACACGGTCCCAACTTTGCCAGCACAAGGACCACGTAAACAGAAACACAAGTATATTTACGGCTGAAGCCCATGCTATATTAATTACGCTAGAACACATAATACAAACAAAGACACAACAATCCATTATATACACAGACTCATTGAGTGTTGTGACAGCACTGCATTATGGAAAACCAAGTAGGAACATTGTGCTGAACAGGTTAGTTAAAGAGATAAGTGGCAGCCTAACGCTTTAGCAACAGGTCATAGTCGTGTGTTGGGTGCCTGGACACAGTGGCATTCCTGGTAATGAACTCGCAGACCAGAGCGCCGCTGGCGGCAGCACTTCGCTGCAGCGTCGATGTACAGCAGCTTCCCTATCTTGACTGGAAACCATTCATTCGAAAGGCAATCCGACAACGCTGGCAGCAACACTGGGACACTCAGACAGATAACAAACTCCACACTATAAAACCCCAATTAGGCAGCTACTACACAGAAAAACACAACAGAACAACGGAAGTATACATGTGCAGATTACGAATAGGTCATCACATACGCTACTCACTCGCACCTTCTGCAGGGCAAACCAACCGCCACAATGCGACAGGTGTGGACATCGCCTCTCCCGTCAGCCATGTCTTAGTTGAGTGTGGGTACTTCCACAAGGCAAGGAAAAAGCACTTCCGGGAACTCTACACTCACATGATTCCTCTTCATCCCTCGATGTTTTTAGCTGATCAACCCTTAATTCCAAGTGAACGCCTTTTTGCTTACCTGGGAGACATTGGCTTTTTAAACCGCATATCATACCACGTGTAACCTCGGGGCCCCTCAGAGTGGGAGGACGCTATGAGTGTCTATTTATTTTTTACATTCTTACCCTGCCATTCCCATTTCCCCAATTTTATTGTTGTTTTAAATGAGGGGCTGTATACACCCCCCCACACTAACCTCTTTTAAAATCGTCACATTTACAGCACCATTTTATTAAAACATCATTCAAAATGATCAACCAATGATCTTTGGCCATCGTTGCCCTTGCGCCATAAAACAAACAGATACATACATATTTTACTCTGCGCTTCTCTAACTTCAAACGACGCCCAGCCCATATCTCCCTGAACTGCTTGGTTAGTTGTTTTTCCGTGCGCGCCTAAGGCCAAACGCCCTACCGTTCTCTGGTTTACTTCAAGGCCTGATAGGACGTCTAATTTTAAGCAGGGTACAGCCTTCGCAAACGTGAGACCCAGAACCATTACTCGTTTCCACATTCCTCTTACTACTTAATATTTGTTATACCCCCACAGGGCTCTATGCTTCTTTATAGCTGCGTTTCGCTTTCCCTTAACCTTAAGTTGCTCCTCCTGAGTTCTTAAGTAGTTATCCCCTTCGTTTATCCCCACTCTCAAATATTTATATTCGTTCACTCTAGGTTATTAGCCCTGTTTGATAGACACTACGTCCGTGGTAGCGTCATTGAAAACCATTATTCCTGATTTTTCTGCACTGAAATTTAGCCCGAGGGTCGGTGGCTTCCTGGCTGCTAATATTTATTAGCCGCTGCATTTCGGTTTGGTTATCAGCTAAAAGAACAAAGTCGTCTGCGTATACCATTCCCGGAATATGCTGTTGTACCACTTCGCGTTGCAGAATATGGGTTAGGCTAAACCCTACTTGACTTTCTTCCAGTTTCTTTTCCAACCCTGCCATGTAAAGCGTGCACAGTATTGGGCTCAAAGGGCACCCTGTTTCAGTCCCCGATGGATGTTGACCTGCTGGGTGCATTTCTGTTTTTCCCATGTAAGGTGTATACTCTATTGTCTTTATAGATCGCCCTAAGGAACTGTACTAACTCGTCATCTAATCCCTGGAGTTTCAGCATTTTCCACAGCGTTGTCATATGCCCCTGTAATGTCCAAGAACGTAATCCATAGTGGTCTATTCTGTGCTTTGGCAATTTCAATGCATTCTGTTATCACGAACAAATTGTCATCCAGTCGCCTGTCTTGTCTAAATCTATTCTGCAGTTCCCCAAGTATTTCAATTTCTTCCTTCCATGCTGTCTTGGGGGAAACCTTTTGCTCTGCTTGTTTCCAATCAAGGTTGCTCAAACTTATTTCCCTTTCCACAGTCTTCTGGGGCGCTGATGTTATCGGTGCAGGTTTCCCTACCACTATTGCCCTAAACGTCTCACTAATCACTCGATGAATATGCGCCAACGCGTGCTCTCCTTCTAAATGTTTCCCCTCCTCATCAATCAGGAATTTTTGATGGTTATCGTTTTTTGAGCTTAGTAATTTTAAATGCTTCCAAAACTTCTCGGATGCGCTTTTGTCCTTCTTCTGTATTTCTGCCATCAATTGTTCGCTTTTCTGCTTGATCTTTGCTTGCACCATTTTCTTTACTTCTAGTTTTTTCCCACGGTAGATATCCCATTTCTCCTTCACTACCTCCGGTTCCATACTAGTTCTTTTTGCTTCTCTATGTTCTCTCGACGCCTTTCTTCGGTGGTGAATAGCCTCTTTTATTTCCTTATTCCACCAGCTTCTCGGCTTTATCTTCCCTTTCATCGGTTTCGTTGCTTTGCAATTCATTCATCTTACCCTTTATGAACCCAATCATTTCGTCGCAATCCCAATTTTTTCTGGGTATTTATTGATTTTATCTTCCCATCTATTAGCGATGATCTTTAACTGCTCGTTGTTCAAATTAGTTCCTCCTATTGTACCTATTTCTAAATTTGTCCTGGTTGAGCCTCCGAAGAGCAAGCTAAGCCGATTGTGGTCGCTTCCCAAGCTGTCTGTTCCATTTTCATCTATCCTCATTTCCTGCAACTTTCTCTATACTGTCTCGGATACTAAACTGTAGTCTATACTGGACTGTCTGCTACCGCTTTCCCACGTTATTTGTCCGTCACACTTGCTTTCCGTGTTTACTATTACAAGCCGGTTTTCCTGACAGATCTATCACTAGAGAACCGTTGTGGTCTGTGTATCTATCCAAACCTTCTATATGGGCATTCATATCTCCAACTGATTATTTCGCCCGAATCTTTGAACTCGTTTATATCTCTTCTCAAACAGTTTACCATTTCCGCATTTTTCTCCCTAGCACTACTTCCGGTCCACAGATACACCACTCCTAACGATGTATTTAGGAGTGGTTGGACGGTCGGGCTCGCCGCGCAGCGACTTTCCTGTCTCATGTTCGTCCGAGGGAAAAACTAGTACCTGAAAGACACCCACCTTGATAAAACGCGTTGCGAAATAGACGCCCAAGTTATTGGTAAATACAGATATTAGTTGCTAATTATATACAAGAAAAGCTTGAGCGTGTTTTTTTTAAAGAAAACAGTAATTGTACCGACAATCTAGATTACGGCATTTAAGGCAATTTCAGGGTCTACGGTGGAGATACAGCTGGCGTGGGGTTGCGGGCGCCGTAATTTTGCGGTTTGTTCTGAGGCCTCAACCACTTGCAGCGTATTTTCCGCGCTTTCGCGTGTCGACATCGCCCGTTTTGACGGCGTCGGCAAAATGCACGGCGACGTGAGCTTACGCGGGAGCTACGCCGATGTCTATGCTCGCCAGATATCAGCGTCGACGCAGCGCCAGAAAGCTTCCGAAAGCAGGCGACATCGTCCAGATTCTATGTCCATCTCCTGGTTTGGGGTGAGTACTTTGGCACAAAACAATCAACATCTTTTACCTGAGGTAATCGGGTGCCTAGAGGCAAATTACAAGCTATTTCTGTTCGAAAGTGCGCATTCCTTCGTGGCTAGCTTGGCTTTCATCGGGGAGATCGGGGGTTTGGGATAGCTTTTTGTGAGTTAAATACGGGAGCTCTGGCTGCATCGCTTGTAGTGTCCGCATGATGGGCTTGTCTGCAAGATCGGTGCGTAACGAACAAAGTTTATCAACGCCAGAAATCTAGCGTCGCATTCAATTTCATTCGCGGCTACCGTAGCTTGCATAGGGGAACGATGAAGCTGCGATAAGCTTTTCTTGGCCTAAATAAAGAGCTTTGGTTACATCACTTGCAGTATTATCATAATTGGCCTCCCCACCCAAGAGCGGTGCGGAAGAACAAGCGTTATCAGGCCGAAATTTGTCAAATACTACCAAAATGAATCACTCGACAATATTCGTTGGCAGACTCTGTTAGGGTACCAAATTCTTGGGTGCACGCATTTTGTTTAAGCCAACGACCGAAAACGATCCCGGCCGGCCATTCATGGAGAGCTTTCAGGAGCAAGTATGGATAAATCCATGTCAGGTGCAACAGGCGGGTCTCCGACGAAGGGAGGGAGAAAGATAAGAATCACTTTATTTTCCAAGCAAATTGTGTAGGAACGCGTAGGACGAAGGCTGCCGGCGACAGTGGCGGCTCCCGGTTGCGAGCAGCCGAGCGTGTCCTCCCACTGCTCGACTCTCGAGATGGGGTGGAATGGGCTAAGAGGACACGCCCACATGCCGTGGCTTAGTGCGTCCAGAAGTCACAGAGGGGACAGTTGGGCTCAGGGAACTCAGAGGAGTAGGTGTTGGGGGAGGAGGGATCGACGGGCGAGGGAGTTGGTCTGAAGGAGTCGCCATAGGCGTTTTCTGAGCGTTTGTGAGAGATGTATGGGCAGTGGGAAAACGGCGGCGGGTTCACAACGGCGGTGGGTTCACATTCGGTTCACAAATCAGGTATCAGAGACAGCGCGCTAAAATATCGCACCATTTCATCAAGCAGAGTGTGGGGCAAACTCACAGAATATATCGGTTGCAATCATATGCATTTCCTGGATTTCAACAAGCCTTTCGTCATCCCTCTCAACATAGATTTCGAGAAGGCCTCTGGTGCTAAACGAAACCAGCCTTTTTCTTTTACTACCTGCATGCTAACCGGGACACTAACCTCGAAACCGATGCCATTTTTTGTTGACTTCGCTAAGACTTTTCATAAAGGAACGCACTAGGCCTACTAAAAAACCTTTTTAATATAAATCTCCCGCCGGATGTTCTAAGCGGGAGTGCTTGCCCAATTTCTGACTCAGTGGTTTCGGTTTGTCTCCGTTAACAAAGTCAAATATGACTCAATTCCTTTTAGGGGTGAACTGCCCCAGGGCTCTGTATTTAGTGCGCTTTGGTTTTTAATGTGCATGAAGTACTTAACTAACAATTTATCATGCAACATTCATATGTTTGTTGATTATTGTATTATCTACCGCAAAATAAATGACACTTTTGGTCAAGTAGCCCTTCACAATGAGCTTAATCAAGTATTAACGAGTGTAATTGTTGGCCAATGACCCCCACTCCTAAAAATTCACATTAGTTTCTTTGTATGACGCTAAAATCCGCTCAGATGTTCTATTAAAATTGCAAACAACAAGTCTAAACAACCACATAATATTAGTGCCTTCATGTAACATTAACTCCTCATGTTTCCTGCCGCATGCATATGGTGATATTATTTCATTTGCTAACCGATCATTAGTGTTCCTAAAGACCCGATACGCAGCTCAGTGGCTACGGCGTTGTGCTGCTGAGCCCAAGGATGCGAGTTGAATTCGCGGCCACGGTGGCCGTTTTTCTTATGGAGGGGAAAAGCTACAATGCCCGTGTGTTCGAGATTTCGGCGCACATTGACGACCCCAGGTGGTCAAAACTAATCCGAGCCCTCCAATACTGCGCTCCTATCACCTGTTTAAAACCGGAGTGTTAAACCTCAAAAGTATCATCAGGATTCGCAGAAAGTTCCTCCAACTCTCAACCGTACCATGTCAGACTTTTGGCCAAACAGTCGTTCATCCGGTCTTAACTTTAAGTTTCAATTAGCATAACCCATATTGTTCCTTAACAACGTTTAGTTGATCAACGTCATAGGAGCTGTTCAAAATCGCGCTGGTCACTTCATTCGTTATTCTTAATTTAATGAACTCAGTTTTTAAAAACGAATCCGGTATGCCAAGTCTTTCCTCTATCCGCAGAATCGCTACTTGGTCACTCTAACACAAGTATTAATCACAGTGTACTACGGCACCCATCTTACATTGTTCGCGGGGCACGTATTTGACTTCGCACTCGCCAATAATTCTTAGTCTTCCGAAGCCGATCTGGTACCGCAACATTTTCTACGCAGGATTTTTTGCCGCGCCACCTCATAATGGAATGGAATTGTTCTAATTAGCTGTCCAACAAGTTTCAAAGAAAGTGTGTCAATGTTAATTTTGTAACTATGTTGTACCACCCACACCTTATGCAACACCAGCTGGTTTGGTCTTCATGGAAATACAGGGAAGTAAAGCTCATGCCACAACTCGTCATTTTTCTCTAGATGACATCATATCCGTTCCACATAAGAAATGGTGGCAGGCTTATGTTGCGCGTTCTATATCTGACATCGTATCAAAAGCGAGACCCACCCGCCAGCGTAGAAAAATATTGGATGACTGGGAACAGAAACTGAAAATATGGTAACCCTAACAAAATCCTAAACCAACCTTGCCGCGCACAACACACATGTTGTAAATATAACTAAAGCTCTTCGTACAATAAAAATAACACTGACAGGACACGCAAAACCATATTCGTGAGATTACAGTGTTTTTACAACGTCTAGTCATATTGCGAAAACATGGATCATTGTTTTCCTCAATGCTGTAGCTGCTTACGGCCGCCGAAGTTAATTACATGGTGGTTTTTGTTGTCAGCCTTTGTAAATAAATACGGGTTGAGCGTCAGGATGCAGCATGCGAAGTATGTTACTTGAGTCGCAATATGAATTTGAGAAAATACTGAAACTGACAAATTCACTTTGCATTCCTTAAAATTATTCAGTAGGTTTTGAAGCTTCATGCCTCTCATAGCCCACCTGTACAATCAGGGGGACGAAACCAAAAATTTGAAAATATTTTTGTATAGAAAAACGTAGCCACTGCTCAAAAAAAAGCTCTCCCATAAGGAAAACGCTTATTGGCACCAAATTTCAGCCCTACTATTAAGCACCAGCTGTTTCACAATAGTGTGCATTCCTTCGCTACGTTTATTGGTAATGAAGCCCCATAAATAAGTTTAAACCGCCATAATGAGGTTCTTGAAAAGCATCTCCAGAAATTCGCAGTACAAATTTCTGTATACACATTCCAATGCAGTAGAAGAAATTGTAAATTAAAGGAACCCTGACACCAATTTTCGGCGTTAATATTATTGCACAGTTCGCTTCCTTCACTCAACAGAATACCTTGGCTGAAATATGAGCGGCTTGCGACGCGAACACCATAGTTCAATTCGATCTATTTATCGCGCCGACGGAGCAGCGCGCAGAGCGGCACTCAAGCAAATCGGACATCAGCGTGCACGGTCACTCCAGGAGAGGAAAAGAAGTGACGCGACAGCGCTCGTAAAAAACTCGCGACGTCACTTCACGCGCGCGGCCTCACGAGCGGCGAGCGGGCGCACACCCTCTCAAGCGGGCGCCGGTGACGTGCCGCACAAAGCGGGTGAGGTCAGGCAGGAAGTCTTTCGTATAGCGGCCGTTCGGGATGAAGGCGCGGGAATTTGAAACAAACGATTATTCAGGCCGTTTAATGTAATTAACTATCGCGCGCTGAAGTATTTGAAGGGCTGTTTCAGGTTGGCCAGACCATTAAAGCATCGATGAAAGCAAGAAAAGTGTAACATAAATTTTCGTGTCAGGCTCCTTTAAGACACGATTAAAATCTAAATAACCTAACTAAAGTTATGTGTGGAAGCCGGCGTTCTTACTCTGGATAAATAAAGACAATGCGGTCCAGTCCATACCTAAACAACTAGGAGTGCAAACTGTCTTGTTTTAGAATATTTGCTTGGATATAATGAACCAACATAGCGTAATACAGAGGTTTGCTGCTTTACAAGAAATGTATTCATTTGAATGGATCCCGTCATGTCTACTGTATTTTTGGGGTGATGGGAGTGATGGGGGCAGCTGTTGCGGCAGACTCCAATACCATTTCTTGCAAACAATTTATCCACCCCCTAACGAGACGCCAACGATGCCCGCCCTTGCCGCATTATAGCTATCATTGTCTTATAGCTATCATATAGTCTTCGCCGCCCTTCTTTTATATCATATACAAACAAAAAAACTATTTGCCGGAGAAAATCTTACAAATAAAAAAAACGACTTTAACAAAAAAATTTCTAGTAATGCACACGGTTGCATTTAAATTTTTGTTATAAAACGGAATGCACACCTGTGTTGTGCAATAACATCTATTAAAGAAATACAATAAAAAAACATTTTGTGCAATAATAAGGTAAGTTCTTCAGCTTCTAAACTTTTTATCTTACACAAGCGTCTAAATGAAAGCAATATGGGTATGTATTTGCAATTTATTTATAGAAGCTGCCGTTGATTCAGGAATTGGTGATTATAATACCTCCTATTCTTAGACTAAATGCAATGACAATACGGTTCACGTAAAAAGATGAAATAGGTTCAAACGCTTTTTAGTTGTTCTAGGCACCATTAGGCATCTAGATAATTCAATTCAGGTTCAATTCGCATTCTCGTTAAACAATTCAATGCCTTAGTCCAACCCCTTTGTTTATTACCTATATGTGGTTATGAAATTTCGCAATAGCACTCGTCCTACTGCACGTAGTTAACGTGACTGTGCTGTCTATTGTCAGTGTTGGCATTGTACAATAATGATCTTTGTCTTGAGGTTTTAGTGTAAGGTTTCGAGTTTATTGTAAAAAAATGCCGAAAGAAAATATCAAAAGTTGAGCGGTGGTTTATGAGATGCGTGTTGGAGTCAATCTGTACTATATAGTGGAGAGGTGCATGCAAGATTGGTATGCTCAAGACCACGCTCAAGACACAGTTTGGACTGCTGTGATGCATTGCCCCAAGTTTTTTCCGAAGAATGCGATTACAAGTTCCGGCGTTGGTCGTGGTTGTCGCATTGCTGCGCCACTTGCGCTTTCCCATGTACGGGCCTGAAGTACGGTACTTGCGGCAACGAAAGTCACGCTTCTCCTCCCCATTCATGATTAAAAACTCGCCAAAGGACATAGAAAAGATAGCGGGAAGTGTAGCGAACGAACGATGGACGCGATGACGACTGACAAGCGGCGAGAGCCAATGGCGGTCCCGATTTCGCGTCACGTGATTTCGATACTCAGTAGGAGCTGTGAAAACAGGCGGGAAAAAATGTTTTTTTTACGCGGATATGCGAAGCCCGCGAATGGTTTGATTGAGAGAAGGCCTTGTCTACCTCTCTCAAGTGACCGAAATGGTGGCCTGCCATGCTACCGTGCGGCAAAAGCTCCCAGAGATGGCCAGAATTCGGCTTGATTGTGCGATTTCCTTGGTCACTGTGAGTCACTCAGATATGTTTTTCAGTAAGCTCTCGTTCGTAGTTAGTTTCTTCTTTTTATATAAAAGAAGGATAGTCAAAGCTGATAATCCAACTGAAAACAAAAAATCGACGTATTTCGAAAAAATTGCGATTTTTTGACCTGCGTATCCCTTCAACGGGCCATAAAGACAACGTACGAGTTTGATTAATTAAAAAGACTGCTCCATCCCAACAACGATGATGCCACGTTTATCGTGAACTCTGGGCTGATATTCTAGATGTTAAGGAAAACAGATGAAGTGGTGGGGAGACACCGTAGCTCCTCTTCGGTGAGTGGCTCTACGACATCACAGAAGCTTGTTTCTGCAAGTGGCGGCTGTTGACCGAGCCACGGCCAAGAAACACGAGTGGGCGATTGTATAGGGGCCTCTGGTTCAGCTCGATCATACCACCTGAATGCTAACTTGCAATTAATTAACACACTGACCCCAATGTTTTCAGTTCGGGCCCATATTACGACCTTCTTGCCCATGTTACGAAACTGTAGCAGAAAATGTGAAAGTCTTACAATGATTATATATTTTTCGTTTTGGTTGAGAAAGCGTCTTTTGTATCTGGCATGAAACTCGGATGAGTCGCCAAGGTCTAGTTCCTTTCAACATTGTCTTCATGGGCCCTGCAAGAAACTCTTACTTTCCCCACTCTCTCACTCGCACAGCTATGAAAAAATTCTCTTCTGTGTGCAAATCACTGCCGTGCAAGGCTGGCAACCTCTGATTTCTATGGCAGAGCTAAATTCAGATCATCAGGTCTCTTAGCTTGAGCGTGCATGCATAAAACCTTCATTCCAAAGCAATGCGGTGTACTTTTTGAATCGTCAACGGAACGGCGCTCTTTCAAGCTCAACAGGTGCTGTTTACTGGCCAGGCTCGATGCATTCCAGACATGCGAGTTGTGTTTGCAGTTCAAATCACCGTCAGTGCACATCGGCAATCAATGCGGTCGTAAAACTGAACCGTAGCGAAACATCCGCAACACCTTGCAGCATTGAGGATACCACACAGCTTGCAAGACAGCTTACAAAGTGGTCGTATGCTGAGGCGAAAGCCTTAGATGCCTCATTTAGCATGAATACGGACCGGAGGTGCCGTCAGTGACAACACGAATGGTGCGAGAATGGTCATCAGTGTAAAGGGAAAATATACCGGGTTCTTGAGCATTTCAACCCTGGTCGCCAGAGCGGCAGCCCAGTGCTCTAACCGCAGTGCTCAGCCCAGCACCCGGGCAGATGGAACGAGAATGAGCCTGATGCTTGTGCCCTGAGCTGCACGTGCGTAGAGGCGGTTGCACGTGGAGGAGAGCTGTCACTGTTGGGAGGTTCATGTCGGAATTGCGGCCAGTCTGTCCGTTGGATTCATTCGCGTCAGAAGACGAATGAACGAAACCGAATAGAGAGATGCGAACACAATGCAGTAGTAGACTTGTCTCCGATAATCACTGGCTTTCTCCTTCAAATCCGGTAAGGGTACTTGAGTGCCCGAGGAATTTTCTCGCCAGAGCGCTTCAGATGGGCCCGTTGGTAGTGTTCTGTTAGCTATAGGGACAATGAAAATGAAATAAAACCTTGTTCTACAGGTAAACCTGGATGACACGAACCTTTGGCAATGAATTCCTGGATTCACTGAAGTTTTCGATTCCCCATTGCCGCCAACATTGAGACCCATGTGCCTGCGACCTCGCGGTAACGAAACGTCGCGGTGGTTAACGTTGATGTAACAAACTCGGCGAGCTGAATCGGTCAGAGGTTTTTGCACTTTTACTGAGCAAATGGTAGGAGAAGTGAAATAATTTAGCGAATACTAGCACTACCGTAAGAGCCAGCAGCAATGAAAACGTCTTGAATCGCCTAAGCCCGAAATTCATCCTGAAGATCATTATAGGGGTGGTGATTATGATGATGATGAAGGGGAAGGTTGGGGCAGCGGTCTAATTAGTGTGATTTTTGGGCATATGAAAGTGATGGGCACAGCTATAGTGAGAAAATCCAGTACCATTTCTCGTAAATAAAATATCCCACCCCCTAACGCTGGCGTCAACATTGTCCTTGCGGCATTGTAGCTATCAAAGAAGCGGCGTGTTACGCCGCCCTAAACATGTACAGAGAAAAACTACGCACAGGAAGAACTTTTAAAGAACAAAAATTAACTTTAACAAAAAAACAATGTTTTTGTACTTGTCACAGTTGCATTTACGCCTTTATTAAAAAGCAATGGAAACTTAAGTTCTAAAATATTTTTAGGGAGAAAAAAAAGCAATGAAATGTTTTTTGTGTAATAATAAAATAAGTTTTTCAGATTTTGAACTTTTATTTCAATGTAGGCGTTCATATGAGAGCACCAATTTTATATGCATTGTTGCAACACTCCCGGGTGGTTCCGTTGTACCTTATTTTCGTAGCAATGTGGATTGTGGATTTATGGAGTATCAATTTTTTCTCGTAAAGAATGAATGTCTGCTTCCAACCCTTTGTTTATTACCGTTATCTGGTTGTGGATTATGCAATAGCACTCCTCCTACTGCACGTTGTTAACGTGATTGTGCTGTCTAGTGTAAGTGTTGGCATTGGACAATAATGATCTTTGTCTGAGGTTTTAGTGTAAGGTTTACAGCTTATTGTAACAAAAATGCTTAAAGAAAATAACAAATGTTGAGCGTGGTTTATGAGGTGCGTGTTGGAGTCAATCTGCACGATATAGGTGGAGAGGTGCACGCAAGATTGGTTTGCTCAAGGCAATAGTTTGGACTGCCATGATGCATTGCCCTCAGTGTTTTCCGAAGCTGCGATTACAAGTTAAGCACGAATAACACGCTGAGTAAGCTCAAGAGGGTGACTCAATACAAGTGATACTCGAAGCAGCCTCACTCGACACCAATATTCGAAGCAGCGTATCGATGCTCAATACAGGAAGCAGCGTCACACAGAAAGTGCATCGTAGGCCAAGCTAAGCCAAGCGCTAAAAACAAGCGGCCTAAGTGGCCCACCATGCGTGCCGGTCGCGTTTGATCTCATCGGTCGGAGGTAACAGGCAACAGCAGCAGCCAAAAGGTATTTGCGAACGGGTTACGGGACCACTGCGTCCCTAAAGAAGTCTATTTAACTTAGACAGCGACACGCAAGCAGATACCTTTCACAGGGGCTGATGAAATGAGTGTGGGCGTGGCGACTACGTTCAATAGAAACTTTAAAAAGCATATCAACAGGAGGTATAACAAGGCTTTCGTTTGTCTTCTGGAGTGCTTCCTATTTTTTGCTCAGTGGAAGAATGCTGCTTAAGCCACAAGTAACGCGAGCTCATCTGAAAAAGAAAGACTAGTGAAGATATAAAGCTTCTTCAGTGAAGAAATAAACCCGGCGTTAAACGCAGAGATTTTTTGTCAGTGTATTCTGCGACTAAAAAGCAACATCTTCGGAGTAAATAATCAGAGCAACGTTCGCGTATGAAAGCAATGCTCAAACGAAAACGGCTGCGCGCTTCTACATGTACTTATTACTATGCGCTTCCTGCGAAGCAGCATCGCGCACGAGAGCACGTTTTCTTTGAATTTATAATAGTCGACGATTGCTTACGGTTTGTGTACATAAGCTAGCATCCCAAGCAGCAAAATTGCCAACCCCAAGCATGGTAAATCTTCAGCGGCTAATGTGTCTGTGCTTGGCGATACCTCGGCCGCCATTATTGGCTGGTGCTTGGGAAAGGTGACAAGCGAACAATTGCCCAATCTCTGGAAGGCCAATATTGGACAATGCTTGGCAAAGCATGCTGCCATGATAATGCCTACGGGTGGACGCCACGCTATTTTCATTCGCTTTTTTAGCTTTGTGGCGAGTCGTTATGGCCAATGCCTATTATATGATTTGCCTTTCTGCCCGATTTCTGCTTTATACATGCCATTATACAGGAATTATTTAACGAGCGCGCAATAAATATTTATTTAATGCGCACTCGTTAAATATTTCCTGCACAATGGCATTTATAAAACAGAAATTGGACCGCGAGGCACAATAAACTGCATGAACTTTGCGAAGCAGTTACGTGGCTTGCCAAAAACAATTGAGCAACACAACACATCCGGTCTCTTCGCTTAGTTTTTTCTTAGGCGCATCAAATTTACCAGAAACGTGGCTTAACAGTTGCAAGAATACGAAATAAGCTTGTTCGAAATACAAACACAATAGTAAAAAAAAAAGCGCTGATCATGATGCGCGAACCGATCTCGTTTAACTGCTTGAGATGCCTACAAAACAGAAGCATTCAGGTAAATGAAAACAAGACCGTCCTCCACGGTGAATCGCCGACCTACCAAGAACACAGTATGTAGTTCAACAGCACTGTTGTACAATAGTACAGCTTGGAAGGCTTCTTCTCTCTGCTGCATCCTCCACTTGTCCACAGGAAGCACCTTTACGTTGTAGAGCCTGTAATAAGTAAAAAAAACCATCCAGTACAATTGTAAATGCTGGCTGCTTGCTAAATATAGCCCCTAGCACCATCCCTAACGCATGGACGTGTGAAAATATTCAGCCTAATCTTTTAGCTTGTTAACACTCGCTATGAAACATGAAATGTATTGCATTATTTATTTTTAAATACTGCTTTCTACAGCAGCAGTTAGTTGGCTCGTTCTTGAGCAAACAAACCTTAATTTAGCCGAAAATGCGCTTCACTTATATTTCAGTCACGCAAGGTAATATGAAAAAAAGTTCAATAGAGAAAGAAACGCTACCGGTTCCATGAAATTTTGTTCTGGCTTCTGTAGTCACATAAACAATTATTCCCGACTGAAATGTCGTGCCGTCAACGTTTTATTAGAGTAATTTTTTTCCTAACAACGCGGGATCAGACTACAAGGCTAACGCACTTCAAGGCAACGCACTATGCATTGGGTTCGGAACGCAAGAACGTCCACGTTTTTATTGCAAGTCATCTATACCAACTTGGAGGTAGATGCAAAGCCTGATGACCTTTAATTGCGTTATATTTTCAAGGGGTAACCAAATAAAGCGACAATTGCAGCGACGCTTCAAGCCTAAGTGATTGGGTATTAAACTGGTTATAGTGTTGCTGTCGCCGTCGCTCACATCTTCCTCGTCGGACGCGCTAGATCCGACCGGAACCGACGGAGAATCCCAGTGGCAGTGTAATTACTTCGTCGCTCGACAATATCTTTACATTGCTTAAGGAAATAATGAAACGAAAGCTTCATTTAGAGCTGTGTTTAATTAAGCCAGCCAGCCTAATACATTCGTAACTCTTATACTGCACACGAGTCTTGCTTCAACGCATGCTGAACGTCGTGAACCTGGAGTGGGAGCACGGCCGCTTGTTCGGAAAACACAAAGCCCGAAACAGGATAGCTAAAACTGTCGTCACACACGTGGAAGCACATGTATGTGAGACCTTAATGCTTCGCAAGAAGCGACACTAAACAGCACTCACGCGCGCCATTTGTTATAAACGCAAGCTGAAGCTTTGACGGGAACGAGCACGAGCTCTCTCGTACCGCGCAAGGAAAAATGAAATGGTGACTCACGTTTTCAGCGGCCGGGCGCAGCAGGCAAACGATGTTATTTCACCGGTCAGGTACACTTCAAATACAGCCACCGACACCAAAACGCACCTCACACACACGTCCTGGAGTACTACGGCGGTCACAAAAGAGACGCAGACGTCGGAGCGACGCGTCCGTCCACCAGCCCAGCCGCGGAGAAAAAGAACGCGCAAACGCACAATAGCTCAATAGTGCGACAGACACCGTGGCGTTGGGACACACAAATACCCCATTCCTAGAGAACGTGTAACAATATCTCGCACGCTATTGTCAACACGCTGTACTTTAGTTTGAGTACGCATTATTTCGTGGCACGGCGCTGTGGCTCTTTAGGTAACTACTTTTTGCTGAGCTCTGCCCTGCTACCCGCTCTAACCGTCGTGTTCGCACATGCCAGGCGCAGGGCAAGCGCGTGGCCAAAATGTGGTTTTAGCAGTCTGCTAAAGCTCGGCCTCCGATGAGCTTTCCGTGTGATGTTACTTCCAGTCGCCGTTTGCTTGGTGCTCAATCAAACTTGCAGCCGAGTTGCCGATGAGTGGCTGATAGCTCGGAAGCCAATGGGTACCCATGGGGTTTCCGATTATTTTCAATCGGCCTATGCTGCGTGGGCAATTCTTTTCTTAAAAAATCGCGATTTATTTTGGGGTTTCTATTCGCCCTCTACAGTGAGTCCCAGCCGAAGTACAAACAACATATGCCTGTGCGTTCTAACGTGGAGCGCATCGGAGCACAAGAGGACTGCTCAAGGTCTGAACTAGAACCACCGGTGATTAAACTGCTGCAATCAAACTATGCGAGGTCTGCTGCTTGACCAATAAACTAGATCGGCTCCAATCAACCCACGTCATCCAAAACCACATCGTAGCGAGGAAGTTTGGACGTGGTGCCAGTCATATTATTGCGCCACTTGTAATAATACACTAGAGCGATTTTTTAAAATTGCAAACACTTGCGGAAATTGAAACCTGGAGTCCCTAGGCTGGATTTCGACCACGTTGTAAGCGTTTACGCCACTTAAGATAGTGTAAAAATTAATTTGAAATTGCTGTATTCTTCTCTGAAGCTGTTTTGACGATTTCATATCACGCTTGTGGGAGGCGTTCTCGTGTCAGGCTTCGCCTCAGTGCTCGGTTCGCCGACCCTTCGACAGAGTGATTTGGCTGGGCGCTGGCAGGTCGTCGCATCTAGTTTT
Organism: Haemaphysalis longicornis; assembly: GCA_013339765.2. Taxonomy (NCBI): domain Eukaryota; kingdom Metazoa; phylum Arthropoda; class Arachnida; order Ixodida; family Ixodidae; genus Haemaphysalis; species Haemaphysalis longicornis. The sequence continues at coordinate 71,230,849 of CM023452.1, read as the reverse complement.
CTCGGTTAAAAATAGGTCAACAAAAGGTGTGGTACCGGAAGATTGTGGCTTCTTTTTAAAGCAAACCTTTCTAGCTCTATCAGCCAACCATTCTTTAATGGCGGGCGGGACAACAAACTCCCAACGCGTCGGAGGCGGTGGCAAGGAGGAGGGAGATGGCGCGGCGAATTTATCCAATGTTCCCTTCGCGGAATTGCCTGCTCGGCGGCGGCGGCTTCTGCAGTACAGCATTGTCGTCTACTTTAACGACGGTTGTTTTGAGCCTGTTTTTTAGCTTCGTGTTCATTGCGCGGTGCCTTCGCACGGCTTGACTAACTTGTTTGAAAGCACCTCCAGGGTAATCCGAACCCGACTGAATTAAGTGGTCGTACGGCAAACATACTGTAAGGATTGGTTTGCAGGACGGAAAACCAAATGTAGAGACCACATACAGACATCTGGCCGGTATGAAAACGCTACCTTTTGCGCACTGCTTGACGCGATTGGAACTCCATTTTAGCAAACGGAGTGATGAATTGGTGAACACAATTCGGTTGTGTTTTCGGAAGTATTACAAAAGTCGAATAGCTACTGGTTCTGATAAATAGCGATTATAAAGTTCCCTCATCTTTCTCCAAATTTTCAAACTTGCTAAACTAGCTAGTTTAAATCGCATAAATGAGAATTACTACACGAGCCATGAAGACAAAATACAAGTTTGTTTTATTCAAAAGTTTTCATGTTTTTAGTGCCCCAGCGCTTTTCCGGATGTAAACACGGTTTATTCACTGAAAAATTAACCCATGTAAGTTAAAATTCTGATTTTCCCTCTACATCTTGTGTTTTCGGGGTCTGCAATGACATTGCACAAACTGACAGCTCTGCAGCCGATTGCACACGGCTCCGGCCTAGAGCGGCGGTGTTCGCTCGTTTGTTTACGTTACTGAATCTAGATGACGCCGCCATACCGTGGCACGCCGTTTTCTATCTTTGGTTTGTTTTTGAACGTATTTAAACCTGGCTTGTTTTTGTTCTTGAAGAAAATAACCGTTTCGTAATACATAGTGCTCGCTCGGCAAATTTGTTCACGTAAGACACCGTCGCTTGCGTCAGTCGGCCAGTGTCGTCTGAGACAACCCCAAAGCCCTGCAGTGCTGTGGAGCTAAACCAAGCGTGGTGCGCGCACTGCCAACACCGGTACGCGTGAGTACATCTATGTTTACATGGGCTTTCGTAACTTCCACTGTTTGTCCCATCATTCTGATTCTTTAAAAGGAATGTGCCCTAAATTTAAGCACAGATAGAGCGTTCTGCACGCTTATAAGCTCAGCCTTAATTTGCGTTTGCTTTTGGTGGCCACTACCAATCGCTGGTATGACATCATACCAAGGCTGGTCATACCAAGGCTGGTATGACATCATAGGTTCTGTGGTAGGAAATGAGTTAGTGGGTCGCATGGCCATTCCCCCTTTTCCCTTATTATACCGCTTATTTGAGCGAAGTTTGTGTTAAAAGTGGTGCCAGTATGATTCTATCGAGGCAATTTTTAAAGAACCAAACTTGTTTTTTGTCTTTTTTGGGAGGGTCGACGGTATCGGAGCGCAACGGCTATTTTTGAACTAATCTTTGACGTGCTAGTGCGCCCTTCATTTAAGCAATTTTTGCGGAGCGTAAGAACATCAAATAGATACAAAAACCATATTTTGCCTTTATGCGCGTTTACACAGCCGCACATATTTGTTTTACACCGGAGTGTAAAGCCCTTACACACCGGGCCAGAGCGGGCTTGCTGCTCCTCCGTTCTCGGCGGAAGGATACAGTGAGGAACAGCCAGGAGCAACCTGTGGGGGAGAGGACGCGCGAGTACGAGCACGCGCACGTGTTTCTTGTGCCATCGATGTTGATCTGGTGTGGCTGTTGCAGAGTAGCTGTGTTTTTCCCGTTATGGGATAAAGAAGATGCCCGGCCCCTGGCTGTAGCAACGACGACACCTGCCAAGGCCGTTTCTTCCATCGCCTCCCATCCAGCCAAGAGCAATAGCAAATGTGGATGGACGCGCTGGGGCTGTCGAACGAACCGTAATGAATAGTGGGCTCTGCGCATGTCGCGAGTACAATTTTGATGGAGTGCCCTAAGCGTTGCAGAAATCGGGCTACAAACGGCGGCGGCTTCGTTGCGATGCTGTGCCCACCTGTAGCATGCCACCCAAACAGTTGTCCGCTGTCTGTGACGATGGGCAACAGCGTACTTGTGGTCAAGCAAGTTCTACGTGCTTTTTACTAGAAAATACCATTCTCGCGTTTCCCAACTGTTGCGTATTTTGTGCTCTATGCGTGGTCGGTGATCGTACGATGAAAGCGTGTCCTTCAACAGCCCTCATACTTGGCCGCTCACTCCCAAGTGTCATGCACAAGAACACCGGCAATTTTTTACAACGCCCTACAACACCTGACACGAGCAATTTTTTTGGTTGAAATAGTGTCGTTCACGGACTGCAGGTGACTTGTTTCACTTAGAATGTCTCCTTCTGTACTTGCAACCCACAGAAGCACACTGTATGTTGTATTATTGTAAGGAGCTGCAGACAACGCGAGAGACAATACCGAGGAGGCGTCGGCGCCACACGCAGACGAAGATCACACAGGCTTGCCTGCCTCCAGCGGGTCACGTAAAGCGCCTGGGACCCCGTCACTCGACACCTCCTGCGATCGCCGCAGACGCTCTTCGGGGCGGCCACCGGAATTCGGGGAGACCCGTTCGAGGGACGTCTGTTTCCCCCGAGGACGCCGGCGCACGAGAGTTATGTCTGGGCTGAGACCTGCTAGGTTCGTTTGTGTGTGTGTGTGTGTGTGTGTGTGTGTGTGTGTGTGTGTGTGTGTGTGTGTGTGTGTGTGTGTGTGTGTGTGTGTGTGTGTGTGTGTGTGTGTGTGTGTGTGTGTGTGTGTGTTGTGCGCGCAGTGAGTGAACGCTGTGAAATGAAGACGACTCTCCCACGCCGCCCGCTCCGAAAAGAACTCTTGCGTGGCGGTGGATGCCTGCAGCCACCCTCCCCATTCTTTTCTATATGTACACTTCTTTTCCTTGTCTCTCGATTCTGCCAATAAAGTCAGTCTGAAAACGGAACTCAAAGTGGAAGCACCTTCTGTTTTTGGGCTCCTGCACGCGTGGCCTCGCCACCCCGTAACGATACGTGCTGAAGAGCGGTAACTTGTTTTCGTATAGATTATGCCGCTAGGCAAGTTATCTGCAAGCTAGTAAGAGAGAAGAAAAACTACAACAATATTTCTGGTGCCGAAACCCGGAGGAGGGACTTCAAAAAAAGATGGACGTCAGTCGCCTCAAAAGCAAGCGGACCGTGGTGCGATCGTCGACTACAAAGCTGATCAACCACATTACCGACAAAGTGGGGTTGTTGTGGATAGTAGAGTTGAATGGGCTCCAAAATCCTTGCCACTTTCTCAGTTCTTCTCCAGATTTAGAAATTTCCAACTTTGGAAGCCTCACGACTTGCAGAGGGGGAACCGGAATCATGCTCGTTTCTGCCTGCTGCCTGGGATCTGTCTGCCATGTTGCTGTAGTAGCTGCTGCTTTTTCATTGCCGGACTTCAGATCTTTTATCCAGCTTCTGACTTCGCTTTTGGCTACGATGATTTTCTCAGCGTAGGATACAGCGCTTGCTACATCGTTTTCTAGCTCTTCCACTTCAATGACTTTATGGATTTCTTCATCCAGTTCTTTCAGAGATCTTTCTTTAAGAGAGAGAAGGTCCAAATTGAATTCCAGCTCACCGATTGATGCGGAGTCCCTCTTGTCGGTGATGTCGTTGATCAGCTTTGTAGTCGGCGATCGCACCACGGTCCGCTTGCGTTTGAGGCGGCTGACGTCCATCTTTTTTTTTTTGAAGTCCCTCCTCGCGGGTTTCGGCACCAGAAAGAAACGGTCCGGTTTCAAGACAGTCGCTACAAGGTATCGTTCCCGTGGAAGTCAACAGCAACTGAATTGAGCGACAACCAAGAATGTGCTGCCAGGCGTCTAAAGTCTCTAACAACACGCCTAAGCAAGAGCGAGCACCTAATGCAAGAATACGATACTTCCATCCGTGACTACATTAAGAAGGGCTTCGCGGAGGAGGTGAAAGAAAACAAAGTCCGCTGTACTAAATGCCCACACCAAGCTGTTGTACGTCATGACAGGGAAACAACTAAGCTAAGGGTTGTTTTCGATGCCTCGTCAAGCACCAACAATCGCTCCTCTCTGAACGACGTTTTGGAGAGTGGGCCAAATTTGAATCCTGAGCTCATTGACGTACTGACCAGATCCCGCACCCATAACATCGCTATTGTTGCGGACATCGAGAAGGCTTTCTTGCAGATATATTTGGCCAAGACGGATAGGAGCGCGGTGCGTTTCCTGTGGTACGAAAAACGCCAAAGATCGGGGAAGAACTTCCTCCAGTAGTGACCCTACCAAATGACAAGAGTGCCCTTGGCGTAACTTCAAGCCCATTTCTTTTGGCAGCGACGTTGCACCATCTCCTAAGAAACCTGCCTGAGCAGTACGACGGAATCGCGGATATCCTACGCAGTCACCTTTACGTTGATGACCTCGTGACTGGAGTGGACAGCCGAGAACAAGCGACGAAGCTGTGCCAGGAGGCAACTACTATCATGGGACAAGCAGGAATGAAACTGCACAAGTGGATGTCCAACGATACCGAGCTGCTAAACTCATTGGAACAGGGTGCTGTTCAGCAGCAATACAATGACTTCGGACATGCTGCGGCCGCAAAGGTGTTGGGGGTGGGATGGAACCCCCAAAGCGACGTGTTCGAATACAGGTTGACCGCCCTCATCGATTTTCATTCCGCCAGAGTGGACAATAAGAGATTTGTGCTCCAAGTGTCAGCGAGAATTTTCAATCCATTTGGATTTCTGTCCCCCACCACAGTGAATTTAAGATGATGTTTCAAAGACTGTGGGAGCTAGGAGTTAAATGGGATGAACCTTTGCCAAGTAGTTTGCAAACCGAGAGGGATCAGTGGTGCAGCGAGCTGCGGCTCATTCAACAGATTACAGTGCCACGCATGATCGCCGCGGATTTCGGGGACGATCAAACAAAGAAAGTGCTGCACGTTTTCTGTGATGCAAGCCCCAAGGCCTACGGCGCCGTTGCATACATCGTAACTACATCAGCGGCGGGAGAGGTAGGCGTCAGCTTGATAATGGCCAGAGCCCAAGCGGCACCTCTGAAACGACTCCCTTTGCCCCGACTCGAGTTAATGGGAGCCCTAATAGGCGCGCGGCTGTGCCAATGCCTCGCAAAGACGCTGCGATTGGAGCACGCTCGGGTACGACTCTGGACAGACTCTACAGTGGCTATGTACTGGATCAAGGGTTCCGCCAGCCGATGGAAACCATTCGTGGCTAACCGAGTTACAGAGTTGCAAACACTGACCAACCCTGAAGATTGGGGGCATTGCCTGGAGCGGACAACCCTGCGGATCTATTAACACGCGGCATTCTGCCCTCGGCATTGGTGCAGAGCGCACTATGGTGGAGAGGGCCCCAGTGGCTACTGAATGATGAGTCAGGCTGGCCGATGCTGGGTAATCAAGCGTCACAACAAGCGGATTCCTACAAAGAGGAAATGAGAGTAGGCTGCAATGCCAGTGATGTCTCCATCGCAAGATCTCCATCTCCATCGCAAGTCTCCATCGATCCTGAATCTCAGGATAGTTCGTTCAACAGGATACTTAAAGTGACTGCTTGGGTCCTCCGTTTTGTGGACAACTGCCGGAAGAAGATGAAAGAAGGAAGGGGTCACTCACAGCTGAAGAAATAATCACATCTGAAAGGTACTGGTTGGCGACCATCCAAAAGAAGCCTTTGGCGACGACATCTCGAACCTGCTCACTTCAAAGACCGCTTTCGAAGAAATCTCCTGTTGTCCCTATTTAACCCGTACATCGATGAAGACGGGCTCATGAGGGTAGGGGGGGGAGATTACACTTCAGCCAGAACAGCGAAAGTACGAAGCATCCAATAGTGCTCCCCGGCGACCACCCGTTCACTTCCCTGCTCATACAGAGAGAACACCTACGGCTGTTGCACTCCGGCGTGCGGGACACCCTCGCTCCATTGAGAGAGTCATACTGGATCCTCAGGGGGCGGCAGGTCGTGAAGACAGTTGTAAATCAGTGCCTGAAGTGTCGGAAACAAAGTTGTCCCCCGGCGTCCGAGCAAGTGGCACCGCTTCCTGCCGATAGAGTAACACAGGGGAACCCGTTTGACGTCGTTGCAGTCCACTTCGCTGGCCCGCTGATGTGTTGGGAGAGCGGTGGGACGACGAAATGTTACATTGCCCTCTTCACATGTGCCGTAACGCGTGCAGTGTACCTCGAGCTTGTCAGTGATCTTTCGGCTGCCGCCTTCCTAATGGCCTTTAAGCGCTTCGTGGCACGTCGAGGAATGTGCACTACGGTCTACTCTGACAATGCGCTCACATTTAAAAAATCATCAAGAGACCTCAAGTTGATGTTCGGCTCACTACAGTCGGAAGAAACTCTATCTTACTTCGCTGACCACAGAATTAGGTGGAAATACATAGTTGAAAGGGCCCGCTTGGTGGGGTGGATTTTGGGAGCGCCTGGTGAGATCGGTGAAAGTGTCACTCCGTAAGGTGCTGGGTCGGAGCAGCCTAAACTTTGAAGAGTTGACAACAATTCTCAACGAGGTAAAGGCAGTCATCAACTCGCGTCCATTGACGTTCGTTTATTCCGAAGCTGATGAGCCTGAACCGCTGTCGCCGGGTCACTTCCTCGTGGGGCGAAAACTCACTGCTCTGCCACCGCATCGTCTTCCGGCCGCAACATCTCCAGGTGGCCAGCAACTTGTTCGGCGCTGGAGATACCGCAGCACCATCGCGGACAACTTCTGGCGAAGGTGGCGCAAAGAGTACCTGTTGGAGCTGAGATCGGCACACCTGAGCAAGCCTACCGTGTCCAAGTGGCCTACAAGCTGGTGACCTTGGTGCTCTTAAAGGAAGATCACCTAAAAGGCATCTATGGAAAACCGGTCGAATCACGGAAACCTTCAAGGGAAGAGATGGCCTCTTGCGATCTTGCAAGCTCAGGCTACCCGGGGAGCAGAGGTTCAGACGGCCCGTACAGTTGCTGTATCCCTTGGAACCTTAAGAAAAAAGAAAAACCATGAGCGCAAGAAAACGCTCAATCCGGGGGAGATTGTTGTATTATTGTAAGGAGCTGCAGACACGCGAGAGACAAGACCGAGGAGGCGTAGGCGCCACACGCAGACGAAGATCACACAGGCTTGCCTGCCTCCAGCGGGTCACGTAAAGCGCCTGGGCCCCGTCACTCGACACCTCGTGCGATCGCCGCAGACGCTCTTCGGGGCGGCCACCGGGAATTCGGGGAGACCCGTTCGAGGGACGTCTGTTTCCCCGAGGACGCAGGGGCACGAGAGTTATGTCTGGGCTGCGACTTGCTAGGTTGGTTTGTGTGCGTGTGTGTTTGTGCGGGCGCGCAGTGAGTGAACGCTGTGAAATGAAGACGACTCTCCCACGCCGCCCGCTCCGAAAAGAACTCTTGCGTGGCGGTGGATGCCTGCAGCCACTCTCCCCATTCTTTTCTAAATGTACACTTCTTTTCCTTCTCTCTCGATTCTGCCAATAAAGTCAGTCTGAAACGGAACTCAAAGTGGAAGCACCTTCTGTTTTTGGGCTCCTGCACGCGTGGCCTCGCCACCCCGTAACGATACGTGCTGAAGAGCGGTAACTTGTTTACGTATAGATTATGCCGCTAGGCAAGTTATCTGCAAGCTATTAAGAGAGAAGAAAAACTACAATACTGTATGCATTAATATTTTATGCGTAATATGTACCATGCGCTGTCCTAATCACCCAACTGGTATGAAACTCACTTTTTCACCGCCACAGTATGGCGTAGCTGCTATTCGTTTCTGCTGTCATAGTGGCACAGATGTGATTGCTCATATGCGTTCGTTCTTGTTCTTCCCTACCACTACTTCATAAGGCTCGTTTTTTCAAGACTTTTGCAGCCCTGAAATAAGCCCTTACAATATGTCAGCATACGCCTACATATTGCAGATTAGAAAAATATCTGCGCCGCAGGTAATTTGGCAGATTTCACAACTTTTACTACAGCAATGTAACTTATATCCTTCGATAAAAAAGGAGAATATCAACAAAAATAACCTTGCACCATTACAAATGAACAAAAGGGAGGCTTATATTTCTTACAAATGGGAATAATTTCTATTACACAGATATTGATCAAACAACTTTCTGTATAATGAATGTGTGCTTGCAAAACCATTTTACCGTATACACTTGGAAAATATATAACGACAGTTGCCCACAATATCAGTGTTGTTGCGGTTCAGCAACATTCACGTTTTATCATTCATCTAAAAAACTTCCATTGCAAATAACACTGGTGCAACAATGATGACTAGTAACAAACAAGAAATGTATGTTAAAACCTGAATGGGTTGAGAACTAGGATGAGTGAGATCATGCATTTTCTGGCCCGGTGTCTTGCTACTGTGATACACGCAGATATTTCACTTACACCTTCAAAGGTAGCTGTGCCTGTTACTAGTACACATTAATAGAAGAAAAAACACCAGCAACAATATACTACAACAACGCGTACAAAATGCATGAAGAAAGACATTGTTTCTTTAATTCTTCCTGAGCATATGATCAGATTCTGGCTCTTCAGTAACAAGAAAGTATGATATGCATTGACCAGTTTCACCGGAGCGATATGTACTATAGGTGTGTTTCCACGCATCCACTCAACCGACATGTCATACATCAACCAGTGCAGATAACTTTTTATAGTACAGATCACTAAGTGACCCTTCAAACAAACTTTATTGCTCGTATTATGAATTTAGCATCAATTTATGTGCTGTCATTGTGATTTACATTCCTAACATATGTGTAGAAATTGCACGTGCAGCGTTGTGAATATCGCTGCAGCAAGCAGCAACTTACTATTCGACTTGGTATCCACGTTGTTGAGCACTGCTGGAGCAGCGAACTTCTCGCTCCAGCAGCCACTTGTGATGCGACAGGGAGAATGGGTGAAATGCTGACATGTTTTCCACCCTGAATGTTCTATTTCAAATTTTAACACATGTATGCACATGACCATTATAGCAGCAGCTTCTTACTTAAGTGACATAAACATAAGGCGAGCAGTGCCAATATAGCTTCAATAATGCACACCTCTGATGCAAGAATTCGATTTGGGAAAGAATATGCATGTGCATGTGCAGGAATAGCTGGAAGGTGGTTTATTTGATTTCAATGCTGCGTTTCATGTCTTCACAAGAATTGTTGCAGCTGGTCATACCGGTGAAATCAAGCTCATGAAATTTCATTATCGCGAAGCACAGCTCATTCACGAAGCCTAAACAAGACAATAAAATTGAACTTACAATGCTAATACATCTGTGGAATTTATTATCATAGACAATGCAAACGCAACGCAGATCCCTATTAGTATTTTATTCACAAAGGTTTTTGTCCAAAACAACAACTTAAAGCTCTCCAAGAAAAAACAGGCGATGAAACAATATCAGCTGCAAATAACACATTTAACAATAGAATCTCAGCGTAACCGAGAATCACAATAGAAAATGTGGCAGAATAAATCACATCACGCAGCTAAGCTACAGGTCGTACACATTCGTGATCAAAACACTGAAAATTCAGGTTCTCGTATCAGGCGACTTGATCACAATTTGGGCGAATACGCTTGCAGCCGGCATGGACTTGGGACACACGGCTCAACATATGCTCTAACAAAATGCAGCGCATGACGTCGCACTGTTTGCGGTTCGCCCACTGCATATAGAGAATATAGTGGCCCCATGTATAACTCTCCGTGGCGTTAAAGTATGTATCACGCAGCCGTGGCGCTAACGCCGCGCTATGCACAAACTGTAATATTTACGACTGGCGTAATCTACGAGAAATAAACAAGGAGTCATCGCCCCTGTAGCAGTCACTGGTGCAATAACGCGGGTAGCCCAGACTAAGGAGAGACTAAACGGTAGAACGAGAAGCCCTTGACGCTCAAGACGAAAAGCTCGCACAGGATGACGACAACCGCTTTGTATCACGCAGCGTACACCGAATCCAGTACCTGCAGCGGCGGCTATTTCCCGGCAACGGCGGTCGCTCACAAAGCAGAAGGAAAAACACTATAGCGATTGTCGTTACCGAGCTTGTTAAAAACACTGCACACAATATGCAGATACGGAATACAACTGAACGGCACTAAAAATCATTCTCAGAGCCTGACGACGCCGATGGATTGACGCGAACAGCGGAGGCGGTCATTTTGGTAGAAGTCCGTAAGGGAGGAAGAACATGCTCTGTTATTTCTTCCGTGAGCGCGGCGTGGAAGCGGTCTACCGCGATGTCACGTTGATACAGTGGCACCATTTGCTGGATGGGGGTCCTTTGATGAGGAAAAGCCGCATTTTTCTTGAGTTGTATCCGAGTATAGCTGTGCATGCACGCCCCCCTGGCCCCTGCTTGCTCCCCCAACCAGCGCAGGCATAAACCACCGACGGGTGATGGGCGCCTGCTTAGGCGCAAAATAAAGGGTAAAAACGTGGCGCGGAAAACCTGTAATAGAGAAAAAGAATGATGGGCTCACGTTGGCGTTCAAAGGAGGAACGTTTCTCTCGTAACGCCTGATAAGGACGACACCGCCAGTATCAGCCGAAAGCGGAGCTTGTGAATGAAACATCGGTGCTGGCGAGGGGAATAGAAGTTGCGAAAGTTTTGGCGGCGGTAGCGAAGACGAGCGCTGCAGCGGCACCGAGTAAATCGGCTTCACCGGAACAAAAATTTGGGGGTGTAAGACATATAATGCTTCATAATATAAAACACAAAGAGCGATTACTCCTGATAATGAAAGAAACAGGCTCCTTACTGGATATGATACATTCTAGGTGTAACAATATTACAGTGCATAAAATCCAGGCCCTGCCCCAAAGCGACCTTTGTTCCCAAAACTCGATCGGCGTGGGTGTTTGCACACTACATGGGCAGGAGCTGTGGTACATGGCAGCACAAGGAATACGAGCATATCTGTTCCGCAATCTTCACAAATGCTTTCGCATACAATACATAGCCCATAATTTCTTACCCTGAAATTTTATTATACGCAAAACGCTTTCCTTTGCGTCTGAGTGGAGGCCCTTAGCATTTGTCCTTTATACAAGATACAAGCATACACGCGAAACGTTTGATTGTACAGGATGTCAAAATTATTTATTTACAAATAGCATACTACTAAGGCGTCGAAGTGGACTGCATTTCAAATGAAAGCGCGAAGAAACGAGAATATGACCTAAAATGCTGTATAAACAAAATTGACAAAGAGAGTTGGTGCAAAAGCTTGCATGGAAAGCAATTAAATGCCCCCGAAATCATGTTTTACAAAACGAGTCAGCCAAACACTTTTATTACAGTGGGCGGAGTGCAATCAGCGTATCTTTTACTTGGTGTTTTGTGGCTTAACCCTTTCGGCCCTAGTGACGTCAATTGACGCCACCACCTAAAAGTTCCTCTAGCACATAGAGAACGAAACATAAACTGCTATTTTCTGGGGAATTGTTCTTCAGTGATGCCTGTTGCGATAGATATCACTGCTGTTTCATTTTAGTGAAGCAGGACGCTACAAAGAAGAAGGAGCTCCGATATGAAAAAAAATAGGCTGTCTGAGTTTTCGTCCCGAGCTTGGAAATCTCTAAATACGTGTAGTGCGAGGTGGAAGGGTCGTTTTGGCGACCACGACGACGACAACGTGTCGCGAACATACCCACACAGTACTGGTGGAGCGAATGCGGCCTGCGGGGATTGACCCTTAGTGTGGTTGCGCCGAAAAAAAAAGAAGCTGCAAGACACGTGAGGTTTGTTGTTGTTGAATCTTTTATTAAAAAGGGGAAGGCCCAAGTCATTTTGGGGTATGACGTGGGCCAATAAGAGTTGGCCGCAGCAAGGAGCTAGGGAGGATAGGCTGAACAGGGACACTACGCCGGGGAGGAGTGGATGGAGCAGGTTAGAGGAGCGCGACGTCCAGGTTGAAGACTCGAAGCTCGTCGGGTTTCGGTACACGAGCGCGGGAGTGGTCTACCTGGCGCCTTCGCATCCTGGGGCCGAGCGTACTTTTGACACGTGGGGGCTCTGAACGTTCGCGTGCTCCTCTCTTCGACTACGCGCTGCCTGCATGCCTGCATGCACGCTTGCTCTGCATGCTGCTACGGGGTGTCTCAACGTCAGCGGGTGCCGGCCGACCGTTGTCAACGAGGACAAGCGCACCTGTTCCCCGTTAACGTTCCGGGGTGGGCGACGCCGTCGTCGTATCCCCTCAACGCCGCACCTCGCATCGTCACCGGCATCCACGAAGAACTTGGGACAGGGCCTCATCACTCTGAACGAGTTGTTAAAGACTTTTCTGTGTTTTCTTTATTATAATAATAATTAGGGCCATGTATGTGCCGGTTAACTTTGAGTTGTAGTCACTTACCGTGTGTATGTTTTTTAAGCATGTATGCTTCAGTGCCGTTGTCGACAGCCTTCGTCTTATTATTGGCACTGTGGTGGACCTCATTTGTTGTCTGTAAGTTCATGTACTCATAGGGTTTAGGAAAATATGCAAACCGATGGGTCTGCTCAACATAAAATTGTAGGCGGCCGATGAGGCGGAGTGGCCGAGCCCACGTTTATTACGGTTGCGTTGGCCGCGCCATGGACATGACGAGGCGCGTAGAAACGCGGGTGCCGTTCCCGAGGTGTGCCGGGTGCCGAGTGTGTTCCGCTGTTCCCAGCTGGCCAATCTGCTGATGATGATGGTGGCGCTTAAGAAGATGATGATGGTGGTGCTACAAAATGTTTATTAGAAATGTCCAAATCATTTCCCTCCATATTAAATCTGTAATATTTACACTTCAAGCTCTATTTCTGTTGGTGGGCTTAAAGGGACACTGAAGTGATATGTAAACATTGCGGGATTACTAGCGCAAATTGTAGTCCGGAGTCCCCAGGCCATGTTTCGACCACTCTAGGCGCGTTTACGCGATTTTATTTAGTAGAAAAACTAATTCGAAAATGCTGTCCTCCTCTCTTTACGCTCGCCCATTTTCTGTGGCGTTTTCGTGTGACGTCAGGAGGGGATGAGCTGGCAATGGCGCTGCGCTATGCACGGCTCCCCGGCCGACAGAGTCAAATCGGCCCAGCGTTTCGTCCGCCGGCCCGCCGGCGGGTCGTCGCAATCAAGGAGGTTATTAAAAAAATGCTTGGTCGCATTCGTTCGCTTAGTTGAAACGAACGCCAGGACACGTTTGTGAATGGAAGAAGAATGTGCCTTGTTTATTGGTTTGTTTCTACACTGTATCTAGCTCCAAGTCAAGGTCGCTTCACACAAGCGTGCGCAAGCGCACCATGCGACGCTTCGCTGACTGGTACGCCTAGTAGGAAAATATAAGGCCTCTTGAAGGCGGGAGAACGAGTCAGGATACGGAAGTCAATATAGGTACTAAGGAAATAAAATCAACTGTAATATTTTTACCGTACAGCGTAAAACTAGGGCTGGCGGAAGCAATTTTTTGGGCTGGGCGAACAGGCACAGCGGTCAGCAGCACGACTACGCATCTGCGAACGCCTTTTCGTCTACGAATGGCAATGGCTTAGACGTGAGCTACTGTGGAAACTGGGGACGCTTACTGCACGAGCGCAGTACAACAAATAGTCACCTAAGCTGCTTGAAATGCCAAAACTAAATAAAAGTGTAAACGGTTGTACAATATATACCGTATATTAGCAAGACCTCCGCGTCCCGCTCCGTGGTTCAGTGTTCTGGGGCGCTGGTTATGTCACCGCAAATGTTTTGCAAGTCACGAGTTCGAATCCCCGCGGGTACGTGGTTTTTTTTTTGTAAGTTAACTTTTTGTTTTCCGCCGATGTTTTCCATATTGAGTTCACCTTTTTTTGGGCCGCAACGTTCATGGCTACACGAACTAGTTCACAAAACCGCGCAGGCTGGCACTGGCGCGCTAGCGAGTTCTCGTTGGCGTGCTGTTGCCATAAGCACCGACTGCTTGCAGGCAGTGGGCACAGGCCAGAATGAACAGACCCTTGGCCTGGTGCGAACACGCTTTTTACGATACAGGCATGAGGGAGGCAAGCTCCAAATATGGGGGAAAAGCGCATGGACATTTGGGCGTCTGCGGGGTACGCGGGAGGGCGCTCATGCACTGCGTAGGTCTTCTGCTAGTGAATGCTACCGACTACAAGCCGTCCTGGTGAGGCTTATCTTGTGCAATTTTACAGCCGACCAACATTGCAGAGCGCGGGTTACGATGATTACTGAAGATATTGAGACTATGCCCATCCAACAACGCCCATTGGTATGTTTTACAGAACCGAAACCGGAAACCGGAACTTGTTTGATTGCTAACCTTTGGGACATCATCAATCACGGCGCCCCTCCCTCCCAACGTTCACAGCCTTAGTGGTGCGGCCCGCCGCAACAGCGCATGTTTTAGTGTTTCTTCTTTCGAGGCTCTTGCTTTAAAATAATTACCGATTCTGTTCAACCGGATAAACGATTGAAAAGTTTGCTCAATTTAGCCAAGTCTACGCAGTTTGCAAGCCAAAACGGGCGCTTGACAAATTCTACTTCAGTGTCCCTTTAAGAGGACCATAATTTAGGAAAACACTCAGAAAACATTGTTGTCCTTGAATTAAAAATCACAGGGTTGAAAGGGTCACAATGACACCAAACTTCGATATGCCTGAACAGTTTCAATGAGCATTCTTTACTTATTAGTTATTTTAATTTTTCGAAGTTTCCTTAGAGAGCACACAAATGGCGCGAAGTTTTTTTTTATCTTTTGAAAACTTTTTCTCTAATGCTCACAAAGCTCTTTTAATAAGTACCAACAACAAATTGTTTTATTTTTGTTGTTTAAAACCATCAGCATAAACTGTCTCCGCATCATTCAGCGTACATGTTTCCTTTCAAGCGGCGTGTTTCGTCGGTTATAGCGTCTTACTGCATGAGCGATTTTACACCTTAATTGCTAGCATTCCTGAAGCATAAGGAGGTCACCAACTACGCCGTGAAAACAATGAAGCATTTATATAGCAAGTTTATTTGGAATAGTATTAGCCGACTTAAGGTATACATCACTGGAACTTTCTTGTTTGAGAAATTGATATCGCCTGTGTTGCTAAGGTGACAGTGGTTGCCATGTGGTATTTATAAATTCAAGAAACAAAAGTAGGATCCTTCAACAAAAGGGGTAACACTGATGAGCTCTTGACATTTTCTGTGAATCACTTGTGATTTTGATTGCAAAATCTCGGCCACTTCATTCGCTGCCACGTTCGTTTTCTGTTAGTACGAGCTCTCTTTGCAGCGTCCAGTTTTCTTAAGATATTTTTTACGCGTCCTTAGCGCCACAGAAAACAACGAATAATTACCACTTCCATGTCCCTACTGCACCAGTGATTCCCCTATAACGAACGTCGATCGGCCCGTTATCATATTCACTGAAAGTGATTTCAGTTGACGGACTTGATGAGGATCGCACTAAAATGTTCAAACTCCTAGTACACAAACAGTTACATAGAAAATCCACCGCATTTCCACTCTGCAAAAACAAATTACCAGAGTAGGTGGGTGCTCTCCGAGGAGTGCACAAAACTCATATGTAATTTGCGAGCGAGCGTACTTCCTTAGGTATTAGCTGAATAAACCTTGAAAAAACTACTTTTATTCCAGGGGAGAAACACGGGGCCATCTGGTTTTCCTCCCCCGTCATAGAGATCTTACTGCGTGCGCAACCCACTAACCCGAACAGCTGGGCCACGGAGAACAGCAATCAGGTGGCATCGTATGTGACACATCAAGGTTAAAATTTTCCACCAACCAGAACGGCATTTCAGGAGTGTTGTTGTACGTTGATTCAAAATGAAAGGAGAGGGGAATGTGCAATGCAGATATAATAATTTCCGTTATTTTTAATCCTTCCAGATAAGGGAGGCACGGAAAAAAGTTGTGCGACCAGCTTAACGAGGCAATGCCCAGGGAAAGGGGTGTACAATATCACACGTTAAAGTCCTAAGCAGCGTACGTGGAAAAATGGAAACAGCAGAAGAGAAAAAAATAAGAGGTAACCAATCAATCAGCAATTTTTGCTCGCGATAGGGAGCGTGAAACAGTCTCAGTGACATTTGTATTGGAAAACGTTTATTGAGCATAAAAGTTGGTGGCTTTCTTAGTCCAGATAGCCGCGAGCTAGCGCAGCTGCTTGGGCGCGAGCGATGAGGCGTGTTTGGTCCTCGCACCGTGAGCTGGCCAACTCGCGCTCCCACTGCTCAGGGGATGGGGAAGGGAGGGGGTTTGGCGCGTAGGGGCATTCCCAGACTAGGTTGTAGGTAGTGTTCGGGACAGCAAGAGGGGCAGTTGTAGGGGTAAGGAGAGGGAGAGATGTAGTGGAGTATCGAGGTGTAGAACGTGTTGATCTGCGGTCGACGCCAAATGCGAGCCGCCTTTGTGCTTAGGGATGGGTGAGGAAGAGGGTATTGAAGCCGCCGTTGGCCACAATGATATAAGATTTCAGTGTATCGGGGAGGGACCGGGGGATAGATGGAGGGTTCGGAAAGGTCCCCTTCCGTGGACGAAAACGCCCGGAATGTAAGAGCGGGGGCAGCAGCGTGTGACGCCTCGTTTCCCTCGAGGTGAAGAATGGCCTGGTGTCCACACAATCTGTATGGGGGGGGGGGGGGGGAATCCTTGACTGAGGATAGTATCTTGAGCGCAGTGACACGTTTTTTTTTTCACGCAGTTATCAGAATAACAAAAGCCCGCAGCGCAGCCCTGATTTCCTGACAACTTTTGCTGGGTTCCGTAAATATTCAAAATAAGACAATCAAGGACAAGCAAGTTTGAGCAATAATATATTACAGTACCACGCGTAGGCACCGGAATGTGCATGGACTAGAAAAGGCGACTTCTTTATGAGGAAATTTTTTCAAGAAAAAAAAAGTCCGTAATTTCTTGTTTGGTATCATTTCGATGTTAAGGTGGTTTCTGTGACAAAATGCACCAATTCGGCCGCTTATGTTTCAGCATTTCGTTTCCATTATTTGTTCGGCAGAAGCTTTTTTTCCAAATTTCTGTAGTTCCTGTGTGATACGGATTAATGTATGCGGTTAGGGAGGACACTTAACAGAAAAAAAGTCTGTTGTTAAAGTTGTCTTGTATAACTTACGGTTAAGCAATATGAATACTTGTAGTATATTGTATTATGGTGTATTTCAGAGAGAGCTCTGCGAACGATAGATCAGATGAGTCATAAGTTATATTTTCATGCAGTCTTTCTTTGGAAGGCATGAATTGGTTGTAGATTTGTTACTGCCGTATTGCCCACCCAGCGTGCTAAAAGTAATTACTGTAGCAAAATAAAGCGTTTTAGGAATTTTTTCAAACTTCAGAGGGTAGTATGGTTTTCAAAAAAACGTTTTTCGGGCTATAACGTATAATTTTCATTTTGTTGTGTTAAACGGCTTGTCACAAATAATTTTTTGTTCTCTAAAATTAATCCAAATACTGCTGAATTGCTGTACAGAGTCGTATCAAACCTAGATATATTATGGTTTTTAGCCTGAATAGAATAGGTTTAGTTATATGTGTTCACTTTTAAGGCATTGTATTTACTCTATTTACTTCGCTTAACCAGGGCGTAAATTGCTCTTGCAGTGAAGCCTGAAGTGATGCATCGGGAAATATTAATGAGGTGCTACGGCGCTTTTAACAAGTCTGCGGCTGTATCTCTATTGAATACGTCGTTGATTTGTACGTGGGGAAGTAGCGGGATAAGAATACAAACTCAGCAAAACGTTAGATAGTTAAGGCTTCATTTCTGATCAATGGCGTTAATAACCCCACAACGTCCGGACATATTTCCAGCCAAATAAAAAGTCCAGAAGCGTGTGTACCATATTAAGTGCTAATGTGGCGTCGTTCATACAAAAACAAATTATATTTCGAAACAAGTAAAAATTATTAAACAAATACATATGACACCGTGGGCTCTTCGGGCTCAAATTCTCCATGAAAGGGCCGTCGTTTTTAAACGAGGGGGTAGCGCCTTGCAAATGCATGTGTTCTGGGGTTGGGGCCGTCTCTTTGAGGGGCGAGAAAGCAGGCAAAAGGGCAGTCTGGAGCACCGACACGAGGGCACAAAGCGACACGCCCTGCCACCCGTCGTTTTGCCTGGGACATTGCGCCCTGTCGCCTGAGCTCCGGAGTGCCATTTTACCTGCTTTCTTGTCCCTCAAAGAGAAAGCCCTAACCGAGAACACATGCATTTGCATGGTGCCACGCCATCATTTCAAAATGACGGCCCGTCCTTTTAGAGAGTTGGGCCCCTGCTACCTCCATGGTAGCTGCAGGCAATTGGATTGTGTCAGAAGAATCAATTGCGTTGGTTGTGCAAGCAAAGGGTTACAGGGCATTTTGCACCTAGAGCAATGCTATGCATGTTAGCACTTAGAACACAGCTCCTGTATCGAAGTCGTTTGTTAGTCACAAGTGGAAAATGTACAGCCCCATCTAGTCGACGGGGATCCTATAGGGCTGCCAGGGCTTGACTAACGCCATGTTCACAGAATGAGAAGGCAGACTGGTCGGCTGTCCTCTTGATGGTATTTCTCCGCAGGTCTTGCTTGCTGATAAGCTGCCAATGAAGGCGCTCAGCTTATTTGCCGCTCCTTCAACTGATGGCTTTGGCTCCCGTGGAAATTGCAAGTGTTCCTGCAGCAGATGAAGATAATATGGTATATGACACACATGCACCACAGTCTTGAACAAATGTCCGCGGTTGAAGCTGTAATGAACAGGGTATCAAGAGCGATACGAAAATTTTGCTATCACTGAAGGCCCCCTGTATCAAATGCGGTATAAGAAAATTTGAAGCAATGGTAAACAGTAGCCGGACCTCAAACGCAGCAACAATGAAATTATTTTTGTCACGCATAATTTTCCAAACAAGAAAATGGCCAAGTGTAGGACAAAAGGGAGAAATGTGCACTGTTTATTGGGTAAAATGGTATTGCTGGGACGCCACCGCGCAAGCTCCCGGGTGCGGCCATTTTTTCCGAGCAGCAAGCAGCAAATGATATCCGAGCAGTAAATAATATCTGGGCTTTGGTCTAGACGAATGCGATTTATCATCCCTTTCTATCTAAAATAACACACTTCAAATTTGATACACTGGGCATTGAGGGGTTAAGACTTATACATTGACATCGGCTGCCCATAATAGACTTCGGAAACCCATATTCAGTTTCGTTGAAACCGTAAAATTAAAATTTATTCTATAGCAACGTGTATTTTGGGTAATGTAAAGCCTTTTTATTGCCTTTACATGTTCATATTACATCTGTTCATCTTAAAATATTTTAGAACAATGTTTGTGCATTCTGAGAGATAATTTACTGAAACAATTATTTTTAAAGCCAAACCGAGCTGAGCTCTGTAATGGTATGCTTTCCGCCATAGTTTTCAACCCCAATAACAATTTTTCGTAGTACTTTCGATATAACAGGTAATATTGATACGGAAGCGTCATTCCTAATGTCGTTTGTGTTCATTTTTGTGCTACTTCTGCCATTTGCACTTGGTTTTAGAAAAACAAAATTCCTCCTTGACAAAATCATTGCTAAAGAGTTAGCTTAGTGTTCATCAGTTAGTTCCTTATTGCTTAAGGGGATTTTAGCCAAGACATTTGGGTGGGAAGTAGAGTTTTTGTTTTATTTATACATTCTCCATGCTAAATTTGTTCTTTCACAAATAAAAAAAATTCGCGCTCATCGCAATTCTTTGACGACCTTACTGAATTTGTTCATTTGTTTCTAAAACAATTACACTCTTTTACTGACTGAGGATTCCGCTGTTTTTAATTTATGTACACGTTGTCCTTCATTTCGAGAATACTGTGAAATTGAGCACTGAAGCAATATTTCTTTTTTCTACCATGAACAAATTGTATCGTATAGAAAGGGCTTGTATTGCACTCTTTGCATTTTTATAATGGTGATGAAGAATATTTTGCCTCCTTTTATTAAATATTGGTTGTGCACTCACACAGTTTATTTTTGTTTTAAATGTGAATGCATTTATTAGCCGGGGGTTGTCTTGCTCCGTTGGCCGGCGTGCGCCTGCATTCCTCCAGCGCGAGCGCACGTGAGCGCGCGCCTCGTAGTTCTGCTTTCGTCGTCGTCGTCGTCGTCGTCGTCGTCGTAAATGCGAATGCATTTCTTAGTCGGGGGTTCACACAATGTAACGTGATCATTACGCCTCTCCCTGGCGGTGACGTCACTGCAGTTGCTTCCACGTCATCATCATCGGTTGGAGAAGAAGAAGACAAGTCTTCGAAGCGAAGAGCGCGTAATGCCGAACGCGTTACGCGCTCGGGAACATCAAGAAGGAGTCTAGTTGTTTGAACGCGCTTCGGGTTCTTTGGAACGAGTTTGGAAGAGTAGGTGATGAGAACGGTGACGCCATCATCGCGGTCTGTGACGACAACCCTCGTCTGGCGCCGTTCAGGTCGTACCTGGTGTGTGCCTCGTGCCGCGAGTCTCTGGTCAACGGGCGCGTTCCTTCGATGAGCGTGAGTTTCGGCTACCGGTACCCTCCTCGTCCGGCGCACCTTCCCATTACTGCTTGCCGACTGGTACCTTGATAGCGATGGAAGTCGGCGAAGTCGAATCCCTCGCAGCAACGATACCATCAGAAAGAAGTGTAACACAATGCAACGTGAGCATTACGCTTCTCCCTGGCGGTGTACAAGGACTTGTACACCCTTGCCTACACCGGAGACGGAGTTTTTGTGGTGACCGTGTACCTCGCGCCCAACCTCGCTCGAGACGCCGTTGCCGCGCAGCTGGACGCGGCTATGGAAAGTGTGCGCGTGCGCTCCAAACCCTCTGACCTCATAGTCTTGGTTGGCGACTTCAACGTTGACGTGCGCAAGAAGAGTGGCGAGTGGCTGGTCGAGTACATGCAGACCAGGCACTCTATGCATTGTCTCTCTGCCGGCTTCGACACGTGCCCCACTACCATTCACGGGAGTTGCATTGATCTGGTCTTTACGCGAAACTGTGACGCGAGTACGCTTCTCAAAGACCCTTTGACCGTGCACTTTAGCGATCACAAGGCAGTGATTGTGGCCGTCAGGTACGACGATAACACAAACAGGTGCTGATTAATAAATGATTACGTTTACACTCTCGTCATTAATTACGCGATTACTCGCAACACACTCATCGGTGCACCCAATGCATTCGCATTTCGGCACGATTCCCTTCGGGGAGGTGCGGGGGAATTTTTTTTTCATACATGAGCCTATCACGCTGTGGCTACTAATATTTGTTATATAATCCCTGCTGTTAGAGGAGAAGAGAGGATGTTTTGGATAAATAAGTGAAATACAAACCTTGCACAACCATATAAAGAATTAGCTGTTATAACTCTCGTAGCAGTAGCGTCTGCTTACATGTTTAAGTTAGCCTCTTCCCAAATTAACGTTGCTTTAATTTTCACCTGCGAGGCTAGAAGAGTCTCAAGAAAACAAAACATATTGCGAGAATTTCTGTTTCGTTGACGCTATGCAACGGCTATCACGTTTTCTCTTGTGTACAAAGACACCCAGAACTTACTGTTTACGCTAGAAATTACCATACATATTATACACACCCTTCTTATTCATGAGGCAAACACCACTTCCGTACCGGTCAATTGCTTCAAGAGAAAGTAATAATGCTTCAAAGAAGCAGAACTTTGGCACCTTCGACGTACCATGTTACGATGAACGTATTAACGCCAACCATTTTATTGAACTGGTGGAAAGGTGGCATGAGTTGCGGTGTCTCGTTGCCGGTAGATTTTGCGCTAAATGAAGTAGTTCAACATTTGCCCGTAGTCACCATGACCGGGTTTGAAAAAAATCTGAAGGCTGTGTGTAATCTTCTGTCGTTTTCCTGAAGAACAGGACGACTAGAATATCAGAGCGAGAAAAGAATTTATGCAATCTTGTATGAGTTATCTTTGCTCTGCACTGTGAATGGCTTTCCAAATAATTGTGCCTACCACAAACACTGGCATTCCTGCTGCAGATACATCAGCCTCTATACATTTTGAGCCAGAACATTAGCTGTTGCATGTGGAAGCCTGTTTTTTTCAGTCATGATCTCTAGAGTTAGCTACGGTTGTTAGACTTGCTTAGTTTATTTTTCTTTTTAGGAAATTGACTATTACTAGTTTCTTGACAAATCTAACTATATGCCTAGCACTTTATTTCTTGAAGCCGATAATCAGTGCAATGCTACAACGTCACCGTCGGCAACTGTGGAAGGTCCATTTTCTCTCCTACATCATTAAACTCCAGTCTTAGAAAAAGCAAAAATTGCTTTTTTTTTCCAATGGTATATCCGACGGAGAAGACTCCGCAGTATGGCCCCCGGATTGCAGGAGGCGCATCCGTCACCGGACTTCGCCGAATTGCTGTGGAGAACACACGACATGGGCTTGGAGTGTCTAAGGCGAAAGTTTTTGTTGGTCTCATTCAGGCCTGGTGTCTCGTCCTCCCTGGTTCTTGAAGTCGCTCTTTTGTAGGTGCTCCAGTTCGCTGCTGAGGAACTTCAGAAGACGGTCTCGATCTGTCGGCACATCCTCAGACGCGTCTGCTTGTGGGGTGGGCGTTTCAGCAGCGCGCGAGCGGTGGTACTGGAGAACGATGTCGTGCGGTAGCGCTCGAAACATGATGCCTGAGAGCATCGAACCAAAAGAGGACCGTTTTACGCCGACGGTTTCGAGGCCACGGATGTTGACTAAAACCTGGTCGTTGAGCTTGCGCAGACCACTAGTGTCACTAGAAGACCTGAACGGGTAGATCATTCGGAGCTCTGCGAAATACTGTTGCTGGAGTCGTTTGCGATCACCGAAACGCTTCTTCAGCATTGCAAGAGCATCCTAGTAGCAAGCCTCCGTCGTAGGTAGCCCAGCAATTTTCGGAGCGGCATCTCCTTTCAGAAAGACTCGTAGGTAAATTTCTCACAAGCTGATAGGCCGCTGTACTGTGTTTATCATTTGGTCGAATTGCTCACATACTTCATTTCATCGGCACAGGTCACCATAGAAAGGAGTGATGGTCAGTTTCGGTAAGCTTGGCCCGGTTCTCTACAAATTCGTAGCAGCGACTAGGGGCGTGACGTTCGTTACGGGTCCTGTCATAGGTGCAGCTCCCTGGGAAAGGAGGTTGCTCTTGCTTTTTAGCTCAGCCAGGTAGCGTGTCGCGTTATCTTGATACTCGGTCACGCTCGTATATTCGGCATCAAACGTCCCCTGATCCTGAATGTGAGCTTCGAGCTCTTCGTTGATCTTATTTAGCTCGTCGTTATTCGCATTGAGCCTCTCGTAAAGCGACGCTAGCTGGTCGGTCGTAGCGCAAGGATCGGCCATGGCGGCACATGTCTCGTTAATGAGCCTTGTGTTCTGTGCCCGCCTCGATGTCCTCTTCAACTTGAGCTTCTCCGTGGAGGCTCCGCCGCCTCAATGCTCTCGGCAGGTCCCGGGTCTGGGTCCCGGGTTTCGGCACGAAAAACTGTTGAGCCAAGGCGTGGCGGGAATCGAGAAACGAAGCTCTCGGTGGTACGAACAGAAGAAGAGGTTTTATTTGCATTACACCGAGGAAGGGCGTACGACTTTCGTTACCGCTAGGGCCGAGCCTTCTGCCGGAAGAAGCAAGCGTGGAGCGCGAGGTATGCCCTCACCATCTCCGTCGCATCAAGGTGTCGTTTTCGTCGTTTTCCTGAATGCTCCGGAGAACCACGGCGGTGATATTTTCACAGCTTTTAACTCATCGAGTATTGGCAATACTCTACCGCTTGATTTCCCAGGCTGGCACTGACATTGTTCCGCCTAGATAATGGGAGCTGTGATGTCGAAAGAAATCTCTCCCAGCTCAGATACGTTCAACGATTGGAGACGTCTTGAATGGACACTGACATCTTGCGCATACATATGATATGCGTAAACAAGGACGTCTAAAAAATCGATGACAAGCTTTTTGCGAATACAATGTTTCAATTTTTAGCAGTAGTTATTGCTCTTTTTTGCCGCCATACCGGATTCATACTACATTTCGGAGAGTAGTTACTAGAACTAAAACCCTGATGTACGTCCAAAGATTACCAGCTTCTAACAAACACCAATTTTAGAGTTAGTGTTAATAAGTTCATGATACTTTCTAAAATAAACTGCTTATATCACTTAGTGAATCTGACTATCCACACCGAAGAAACACGAATTTACGCGTGGCTTTACAAAAAGACCCCTTTTCTCCCGAATAGGAGTTTGAAAAATAGCATCCGATTTTACCCCACATTTTTAAAATATTTAAATCCCGAAAACGAACAACCCTATGTATGAGCTGTGCATTTGTTTGGGCTTCTAATGGGGAAAAACACTGTGGTTTTTACATGTAAGTCCTACGCATGCATCAGTAATTCAGTGATGATGCAGATTCTTGATCTTGCTGCTTGTATATATATATCCTCGTTTTTTCAAAATAAAATTAAGTGGTTAGTGCACTTCATCTTGTGTGTCTTCCATCTTCGTTTTTTAAGTAGCGTTGTTCCAATTCTGAACATATACCAACAAGACCAACTCGCAGTTCTTCTAAGGTAGTGCAGCACGTGTATACAGCTTAGGCTGTGCTACGTCGGATATTATATACGAATTGTTTTGCTAGCTAGAGTTACTTTTATTTTCATTGTCAGTTTTTAGGTGGGTGCAAAATGTACACGCTGGGTAATAAAAGCCGATGTGTGTTATCCACATCCTAAATTGTGATGTAGTAACGCTCCGGTATGTGGACAGCAGTGTACTGTGCATCATTTCCTGTATACGCTCATATTCTTTGTTTTAACTTCTTCGTGCAGATTTCAGAACATTGTTTACTGCTACCTGCATTTCGTTTCTGATTGTTATGCTGCTGCATTTCTTATTGTGAAGTGATTTGTTCTTAAAAATAAGCGTCTGCAAAGCTATAAACAGTCCTTCGTGTGTGTGGCTTTACTGCGTAGCTGGTGTGTTGTGAAAAAAGCCAACCTAAAAACATGAGGTAAGTGGAAAAATTAATTTACCCTTCTGCATACAAACAAGGTCTGACAATTTAAAAGAGGGGAAGAGTATCGGAAACAGCTTCGCGGGTATATGAAATGCCCACTTGACCATCACCTGAGAGGCATTGATATAGACAATGTATGGTTTGTGCAAGAGCTTACAAACTCCGAAAAGTGGGTCAGGGAATCAGTTGGGTATGCGTGCACATATTTAATGCAGCTTTTGAGATATCATCGTGAGCACGATGAATCAGTTGGGTATGCGTGCACATATTTAATGCAGCTTTTGAGATATCATCGTGAGAGTGAATAAAAATAAATGTAATTTCGTTCACATTTAGTGCCCATGTAGCACATGAATTTTAATTTTTGTAAACGATTTACAACCTTACAGGCCCTATCTGCAACAGTGTGGTAACAACGTGGCTCTGTGTTTAGCTTTATATCACCCACAGAAAGTCTCACAGAAAGCTACATGCTGCCCGTATGCCCCCACGTGACTTCGTGAACCACATATAACCTTGTATTGTAGTTGAAACAAGCCCGTATAATTGGTATAAGCATAGATCCCTTATGGAACCGAATCATATATGCCCGAAAGAATCCATACAAGTATTTCACATGGGCCTATAAATATTCATATGTGGTTAGACCTCTTATGGGTTCGTATCATATATACACGTAAGGTGCCATATGGGGACCTAATATGGGCCTATAAGAATTCATATGTTAACCGCCACGGTGGTTCAGTGGCGAAGGCATTGCGCTGCTGAGTACGAGGACGCGGATTCGATTCCCGGAAGCGGAGGCCGCTTTTCAGATGGAGGCGAAAAGCAAAAACGCCCGTGTGTGCGAGATTTCTGCGTACGTTAACGATCCCCAGGTGGTCAAAATTAATCCGGAGCCCTCCACTGCGGTGCGCCTCGTCGCTGTGTTGCGTCAGCACATAAAACCCTGCAATCAATCAATCAAGAATTCAGATGGGGTTAGATTTCTTATGGGTCGTATCGTATGGGCCCGTAAGAATTCGTATAGACACGGGTCTCTCTCTCTCCCTTCTCTCTCTCTCTCTCTCTCTCTCTCTATATATATATATATATATATATATATATATATATATATTATAAGAGGGTTTTCAGGCTTTATTCTTCAGCCGCACCAGCAGCAGCGGTAGCACCGAAGCACCAAGTCGCGCTGACCAGCAAGTCGAGACGGAAAGCCAACGAGACGAGACTTCTTCTTCGTCCCAGCGATGGCGATGGGACATCCACGATTTGTGTGGCTTCTGTGTCACATACCCACGTATTGCGAATGACCAGTGCTGTCCACGCTCCTACATTATTTAAACGAGTATGGTGTTGGCGATGGTCTTCCTTACAATTGCCCCCGGGAACGAAAGAGCCATCCTGGCGACTCAGGGAGATGAAACTACGACGGGGTCAATGTAAGGCTTGAGGCGCTGAACATGGACTATATCTTTGCCGCGGCAACGCTGATCGGGCGACGGAGTGAGAGGCTCAACCACATAATTTACTGGAGACGTCCGCTTGACGATGCGGTAGGGACCCTGGTAGCGCGAAAGCAGTTTACTGCTCAAGCCTGGCGTAGACACTGGAACCCACAGCCAGACAAGCGACCCTGGTGAGTAGGTAGGAGCGGGAGTCATTTCGTCGTAGTGCGACTTCTGACGCTGCTGATCTTCCGTAGTTAACGATCGGGCCAACTGACGACACTCTTCGGCCTGCTTGGCAACGTCGGAGATGGGTGTGCACTCTGACTCATCGGGCCGATAGTGAAGTATGGTGTCCAGTGTGCATGAAGGCTCACGGCCATACAAAAGAAAAAACGGAGAGAAGCCGGTCGTGGCCTGCGTGGCGGTGTTGTATGCGTAGGTCACGAATGGTAGTACTGCGTCCCAGTCGGAATGGTCCGCCGCGACGTACATAGCAAGCATGTCACTCAGAGTGCGGTTGAAACGTTCGGTCAGTCCATTGGTCTGAGGGTGATACGCCGTGGTGGTGCGATGGATCGTGCAGAAGGATTTAAGAAGGGCCTCTATAACTTCAGACAGAAAAACTCTTCCTCGATCACTGAGGAGTTCACGCGGCGCCCCATGCCGTAAAGCTCCTCACGTCTCCGCCCCATGGCGGAGATGTGAGGAGATGGCGCAGTTTAGTAAATGCGTCGTCGCAGGCCGTGGACCACTCACAGATGCCGCCTTCTTTGCTGAGGAGCTTTGTCAAAGGCGCGATGAGAGATGCAAAGTTGCGAACGAATCGGCGAAAGTATGAACACAGCCAAATGAAGCTGCGGAGGGCCTTCACAGTTGTCGGCTTGGGAAATTCCGCCACAGCACGTAACTTGGCAGGATCAGGCAGGACACCAGCTTTAGAGACAACGTGGCCAAGGATAGTAAGCTCTCGGGCAGCAAAACGGCACTTCTTCAGGTTGAGCTGAAGGCCTGCGGTCGTCAAGCACGTCAAAATCTGCTCAAGTCGAATTAGATGCGTCGAAAAATCGGGAGAGAAGATCACAATATCATCGAGGTAACAAAGGCACGTCTGCCATTTGAGTCCACGGAGAATATTATCCATCATCCGCTCGAAGGTTGCAGGCGCATTGCAGAGGCCAAACGGCATAACGTTAAACTCGTACAGGCCGTCAGGAGTAATAAAGGCCGTTTTTGCCCGATCAGCCTCTGCCATGGGAACCTGCCAATAACCCGAGCGTAAATCAATGGAGGAAAAGAACTCTGCGCCTTGTAGACAATCAAGGGCGTCATCAATTCGCGGCAACGGATATACGTCTTTGCAAGTTATCTTGTTGAGCCGGCGGTAATCGACGCAAAACCGAATAGAGCCGTCCTTCTTCTTGACAAGTACTACCGGCGATGCCCATGGACTGGTGGAGGGTCGAATCACACCGCGTTGGAGCATGTCCTCGACTTGTTCATCGATTACGCGGCGTTCAGTGGGGGAGACACGGTAGGGACGTTGCCGTAAGGGTGCGTGACCACCGGTATCGATGGTGTGTTCGACTGTGGTGGTACGTCCCAGACCAGTCTGGACAGAATCAAAAGACGTCCGAAATCGGTTCAGCAGTGCGAGAAGCTGGTCTCGTTGGGACGGTGAAAGGTCGGCATCAATGGCGCGAAGGAAGACGTCTGCAGACGGGGAGGATTTTGCTCCTGAAGGAGCACACAGCCCACTGATGTCAAGCGGGGTTGAATCGTCGGGCACAGCCACAGCGACAACAGAATGAACGGTCTCGACATGGCCGACGCACTCTCCGCGTTGCAAGGTGCACGGACACGACCCGTAGTTGGAAAGGAGAAGTGTAGTTTGGCTGTTACGGATGGGAAGCAGGGAGAAAGGAAGCCGAAGACAACGTCGCTGGTGAAACAGGTCAGAAGGCGTAAAGAGTACTGTCGCATTGGACAGAAGTCGGCAGGATAAAGAAGCTAGCACGGCAGAGTGAGGAGGAATGCTAACTTCTTCCGTGAGGACCAGTTTGATGGCAGAAGGAGCGGGCGGTTCACCGGTGGTATGATCCATGAACGGGAAGAGCTCTACTTCGGCACGGCCACAGTCGATGACAGCTCTATGTTCAGAAAGGAAGTCCCACCCCAGTATGACATCGTGGGAACAGGAAGGCAGGACAACGAACTGAACAGCATACATGACGTCCCGAATAACGACACGGGCAGTGCACATGCCAGTTGGATCAATGGGATGAGCCGTAGCAGTCCGTAATGAGAATCCAAGATGCGGCGTCCTAACCTTCTTCAAGCGGCGGCAAAGTTTGGCGTCCATGACAGAAACGGCGGCTCCAGTATCGACAAGGGCTAAGATTTCAGCGCCATCTATGGTAATACGAATGACGTTTGCGGGAGAGGGAGGAGGCCTTGGGCAGATCGACGACGGCGCAGTTCTTGCCTCCGGAACTGCGGCGCCTAGTTTTCCGCTTCCGTTGGAACAGGACGACGACGCATGGGAGATAGTGAGCGGCGTCGCGGAGATGAAGACCGACGGCTTCCGAAGTCACGACTATCGGGCGGCATAGACGTCATCGGCGAATACTCCTGCATCAGTGGGGAATGGGGGTAGGGAGAAGCTGCGGCAGGGTTGCGTCCTGTCACCGTGGCGCGGCGGCAATAGCGTGCCACGTGTCCAGGAGCCCTACAGGCAAAGCAAATTGGGCGATTGTCCAGCGTCCTCCAAGGGTTGGTGAGCGAGGGACCAGACAACACCGGCGGACGTAAAGGCCGGGTGGTGGGGAAAACGACGGGGCTCCGAGACATGTACCTGGCAGCGACTTCAGCGTAAGGTCGTTGAGGGATAGAGTCGGCAAAGTGTATTGGAGCGGCCATCGTCACGGGGTGCATAGAGTCTGCATAAGGCAGGGTTGAAGTCGCTGGAGCTTGGGGTATGGTGGCGGCATAGGGCACAGGGGCAACAACGGGGCTTGACGGCAGTGCAGCTGGGAGGGAGTCAGCGACTTGCTGCTGGATAACGGTCCTGAGTTCAGGGCTGAGAGAAGATTTGTGCTCGGGCACATAGTTGATGATGGACAACTGCCGAGCCACTTCCTCTCGCACAAACTGCTGGATCCGTTGAAACAAGGTACCGTCACCGTCATCAGCGGCCAAGCTGGAGACAAACTGATTTTCTGCGAGGGGTCGCCGAGTGAGAGCCCTTTGCTTCCGCAACTCGTCGTAACTCTGACAAATAGTAACGACCTCGGCCACAGATTTGGGGTTTTTCGCCAACAGCATATGGAAGGCATCGTCGTCTATGCCTTTCAGAATGTGTTTTATCCTTTCTGGTTCGGGCATGGCACTGTCAATCTTACGGCACAGGGCGACAACATCCTCAATGTAAGAAGTGAAGTTTTCACCCCTTTTCTGTGCCCGCTCACGCAAACGCTGCTCTGAGAGGAGTTTTCGAGCAGCGGGGCGGCCGAATGATTTTATGAAGTCGTCTTTAAACTCGGGCCACGTTTTAAGACGTGCCGCGTTGTTCCAGAACCATTGCTCTGCGAGCCCAGTCAAGGAAAATTCGACATTATTCAGCTTGAGGCGGTCGTCCCAGTGGTTATGGGTACTCACTCTTTCAAAAGTAGCAAGCCAGTCCTCTGCGTCTTTCTCGTCGGTGCCGTTGAATGAGGGAGGGTCCCGCTCACGAACTGCACCCGCGCAGACGATGGGTGTTGGGCAGGCCGGGGGTCATCGTTGCGAGACATGCTGGGAGGGTCGAGTGTCCGGTTGCGGAGCTCGAGCGTAAGAGAACGAAGATCGTTGCACCTCCACCAAAACTATAACAGGGTTTTCAGGCTTTATTCTTCAGCCGCACCAGCAGCAGCGGTAGCACCGAAGCACCAAGTCGCGCTGACCAGCACGTCGAGACGGAAAGCCAACGAGACGAGACTTCTTCTTCGTCCCAGCGATGGCGATGGGACATCCACGAGTTGTGTGGCTTCTGTGTCACATACCCACGTATTGCGAATGACCAGTGCTGTCCACGCTCCTACATTATTTAAACGAGTATGGTGTTGGCGATGGTCTTCCTTACAATATATATTGTAATGAGCAGGTGGAGCAGGGAACGGTTTGTGTAGAACCATCGCCAATCTACGCGTGGGTATGTGCTGCGGACCTTCAACAGTCACCATCAGTGCCTGTCTGTGCTTCTAGCAAGGTGATCTCTGGCGGGACCGTTTCTTGAAGAGACTGCTCTTACCCGCCTTTCGCTTGGACAACTGAGCACCATTAAGCACCATTGGAAGTGGTGGAGGTGCGGTTTCAACGTCAACCAGCCCGAATCCTGGAACTTCAAAGCCGGAGGCTCCCAATGGCGACCACCCCCGTTGACGCTGTTGGTCAACAAGCACCACCGAAGCCACGGATCGTCTGCGCTGGCTCCATCCGTCAGCGTGATCCCCCATTCTTAACTGGCGAGGGTGATCATGATGCTGTGGATTGGCTGTCGAAGTACGAGCGGGTGAGTGCTCAGGACAAGTGGGATTATCCCGCCAAGTTAAGCAACGTCGAGTTATATCTAACGCAATTCGCTCACACGGGGTTTTTGAACAACGCACGTGATTTCAAAATATGGGGTGATTTTAGGACCCGGTTCTTTGAAGCATTTGGCTGCGCGGCTGTACGCAGACTACATGCAGAACAACGCCTCCGCGGATGAGCTCAGACGCACGGGAAGAATTTCATCAGCTACAACGAATACGTTGTGGATCTATGCAGACGCGTCGACGTGGCCATCTCTGAAGCAGATAGCTTAAAGCATATTTTAAAAGGCATCGATGATGACGCGTTCACTATGGTAATTGCGAAGGACCCGAAGACCGTGACGGAGTTCGTGAGCCTCTGCCAAAGCTTTGATGAGCTGCGCAGGCAACAAGTCCTGGTTCGGCAATCCCTTGGGACAAATGGAGAACTCTCCGGTTTGACGTTCCCTTCTGAGCACTCTTCACTTGAGAGGAAGATAAAGGACTTCATCCACGAAGAAGTGGCTCGCCAGCTGTCGATTGTGCCATTCGTTCAAGAGCCCCGCCAGCGGACGGAGGCACCGCCTTCATGCCTTCCTCCGACTCTTCAGCAAACCATCCGGGAACAGGTCACCGAGGCCCTGCCAACTGCTCACCAAGTAGTTGCAGCTCCTGCTTTCCTTACTGTTCCCCAGGTACCTACTGTTGCTCGTCCCCTGGCTTCACCGGCTGCCAGGGGACAACGTATCCCCTGGAAACCAGTCCCTTGACGTATGCTGAATGTGTGGCACAGCCCTCCCGACCGTTTACCCATTCGTTCTAACCAATCATCCCAGCGACTGTGCCGTCCACCTATCAGCAAGCATCCCCGTTTCAAAGTCCAGTGCAAGTGGTAGCGCAGCAATCGAATCCGTGGCGCACGCCGGACAATCGCCCTATATGCTATATAAACACCATTGGAATATATATAATGTGTGTGTGTGAGAGAGATAGGAGGCGCCTTTAAGGCCGCAGAAGAAGAGAAAAATAAAACGTGGGCGTGCCGAAGTGAGCTGGCCAGGAAAACGTGGAAATAGTGCTGTGAGAAAGAAGAGGAAGGAGGGCTGGCAAGTCGGAGGCAGGAGAGGGGCGGTTCACAGAGTTCTCAACTGGACGAGAACTCCCACGAGACTCGACGCCAAACAGCATCGTCCTCCCGCCCTTCAATCCGTGCAAATCGTCGCGACTTTCAAAACACAAACCTCTCCGTGGACCGGCTAGCCCACGGAAAGCAGCGCCAAGACTTCGCGACGGCCAGACCCAGCGGCCGCCATATCGAACAAGCGCACTACTCCGTGGCTAAACAACGCCATCGACGTCATCGGACACATGAGCCCGAACTATTTTTAGTGGGACTTTGTCATGTAACTATGTCCTGGCACTGGCTACCACCCTCAATCGGAGGAAAACAAAATACCTTAACATAAATACCTGGGAAAGCGGAAGGGAAACAGCCCCACCGGTAGCGTAGTGGTAATCGCACCACACGCGTAGTCTGAAGGCCGTGAGATCGGCTCTTACCCGGCGGGAAATTTTTCTCCACTTTCTTTCGGTCCTTCCACATTCTATATTGTTTAAATGAATACCGCATTCACCCCTTTGCTTTCCGAGGCTTTCTTCAATGCCAACCATTGTTTGTGTATTAATACAACGAGCCCCTCAATTGTCGTTCGGATTCGGTACATCCATACCGAGGGCCTTTGTTCTGGCAGTCTTGGTGCCATAGGGAGCTTAAGAGGGTTAAAGGCTGGTCGACCACTCTCGACGTCTCGTAGACACCCGATTCACGTCCCGGGGGCTAAAAAGAAGTTCCCCTTCATCCCGAGTAGTCCGAGTTTCGCTGGCTACCCCAAGTGCAGGAAAACAAAATACCCTAACTAAATAACCATGAAAGTGGAGGGGAAACAGCCCCACCGCTAGCACAGTGGCCATCACTGCAGACGCGTTTTCTGGAGGTCGTTGGTTCGGATCCCACCCGGCGCGCAATTTTTCTCCACTTTCTCTCTTTCCGAATTATTTATCTCTTTCAGTGACCTATCCTGTTCTCCCCTTTGCTTTCCGAGGCTTTCTTGACTGCCAACCCTTATTTCTCTCTCTCTCTCTACATATATATATATATTTTTTTTCATGAGTCCACTGGGAATCTTGTGGAAAGCGTAGGAATAATGAGACACGGGACACCCATTTGCATTTGGCTAGCCGCTAATATGAAACTCTGCCGAAAAGATGACTGAAGGCTACAGCCTTTTTTTAAGCTCAAAAGACATGAGAAAGCGATTTAAAGCCGGTTGAACAAAGCGCAACAATAATTCGCTGATAAAAGGCTAACCCTAACAAGAGAGAATGATGGTTGGTAAGCTCTGTCTTTTCTTGTATTCCTGTGCACATTTAAATATATTTTATGTGTACATGGCAGTCGCAGTAAGTTTTAAAAAATGAAACAAAAAGTACTAGTGACTCAACCTCTGCTGTACCTTCACGTGCGCTCGTCCTCCTACGCTAAGGATTTGAAGGAGAAAGTGGAAGGTATGAAAGTAAGCCAAGCACGCGTCTGCCAACAATTGTGCAGAACGCTTTTATCCAAAATAAAATTTTATGTGAAAAAGTAGACCTGTCTCAAAAGAAACGCCGAATGGTAATGGTACTGCTAATAGAACGTTGGAGAGTAGGGTGGAGAGGCAAGGGTCAGCATCGCCGGTGGGGGATCTTTCCGCCTTGTGAAACAGGCCCCCGTAGTCGGCGCCCTATAAAACAATAGCTCCTATAAAACAATAGCCCGAGTTTATCAGGTTATTTACCTCAATGCTGCGGATAATTTTATTCTATCTTGTAAAAATAAAATTTGCTATGTATAATACATTGGTCGTGCTTAAATATTAAAAAATAGTGCACCGCACATCTTAAACCAGAGATGAGCACTTACAAATAAAACATTTAATCAAGGCGTGTATTTACAGAAAATCTGAGAATTCCTTGCAGCAATCCTTCCAGAAAGGGTCCCCAGAAATAGTGATATTATGAGGATTACCGTCGTATCTAGAATATCTAACCAATGATAACATCTCGTGCCAGCTGTTGTTGTATGCAAATATAACCGAAATATGTTCGAACACCAACCTTGGACAACGTACAATCACATTTCACCGCGTATTCACGTCACTGCTGTTAGTTATTGCGGCTGCCGCACACTCCGCATGATAATATTTCTTGCAGTGTCTATAAATTGAACACTATTTTACCCACCATGTAAACGATGAAAAGTAGCCTATTTGAGCTAGTCTATGCAAAGGGAACAAAGTGGATGTTTGACACATTCAGTTCAGTTCAGTATCTAACTTGTAGCCGGGCGGTGGAGATTAGCTTTGTAAAACTACTTGCGGCACTGTAACAAGTACTCCAAAATCTGTCTTCCGGAAAGTTATCATACATGCGCTCCTCCAGTGTTTGAAACCGCGTTCTACAGATTGACTCCAACACGCACCTCGTAAACCACTGCTCAACCTTCGATATTTTCTTTCAGCCAGCTTTTTTTACAATGCACACAAAAATTTATACTAAAAACACTGACCAAAGGGCATTGATGTAGAAGGCTAACGCTGAAAAAGGTCGCAGAATCATGCTCACTACGTGCAGCATGTTGATCACTGTTCTCGAACGCTAGCACGGAAATGCACAGAGGAGTTTTGTTACAACAAACAAGGAACAACTAGTGATCGGAATTCTGTGAAAAATTTAAGTTTTATTTGTACGCATAAAGAGTTATCTTAAAAAAACAAAAACGGAGAATTTTTTTAATTTTTTTTTCACAAAACGTTTTTGTTGTTTTTTTGGTTTAACGTGTAGCATGTAAATTAAAGGTTGCTTTGCATTTTATATAGAATCTGAACCATTTTGTTAAGGTTTTAAAAAATATGAAATGTTAACACTATTTTTCTTAAAAATTTTAAAGTTTTGTTTAACATAACAAATAGAATTTTTTTGTTGTAATTCAGAAAGTGTGTCGTTCACGCAAGCATTGGTGTGCGAATACTTTATTAAATGATACTGCGATCTTCCACTATAGCTGCCCCCAACCCTGGCATTAGGCCTAAAATGTGTACCGTAAGATAATGCCACGGCACATTGCAATCTTTACATCCGACTGTCCTGTGTTCGATTTTAGCAGAGTTTTAGAGTACCTTGATGATATCGGTTTTTTAAAGCAGGTTTGTTTTAGAAAGTAGCATTCTCGTCCACCTTGTTCATCCGTAGGGTTCTATTTACCATGGCCCTACACACCGTTAGCTCATTCCATGCCTCATCACGCTCCTCACTCATCTTTTGGATCTGGCCCTTTACACCGAAGTAATTTTATGCACTACTTGCACTCATTTCATCAGCACATTTTTACCTCATCATAGCAATGGCGCTCTTGGCCTCAGATGCCCTTGCGCCAAAAAACCCCACCAAAGAAAAGGCCTAAAAAGTAATGGCAAAACAGCATTCATTCAAAGAGGCACTTTTTTTTTCCTGGTGAAGCCATCGAAAGTCTGTATTACACCAGGTTGGCTGACATATCAAATACGAATACGTAGAGAAAAACAGGGTTTACTGTTTTTTTCTTCCGGTACGGACTCACCTGATTCTCTCCATTCGCCTAGAGCCAAAACGCCGAGTTGCACGTTCTGGTCCTTTATTTACGTTATTTATCATTTAGTCGCTTGCTAAATTAGCCTTTGCCTATACTGCCTGAAAATATTATACCGAAATTTCTACTGCGAAGTTTTGAAAATACACTCCAACAACTGCTTTCTGGCTCTTTAAACCTAGTTATTGGGCATGAGTACTAATAAACTTGTCGTACAATTAAGACTGTTGTGAAACAACAGTCTTAACAGTCTCAGAGTTTCGTTTTCTTTTGTTTTCTTTCGCAGCTTCGTTTTGTTTCGTTTTAAAGGAACGTCCTCTCTTCTTTAAGCGGCGTCCATGTTTTCTAAACAAAAGTTCTTTGAAATATCAGGTTTTCTCCCATCGAGGGTACCAGTGTCCTATGACAGGCAAAAAGCTGTGAATGTGTACTCAATAATTTTGAGGAATTGTCGGGTGAATTTTTCAAGTTTTTCTTCTCTTCAAACTAACTGAGCTACTCGACGTAACGTTCTTTTCAGCCGCATTGCCGCTATTATTGAGGGGTCACGAGTTACCACGTTTCTTCAGTGTGTGCTTTTTGCGGTCATTTACAACCACTAGTTGGACGCAAAGATCATTGTTGCGAACGCGTGCCTCCTAGCGCATGCGTATAACTGAAACAAGGGTCAGCCGAGGATTTCATCGCGGAAGAAGAAAATTTCCTCGTTTGGTTGCAGTGCTGTGGGGGTGGATCAGGTTGCTGTTGCTAATAGCCAGCTCGCTGTAGCTAATGCTGAACTCGTCCATGGTTGCATTATTTTGATGTTTACGCGAACATTTAGGTTGGTGAAAAGAACTCGGAAGATTTTGTGTTGTTTACAAGCGTTGTCAATGTTTCGTAGCTATCTGTTGTCGCAAATATACAGGGTGTTACGACGATAATTAAACCACTTTAAATTTTGTACTAAGCGAACCGCTGCTCGGTCGCCCTAAAACGTCTCATGAAGGTCGCATTTTGTTGTCTGTTTTGTTTGACACCAGAAACAAGGACGGTACTTACCTGTTTATTCTGAGAGTAAATAAAAACGGTTTTTGCCTATGGGAAAATGCCGGCTGATTTGGACGTACGATTCTGTGCAATCTTATATTGGAAGCATTGCGGCAGCTGGGGTATGGAAAGCGAAACGGACGATTAGGATTCACGGTAGGAAGGAGCCAAATGAGGTAGCAGGGGACCACAAAATCTCTCATCCCCAGTTACTGATGATCACAAATAGTTCCTAGAGAGCCGATACCAATATTAACAAAATATTCCCATGGTTCATAGTTGCCACTAAAGGTTGGCTTTGTTTTTTCACCGAGTTTCAGATTTTATGATCGTCTGCTACCTCCTTTGGCTCCTTCGTCCCGTTGAAGGAGCCAAATGCGGTAGCAGACGATCAGAGAACCTCCTTTACTATTTTTTGATCCTCTGCTACCCCGTTTGGCTCCTTTCTGACGTGGAAGGAGCTGGACTCCCCAACGTCTTTTTCGCTCTGCATACCCCGGGTGGCGCCGTCGTTTGAAGATCAGCTTGCACTGACTCGCATGTCCAAATCGGCCGCCATTTTTACATCGCGAAAATTGATTTTATTTTTCGTTCACAGTGGCAGGGTAAGTATCGTCGTTATTCCTGGTGACACAAAAAATAGGAGGAGGAGATAGCCTTTATTACATTAGGAAGACACTAGGTCAAGTGGGGGAAGTGGGAGTAGAGGGTGGGATATTCAAGGCTTGGGACTTCTTGAAAATAAGCCGTTCAAGTTGAAGCTGGTTGGCTCCTTACGAAGGCGGAAGAGGCCACGTGGGGTGAGGAGAGCAGGCTCACGGCTCTAAACTGCTCGCGCTAGAACGCTTTCTAGAGAGTAGTGCGCAATTAAAGTCATCGTGGAGGGTTCCAGTGTTCGAGGGTCGATGTATAAGGAGGAGGCATTTGGAGGAGGCTTGAAGTTTCTGTAACGCGTAAATTTTGGACAGTGCCAAATTAGGTGCTGGAGATTGGCGGGTGTGAGGGAGGCGCAGAAGGGACATCGAGGCGGCAGGGATGGGGTGTACCATTTACGGAATGTCTCTGGGGTTAAGCTAGCATTTGCAAAATATTAAAAAAAAAATAGACCACTAAATGCTACCATTGATCAAGTTCGAGCTCGAACCGAGCAGCTTATCGCCTAGGAAAAAAATAGTATTCCGATTATCGTCACACCACCCTGTATAATTATTGTTTAGTTATAACGCATGCTGGCAGCGGCTGTCTGTAATTTTTTTTTATGTGTGGGTGGTGTAACAAATAATTTGTGTGGTTGATGCTCTGAATTTTCCTTTTTGGTATGGCATTGTGTGTACGTAACGCCAAGCCGTGTGCATGCTAACTTTAGTGGCATTCCTATGCGGAACAAATTTGCGACAAGGCAAAGAAAAAATTCTTCGCGTTTGACCTAGAGTCCTTTGGGATGTGTGTTTTATCGTTCTAAATTATCATCCGGTATGCGGTAACGACGCTGGATTATTAACGCCTGCATTTCGAATGACCAAACAAAGGCAATAAAGAGTTTTCGTACTGTCAAATAGTGTTCAATGTATTTTAGGGGCGAAGCTTCTAAAGCCATGGGTCTGTCCATACCTTGTGTCTCGTGGTACGTGACCGCCGCATGCTTTCGGAGATGTCGCAAAGTGGGCTGCGTTGCACGCGCAAGAACCGGCTGCAACCGGAAGCGCAAACTCGGCACCGGGAGCGCGAGCTTGTCTGTGTTCGCCAACGGAGGCGCGAGCGCACGTGCACTGCGAGGGGGAGATCACGCAAGAGATCACGCCACGAACGCAGGCAGTCGTTCTCGGAGATCGAACGAGACGCAAGGACCCTCGTCTTGTTCGGGCACAAGTTCGCCCTAAATAAAAGTTCTTTCTCTACCGTTGTGTCCCACCCTACGTGACAAATTGTGGTAGAGGTGCGGGGTAGTCCTCGATGGCGCGGGGTCTTTCACCAGGTCTGGGCCTGGGAGCATTGACTCCGAAAATAAAAGTTGATTTGAACAATGTACGCACACAGTCTTACGTCTTTCTAATGATGTAATGGGCGAACTTTCACGGGAGAGTTACGGTTACCGATGATCTCCCCCTCTCGAGCTTCGCCCCACTTATCATCATTCATTCCGTGGATATGGCGTGATTATGTTTTTGCAATAAGATTGTCAGAATTCTTACGAATCATTAGGTATTTTCTCCCTGTTACGACTAAGAAAGCACGGCGTTGACTGTCTTAATTTTTATTGGCGGGGGGGGGGGGGGGGTACTGGGACCGTTCCTCTGTGCTGTAGTGGGGCAGTTGACACATTCCTCCGAATTCACCGTTTGGGTAAAAGCTGCATTAATGGTGGTACCGTCTTACAATGCAACGGGTATTTGCGCAAAATACCTGATTTAGTTGGTTGGATTGTCGTGTACACGTCATGAAATGAGTACGCATGCGGTCTGCCGTAGTTCTGCCGGGGGTTCTTTATCGCTCGCAGCAGTGGATCGGCCTCGAAACGTACTTTCGTCCCAGTTTTTTAACCTGCAGACGCGTTCATGCGTATTGCAGTTCCAATTTAGGTCGCTTGAGACATTCACGGAGCATGTTATGCACGTTGTGGTGTAGAAATTTGCTTAAAAATTGGCCGAGCTAGCTAGCCCTGGAGTACGTCCATACCAAAACAACCCGCGAGCCCTACTAAAACTTTCCTTGTCGCGTGGTAGTCAGCCCTATTAAACCCTAATCGCGACCTCTGAATACGAGCAACGCTATTTACGGGTACTAAGAGTGGCCACTTGTCATACTTAGTCACTGACGTAGAGTCGGTCCCTACTCAGCCGTTAATCAGGAGATGTGAATATGGGCCCATATGTTTTAACGCGTTCAGGGAATGGGCTTAATACAACCAATGCCAACGCCGTGCAAGAAGAAACAACGAAAACTTAGTTCACGGGGGCCGAAGAACTACGTTTCTTGAACGCACAACAGAAGGAGAACCGAAGAGACGTACCATTGGAATACTTCAAATGTCAATAAAATTCTGGAGATTGTATTCTTTCATAGTGAAAGTTGTGCCAAGCATTCGGAACTAGACGTTCGAGTTTCATGATTTCGTACTACGTCTCTTGTGCAGAAAAACGTGCTCTTCACATGCGCATGGAACGTCCTGCTGTGTGCACGTTCGTGTGTGCGCGCGCGTTAGGTGTAAGTTTTTTGTATATTGATTTATTAGAAAAATGCCGTCAGCATTCCCTCTTGGTTATTGTGGTACAATCGCAAAAACCCAGTAGTCGGCGCAATTTCTCTGCTGCGTCTCCTAACACGTAGGCTTCGGTAGGGACGCAAAATGCACCATCCAAAATCAACCTACCTTGCCTTATTTGAAATTACTACCCTAAAATAACTCGCTTAACTCTATTAGGGCCTCGACCACGTTGTTTTCTAGAGAAGATGAGAAATATCAAAAACTTTCCAATTTAGTGCCACACAACATCAGCAGTGACGTAACAAGGAAATACGTCAAATTGAATCGGCAGTCGTTAAATGCCTTCTTAGCATCCAAGCGGGGCAAGAAAACAGAAGAAGAGGTACCAATATATCCCACAGTCATGTCCTTTGGGGGTGGCTCTAAGAAGTCCCAAGGACGACGTATGGCTGTGTAAAAATGGTGTTGGTACGTTTTCCTTACTATCTGGACCAAGTTTTTTATTTTCACTTAATAAGTCATGTATCCTTATAGTGGACGGTTCCGTTCCCCAGAAAAAAGTCCTCATATAGTGAGCCATATATAATAACAAATCACGGTCACAAATGCAAACATTATGGAAGAGTCGTTAAAAAGAAAGCATGGTTTAGGGAGCCAAAAAAACGAGCAGATGTTGGTTCTTATAAAATTGCGGGCACCTTTGGATTAACCGGATTAATGCCGAGGCCATTTTTACTCCAGCCTTTCACAAATTGTGTATTAAATATGAAATGGCATATTTGTTTCATCACCTAAGCGGAACGCTCGGTTCGCTCACGCTTAACACCAGTCGTTGCCTCCGCTAAACTGAGCAGAGAAGCATACAGGCTTGCTTTATGCGCAGAGAATATTGTCACGAACAACTTATAGTCCTGTTATTCGGACCTGAGACTCAGGTTGTGCCCTTTCCGTCGTACGCCGCACCGGGTAATCTTGTTTGAAAGAAACGAAGTGTCACCCGGTCGTCACTGCCATTTTTTATGTATATTTTTGCTTCCCGGAGCCCTGTTCATAATAACACGACAAAAAATGTCTCTGCCGGTTTCTTCACAGAACCGCCTCCAATGGCCCGAACTGTGGGTTTAACATGGACGGGGCAGGATTGCATGGCTAGAGACAGGTCGCCGGAAATGTCTTCCATATTGAGGGATTTTCATTGAAGGGGTGCATATGAATTACATGTGACACTACTCCACCACGCTTATTGGAGAAAAAAGCAGCATTTTGAATCAGCAAAAAGTTCTTGTTTTATATTGCAATTAAACTCGAAAACTTTTATAAACTTGGCAAATAATTCAGCTTTGATTCCGTTCACAATCTGGTTCAAGCTTCAGACCCGGTTCGGCGAACCGGTTAAGGGCTTGATTTAGTCGAAACTGTATACTGAACCGGAATGAAATGAGTTTGACCCATACCCGAACCAGAAACGAGCCGGTATTTTTAATGGTTGGAAACACTGATTTGAAATCATTTCCCTCTGAGGAGGTATTAAACCAGCCTAACCATACAACCACCCCCGAGAACACTTCTCGAATTACCTACAAAATAAATGCGTTTTACGCGACAAACTAGTGTCCGGAGCGTTACCACTTGTCCCAGTGCTTTCTCATGGTAACTCTACTTCTGGAAGCTCGCATACTAAAAAGGCAAAAATCACGCGTAAGAAGAACATCTTCCTCCTGCAGTTCGCTCAAGCCGCAACCGCATGTTATACTGTTTTCTTTTGTGTCCTCAAACAGGGGCCTGGGAGTATTGAGGCGGAAACATTAAACGTACCTCGATCGCTTAGGTCTGCTTACAAGATTGTGTGTTCGCTTTCGGTGCTTCTGCTTGTGGAAAGAATTACTTCGACAGACTAATTACAGCTCAAGCAAGAGTTTCTTGAGGATAAAAGCTTACTGTGGCCGGCCTGACCTAGTTATACTCACCTGCCGTTACATCAACACACCACGTGTTTAAAGGACCACTGTTAACGAGCCGCTGTACCACAGTGGCAAAAATACGTGGCTTTCATTCTAGACACCCTGGTTTACTCTCACACATACACCAATGTTTTTTTTTTTCTTGTCGCTGCGAGTATTCGGCTGCAGACATCAAAAAACCACGCACTGAAAAAGAGTATCCATTAGTTGTTCATCTTTCCTTAGTATTTCTGTGACCTTTGCAACTATTAGGCGTTTCAATTTTTCAGGAGTGTCCTTGCTGGAAAGCTGTACCATCTTCCTATTGAAATGGTTTGTTTCAGACCCGGGATTCACCAGGGATTTCAGATGCAGAGGACTGGATGTCAGTGAAGTTATTCATATCATATAGCAATCTCGGAGATTACACAGGCGTGTTTATTTGTCACTTTCATAAAATGGTCCCGGGTCCCGTTATGAGTTAAAACCCAAAATTGCTCATACCTCGTACAGACACATCTGGGTCTTATACCAGAAGTCGAGCGCCGGCGACTTTCAACTTTACCCCGTCCAAAATTTACGCACCCGGAACTCCATCAAGGTAGACAGGAAGCAAAAAGCGAAAGTCCATGAACTTATCTTCGGCAATTAGTCCGATGTGCCCTATACTGATGCAGCTTTGATGCGACGACGACTGGACAATGGTGACCCTGGTAAACAGAAATATTTCCATTCAACTTGCGCATCACTCCATATGTCCTCCGCGAGGTATGCAGAAGAACCGACCATTCTGCTATCCTTACGGACTACAATCACAATCTCCAAGACAACTTTCTGGAGTTCCCTGTAGGACAAGTGACTGCCGCGACCGATTTGGTAGCTCCAGAAATACCCCCCAAAACGCCACATCAATATCGGGTGGACCCTGCCCAATTTGTATTGACTGGTAACGATTTCGCCCAGTAAACAGGTACGAGATCTCGACCGTCGAGTTCAGTTTTAGTCAGCGCATTCCACTCCCCAACCTTTCCTAACCAACACCACATCCACCATATTTTTCGACGTTTTGAGACGAAGAAATTGACCATTGTTGACACGTCAGAGCGCGCGTTGTCTAAACGCATGCAGACGCTAGCTGCATGAGAGCGACGCCAATGTCTCCGCTAGCCAGATATCGGCGTCGACACAGCGCCAGGAAGCATAGGACAGCAGTCAACAGATTCCAGGGTTTTTGTCCCTCTCACGGTTTGGTGTCGTTCCTTTCCGGCAAAAAATATTCTCTTTCTTTTTATAGAAACGTGCAGCAATCGGCTGCCTTGAGACCAATTGCAACCTAGTAATTTTCAAAAGCGCACATTCGATTCGTGCTTTGCTTGGCTTTATCAGAGAGATATGGATTGGCGATAGGTATTTGTGAGTTAAATAAGGGACCCCTCACTATAGAGTTGGTAGTAAAAGCGTGATCGGGCTTGTCTTCAATATCTGCAGAAAACCAAAAAGCGTTATCAACGCGAAAATTCTAGCGCGGTGTGCTCCATTCCATTCGTGGCTACCCGAGCTTGTGAAGGGGAGTCTGGCGGATGAGTGGTAACTTTTCTTGTTTCTGATAAGAATGTTTGGTTGCATCACTGGTAGTACCATCCCAACTTCCCTCGCCTCCAAGATCACTGCAAAAGAAACCCAGCTTTATCACTGCCCGAAACTCTCTAATACGGCTAAAGCAAAACGCATTTGACAATAATTCTTGGCAACCTAGGTTAACATACTGAATCCTTCCCCGCTGAATGCCGTTTTCCTCACGTAACCGAGAGGTTGGTCATTTGGCTTTTGTCTTTATTGTCCATTGTTAGAATTGTCGCGAAACCTGACTTTGTTTTTGCGGTGATTAGTTTGGCCAAGATTTTTTACCAAGGTGGGCAAATGGTACAGCAAGTGTTCCCTTCCAGTCTACAAGTGCCGTACAACTCTAACCTCAGTACCAAGGCAGCGCTGATAAATCGGTTTCGCTAATGCCTTCGGAATTCATGAACCTGCCCCTACATAATATTAAGGTAAACCACCAAGTTGTAACCAAATAACCTGTTCGAAGTGAGTTTTTGTTAATCAGGGTGGCTATTTGAATCGCACTTGATGACGCTGACTTGACATACATTTTACAAACATTTAAAATGGGCCGTCAGTATTCTTAGGAATGACTGTTTAGTTCAAGTGGCATTTTTGTTATATCTAAAGTCCTTATTACTACACCAAAACAATAAAAAATAACTGCTAACAGAAAAAAAATGACTTGGAAAGAAAGGCAGCTTTCATACCTGCGCCAACCAAGGCAAGTCAACGCCTCGGCTGGCGCGTGACTTGCCTGGTCTATGCGCTTACTCGTCCTCTCCAGCGTGGCACCGTGGTTCCGCCTAACGACGCCGAAGATCGCGCAATACGTTGTTTTGCGCGCATGTGGTTGGGCCTTTACGCAACAAAAATTACCCAATTTTTACAGGATTACTAGATAGAAGCTTCCGTGCTAACACGCATCAGAAAGTCAAGGAATTGCACTCACACAACTCATCAAACAGGCGCGTTTCCTACACTTGTAAGAATGCAGGTATTGTTCCCAACGAAACACGCAGCCGAAGTCAAATCTTGTGTTCCATTAGCGGGCTCAGGCATATCATTGTGCAT
The DNA here is from genome assembly GCA_013339765.2 of Haemaphysalis longicornis. Lineage (NCBI taxonomy): Eukaryota > Metazoa > Arthropoda > Arachnida > Ixodida > Ixodidae > Haemaphysalis > Haemaphysalis longicornis. Next base: position 71,186,097 of record CM023452.1, on the reverse strand, counting down.
TTAAAAAAACACCGCTACCTACTGCTCCTTAAAGCCCTCTTTTTCTGACCAGGGGTAGATACTGTTGACCAGCGGTCACCTACAGGATCAGGCACTCTTCGTAACTCAGCTACGATGGCTCTGTCGACCGCATGTTTTATGAAGTCAAAATCCTCTCCTACCTTTAAAACTCAAAAAGCCTTTTCTCTCTCCCTCTCTCTGAAGACACAAGAAAACTTCGTACTAGTCACCCCAATTTAAAGTGATGATCATCCACAACGCTTGGAGGCTACAGGCAAATCGCTGCTCAGTAGAAGCCTTCGTACCTGATTTATCGAACACACTGCACCTCTAAATAAAATCTGTGTACTATTCCCTGCCCACTGTAGTCTCACGAGCCTCGGCTTTGGGATACTGGTGGGACTGTGACGAGGGCCTCGACCGCCAGCCTAGCCCACAGTATTCCAGAGTTAGGGATAAAGGGTGGGTTACCAAACATTGATGCTAGCTTAGCTTGTTAAATTGGTTTATTCATCATTATTATAACCACTCAAAACATTGTGCCCGAACACGTGGCCACCAATAACATTGACAAAATTTCTCTCACTTTGGGGTGGGAGCGGTGCGACACGCTCGACAACAATACTTTCCGAACTGCAAAATCACAGTCGTGCCCGAGGACAGTTTATCTACACCCGCCGCACAAATTTGCGGAGTGGTGTGTTCACTTCCGGATTTCATTCGTGGTGCCAGCTGCGATGGCCTCTTCCATCAATGCAGCTGCTTCCTCCAGACCGGAACTAGAAAGCATGCTCTCCAACTGCTCATAAGATGGACGAGAAATAGTCCAAATTGCTGTTCTTTACGGCGCGTTTTGCGAGAATGTTGGCGTAACGCCAACGTGGCTTAATCGTAGGAAAGTAGACCCATGAGCTTTGCTCTTCTAGTAGGTTGACAACTCCAGTGATTTTCCTTTTGGCTTGAACGCAGTCGTTCAGTTTCGTGTAGATAGACACTTTCCTATGCTGGATGACAACGATCGACTTAAGTGCTAGAGCGGGAGAGTGAGGTTGGTATCAAAACCGTATAAAAGGCTGCATTATGAAATTAATCTCTGGTGGAGAACAGCTATAGCTGCCGTCGTCGAGACACCAGCAGATCTTGGGCATCATAGGGTCGTACCACGAGCGCCAAACGTATACCGCTCTTTGTCAATCAAACGTTCAGTGGTTTTGGGTCAATGGAATGTGACTAACATAAATCGACTTGTCGAGATCTTTTCAGAGTTCTAGTCGGAGTACCGCAATAAAGTATCCCGTGCATCCTTGAGGTCTCACAGACGGTCCTTGTTCGATCTAGGTTCTTGTTTAATGAGCGACCTTTGAAGCCGCAGGTTTGTTGTCCACGCAACCCCACTTAAAAAGGCCATCTCGAGTTTCAGAGCTATCATCCTATAGAGAATTTTATAGTCTGTCGAAAGGAGTGTGACTGGGCCGGAAGTCAGTTCATAACGGCAAAGTGTAAATTAAAGAAAAGTTTTCTACCTCTACTACCCAAGGGTTTCGGTACGTGCGCCCCGAGGAAATTCCCCACCAGGGTAAATAAAACTACCGGCACCGCCAGGGATCTAACCTAGGCCTGAAGATAGGTGGAGCGGGAGCCCGTCATCTTAGCGAAGAGAAGCTACGCGCACACACGGAGACGGGGACGCAGAGGCTGGTTTTGATTCAGTGGCTGGGGGAGGGGAGAGCGCTTTCGAGGGAAACACAAGAAACAAGTGTGACGGGGAGGCAGTGAGAGAGGATGACGTGTTTCCGCCCTCCCCCTAACGCTTCAAAAGACGCCCTTTTCCGTTTTTCTTTTGCCGACGCGCGGCCAGGCTCCAGCGGAGCGTCCGCCGTGAAAGGCCGTCCGTGGCCGACGCTGCTGCGTTCCGGACCCAGCACCCGCGAATACCAGCTAACAGCCAAAGCGGAACCCCTCTTGCGACTCACACCAGGTGCCGGGAGGTATTCCCTATAGTGGGGTGCTGAGCCCTAGACTCTTTACCATTGGCACAGTAGACATTAATAATGCGCCCAATTCGGTTGAAATCACCCTGTACACCGACGGACACTTGCATATGGAGTTCTGGGGGCAATAGGCGATTGTAAAGTCAAGAGTGCAGCGAGAGAGCATGCAAGCGCAAATCTTACGGGGCCTACACTGGCGTTCCAAAGACAACCTCTACAATCGGAACGCTGACAAAATGCAGGCAGCTCTCACCACTCGCTCTACGCACGCAGTAATGCTTCGTGCGCGTTTGAGGATTATCGCAAGACAGCGGGGGCCGTTCTTCTATCGAGAAGCTGGGCCAAAGAAGTGTCTGAATTTCTCCCGAAGGTCTATCAAGAGCCTGCTCCTCCTACGCCACCCGCCTCCGATGTTCCTGCCAATAGTAGTCACGACTACTATGCCGGGGATCACGAGAAAGAAGCATGATCTGGCTCCTGCCGATAAAGTTATTCACTCTGAACTACAAATTCGCGGGATATACAAAGCCACACTCATGTTTACATAGGTCGGTATCATCCACATCATCCACTATTGGGGCGTGGATACCGTCATCGCCCCGCTCTAACATTAGTGTAATGCTCAGTCACAAAACGACTACTACGGCTATCAAACTCGCAGCTCTGAGGGCGGGTTTCTCTTATATCATTAATAACCCCGGACGAGAGTGGGCTATCTTCAAGAATGAAGGGCTGCCCCAATGTCTAGCGTGTTTTGTCCAAAGTACCAGCTTGTGCGAACATACACTCTTCACATCTCCAAGCTCAACATACCCACCATCACATAGCAGTTCAGTGGATTTCCAGCCCAATTGCGGCATAACTGGCAATGTGAAGGGGGACATTGCTGCATCCGTTTGCGCATAACCATAGTGCCTCGGAAATATGCATACCATTCTCCAGGAAAGATGCATCGGTCCTTACATCCAGCATGGCATGGAACATGAAGCGTGCAGCCTGGTATGAAGTATAACGTCATTGCCTGCCGCTATCCTCCATTTGATCCAAACTCCAAATTCAAAATGCCACCAGGACTCTCCAAGAGGGTAGAAGCAATTGTACATCGCATGCGTTTGAATGTCGCATACACGCTGAACTTCCGCGTTTAGATGAAACAAGTTACGTCGCCCTCTCGTCATACTGTGATGTAAGAGAAACCGTCCATCACCCATCCGTGAATGGGCACAATTCAGTGCTCAAGAGTGTCCCTCGCAGTTTCTTTGGAAATGACGCATTCCGTGGACATTGAACCTAAAGGACGTTTTTAGGACGTGGGCATGTCCCTAAACGTTATTTAGAGGCTACAAAAGCTCTGATAGAGTACTGCAACTACAAAGGTATAGACCATTCTCTGTGAATAACTCAACGTTTCTGTGAGTATCAACTTCTTGACCATCATCGCCATCCTCTTCACACGTCATCAACTGCCATAGCAAGTTAGGGGATTTTAGCCCGTCTAACATCGCCAGATTTTATTATATATCATTCTCTCTCTTTCTTCTCTCTCCTTCCTGCGACACCTCAGCTCAATCGCATGCTGCCGCACAGAAAAACCAACGAATTATTTTTCTGCACCGTCACACACGTCCTAATAGTAGCTTTGGGAATGTTTGGGAGGCTCGCACAGATTGTGTGGATATTTTCTTCAGTCTGTACGGGATACATTCCCTTCACAAATTGGCTTTCATTAGGGCTGCGTGCAAGAAGGTGCATATCCGCAGCGTGCGTTGTTTATTCACATCCGAATACAATGAGAAAGTGTGTGCTACGCCACCGCAATCGCGCCCCAGACCACGTTGTCCAGAGCACTCGAAGGCGGCTTTTGTGCCTCGAATTTCTATCGTAACCATCGGTATCATAAAAAACTGATTCTCAACCCGAACAATTATGACATGATTACGGCATTGAAGGCTTGATAAACTCGAAAACTAACGCAATAAATAGTATACGCGCAATATTACAAGAATCGAAACCCATGAATATTTCCAAGCGGCTCTTAATTGTTTTCAAACCCTTCCAGTTTTAAAGAACAAGTCGTGGTCTACTCAGGAATTCGCACTATGAATTGAAGAAAGGTACTCTTACTCCCTTGTTCTGGACCGAGGACCCGGCCAATTGGCCAGCTCGATTTTAAAATTTTCTACTCTTCCGCTACTCCTCTTCCTTTGAGAGCACTCTTCCTATAAAGTATATTTGAATATTGGGATAATATGGCTGTGGGAAATGTACCAAAATGTTGATCCAGGTCTGAACAAACATTGTGTTACTGTATCTTTATCGTAGACGTGACTCGTTTAGCTCAATAAACCTCCATACTGGTTAGAATCCTGGCATAAAACCAGCAAGCGCTTATACACATAATGTGTTGTTTGGAACTCAACCCACAGTTTTTGCCGCTCATAGTGCATGTCGGCATACTTTCATGCATGACAATGTAAAGTGATGTGATACAATACTTTCCGGCATTCGGCAAGGTTGCAAAACCTGTTTTACCTTACATGTGATTACCGGGAATCATAATGCCTTCTGCCAAAGACGGCAGTTGCGAAAGCCTGGATTTTTTTTTTTGGTCTTGTATTTTCACTGTTGTCGATTACTGGCTGCTTGCTCTTCCCTTTGTTCGAAACATTGCTTAATACAGGAGCTGACGCCTCGCTCCGACTCTTTACGCTCCGCTCAGGAACGGCTTCTCAAGGAATGGGGTACCGCCGGCAATGTTCCTTTCGTCGCAGTATCCAAAACTATACTTTAACTCACTTTTTGAGATAGGGTATGCGATTTTAAGTCTATTGTTATGATAAACAGTTACACGCACCCATAGTCAGGCGCCGACAACAATCAGACATCAACCGTGGGCGAAGAAAAAGCAGGGAGAGCAATCCCCGAATAAAGCAATAGCCCCGTTTACATTGACCCGACGAGGGCCGTTGAGTTGAAATAAACAGGTTTTTGGACTCGGCGCACTCATGTATAAGCGGACGCGGTGAGTCGAAAAGCCGTCGGGGTGAGTCCGTTCGACGTGCAGGCAGGGGGTGCGTTGACGCGCTCGTCGGGCTGAGTCGGCGGGCCGTGGGGAGCTGAATACCGTAGTTGCACGATTATAACGCACCATCGATTGTACCGCGCGGGCAGGTTCGCGCTGAAAAATCCGAAAAAATATTTGGACGTCAGCTTTACCGCACGATTTAAAATACACGACACTACTTACCTAGAAGAGGAGATTTTATTTTGCACGTGCAACTGTGGCAGCCAAAAATAAATTGTGCTTCGTAAACTTGCTTACCCAGCTCCTGCAGGGAATAAAACTATATAGTGGGAAACATTGAAGCTGTTTGCGATTTTAAGTGTCTTGACCTTCATACTTCTACGTGTGACGGGGTAATTGCAATAGTACAAAAATGTGTAACAACTGACCAAGGTATGTCATTCAGGAATGAGTGCGCCGAAATCCACTCACGGGATATTTAAGGATTTTTTTATTGGATTGAGTTGGTGTTTGGGAGGGCCTCGTGCCTATGGCAATGTTGCTGGCCGATTTAAAACCTGTTTCGCTTTTGAGCCCGATTCTAACGCGCACACAAATTTTAAGGCTAGCTTTAGCAAAAGAAGGTGCGCGCTAGAATCGTAAAAATACGGTGCGCTCATTCTCCGGCAATCCCCGGCACCCTCGCCTCGACTCTTTGAATGGAGCTCATATATACGCGTGAGGAGTCGAGGTAGCTGAACCCGCCAGTCGACTCGACCCTCATCCGGGGCTAATGACAAATGCGAGAATCCCTAAGCCGACGTCACGGAGGCGGCTTCGCAGCGCCGCCCGTGGTCGCACTCACCGCCAATACCCCAAAGCATAAGGTTGAGCCCCGCGTCGTTTGTTCTGTACACACCGAGTCGATTGAAGAGTGATCGCTCTGCGACACCTCCTCTGTTTTCCTCCACCGTCTTATTTGTCTATCTTTCTGTTCTTTAGCAGTCGGTAAACGGTATACGCTGTCCGCAGTACCAGGCAGAAGTGTCTGGTATGCGCCGACGTTTATGTTATCTCTGAGTGCTTCAAAAGTGCCACAAAAAGAGAAAACCGTGTTCTACAGTGTGTTATGTTTATGCGGGACACAAAGCACTAAATACGGCGTGAAATCATTTGGAGAACGGAAGTTTTTCCGCTGCAGTATTGAGACAGATCGACTTCAGCGTTGAAGTGTGTGGGTGCGTGCGCGTTTGCGTGTTTTTGACTCGATTGCAGGTTTTGTTTCTGTAGTTTCCTGTGGCTTGCTATTATCTCGATATCAGCCTGCTTCTCACTCACGTCTCTTATTCGGTATGGTATGGTTCTCGGACCCGGTTCTACCTCTTAAACGTACCCGTCCTTTCTGTACAAGCTGGGCTTCTCACACATACGCCGCATGCCCTTTCCTTAGGCCGTTGAAAGTTCCGACGCAGGCGATAACGTCATAGGTGGCGCCAATTTGTTTACACAAAGCCGATTTCTAATACAAAATCATGAGTGTCACAGTAAGCTGCGTCCGCATGTAATCGACGCGGCATCGTGGCCCCATCTCAACAGGAAGAGACACAGCATTGACGAAAATGTACGCATAGGCTTCGACGTGTAATCCGCACGTCAGTGTCACAGGCGAAGAAACAGGCGTGCTCCTCGGGAACAAAGGGTTCAATGCCGGCGGAAAAGGCTCAGCAGGTCCCTCAAGCCTAACGGGGGTGTCAAATACGCATGACTGCTGTCATTGGCGGCCACTTGAAAGCACGTGCCCTGTACGCAGGCGGGAGTACGTACACCACTCCAGGCGTTTTACAACGAGCGGATCCCCGATCCCAAGTGCGAGAGTGGTTTAAGTGTCGTGTTTTTCCTAGGAAACGCCTCCGGTCCACCGTTTTGTCTCGCATTGTGTCTCGCGCCGATGCATGCTGGGAAATTCGATGCGAGTTTTCGAATGACCGGACTCCGACCACGTTTGAACCGCGCGTGGAGGAGCCGGGAGTGGTTGTCGGAAAAGAGTTGCAGATCAAAGCGACCTCCTCGACGAGCGAATAAGCACCTTTGTCAAAACGGAGAGGTCGTTTGGCCCCGTAATCCACAGGGGGGAGTGGGCGGTGTTGCGGCGACCGATTCGTTGGGGCCCCCAGGACTTCACACGTTTGCTTGCGGCTATGGAGAATATACGAGAAATCGGGGTTTACGCCTTTGCGCATTTGCTTACCACGCTTCACGCTTTTAGACTTTCAATTTATATTCTTCCATTTGTCTCTTTATACCTACATTCTTTTCTTGTTATTTAAGACCGGCGCGCGAATGGCTGAGAGCTAAGCAGTGTTTCCGAAATGAGACACAAGGTGGTGTCTGACACTTCGGTAGCCACTAGACTTGGCAGTATCCCGGATATAAACGCCACCATTATCCCTAGCTGGGAAACAGTGATATTTTTATAGTCAAGTGCCAATCTTTCTTTACATTTAAAGAGCAATCAAGTTACGCACACGCCTTGTGTTTTCAACAACTTCTTTTACGAAGTCTGAGAGTTGCCTTACTTAGCCGCAAACCTCGTTATTCGAAATCAGAAATTTTTTGCTAAACTTAAGTGTAAAATAATACGCAAAACAGGGTGCTTGGAATACATCACACGGCCGACAATATGATATAGGGACGTGGTCCCTATATACAATATTGGACACGTCGGACATCGTCCCTTTGTCCAACGTGTTTTGAACCAGGAGGTAAACATTTCTTATGGACTGCCCGGAACATTTTATGGAGCAGTCAGACTTGTGCGAACAACTCCTAAGAAGAGGAGCCCTGCATATATGTTTGGAGGACGCCAAAGGCATAATTTTCCCTAATCATCACTGGATCACTAAGCGAGACATCTTGCGCCTGGCCTTCCAGTTTTGGAAGTATGCAAACCTCTGGGACTCCACCGCAGGTTACCGACAGTCCATAAAGATATGTCTGATTTCGCTTATGTCATGGGCGATGATTTAAGCTTCAGTTTGTAAATCCACGCCGGAGTTTATGCTTAGTTGTTCTGAATACTGCACAGCAATGACGGCTCAGCTCTTTTCACTCTCTCAGCAACTGATAGCAGGGAATGTGGACACCAAGGCGATTTGAAACGATCCGTGATCATCTGCTTTAAAATGCGCTGTTCGGCAATCCTCACTTTTCATAAGTGATAATTTGAAAGAGTTTATAGAGAGACTTGTCCGTAACGTCGTTCGCAAAAATCTCTAGGTGTCAACGGAGCCTCTGAAAGAGAACAGGTCGCTTCCCTTGAGCTACCGGACCAGAAGTAGGTAACGTTAGCATGTTTGTCTACCAGCAGCAAGAGAGTTGAAATTTCAAGATGAACTTCCGAATCAGAATTGACTTGACAGTAGGAGTTGTCGAGTAATATAGTGAGTAGGATAAAACATTCAGCATAAAATTTCCACACGTATCAAAAGCACCTTCACGCTTAAGCTTATATATAGCATTAAGCGAGATGATCAGCAGTGTAAATGAAAGGAAAGAAAGCGTCACAAAATAAGAAGGGTGATGGTTTCTTTCTTCATTCATTTATCAAATAGGCCGTGGTTGCTTTTAACGGCAACCAGTGCTCAAAAAAGTACAAGCAAAAAACACCAAGCAAAAACACCACCGCCACTTTCAAGTAGAAATGATCAGAAGACTAAGCACAAAAGAACCATGGGCAGAACATTACTGATAATGAAAGAAAGAGGCGCTCAACTGGATATGAACCACTATTTTGCGTAACAATATTGGTTCGCATAGAAGGAAGTCGCTGCCTCCCGCGAGACATTTGTTCCGAAAACTTGGTCGGCATGGCTCACTGTACACTACATGGTAAGCAGTTGTTGAACATGGCAGCAAGGCAATACCAACCGATATGCTAGTATTGCCTGGCTGGCATGTTAAACTCAACAACATTCAACAACAATGCTTTTGCATACAATACATGTTCCCGTGCTTTGATGCCCTGTAATTTTTAATATACGCGAAAAATAACTGCTAATTTTGTAAATATTTCGCCTTTTATTGTCACTGTGTATACCCTTATGTTTTTCAGAACGAGAGCTGACATTGTACCACATTACTTAACAATTCCTGTGCCTCCTGGCATGTTTTTACTAGAAACAGTTATTGGTGTTGTGCGATAGCAGAGTATACGCTGGTTTAAGTAACATCTCAGAAAAAATTCCGGCTATCTTATCTAACGTGAAACTGGGGAGGGGCGAAACAGGCAGTGTATGAGGGTTTTCTTGAGCCTTGGCGTTTTTGTCAACGGAGATGAAACCATAGGGACGTAGAGGCATACAGCTTTGTGCAAAAGTCTCTTGTCTTTGAAGCACGAAGCTATCTATCGTGAGTTCGGCAGCCCGGACATGGGCCGCTTTAAATAAAGTTTGATCTCTCTCTCTCTCTCTCTCTATCGTGAGGCGTAAACTAGTGTCTTGGTGTGCTTTTTTAGTATGCGTTCCGAAGCGCTCCAGCGCAAGGCGTAAACGAGAGTTGCGGATCTTTTTTAGTACGCGTTACGTTCTAGTTCGAGGCGTAAACGAGTTTTCCGGTGTTTTAGTGTCGTGACTACATGACACGACGATTACGACTGACATGAGGACGACGACAGGAGACACCAACATCACCAGCCTGCAAGGGGCTTCGTCGCTTACAGCTTGACTGGCATGCACTTCATGCACCCCAATCACCGATTCTAAGCACAAAAAGGAGAATTTTTGTAACCCACATATCAGGGCGCAGCGACTAGTGGTAACAGCGCTGCCCTACAAACAGAATTATTCAGTCACTTTTCATGCAACATGGTCATACTACACACTCAAAACAATTGTATGGGATGGACATCAAGCGACTCATAAAATAGTTCACCATGAGTTCACCAGCCTAACACCCCACATTTGATGAAGATATACCAAAGGAATTCCCTAAATATACCCAAAAGGAATTGAGATGAAATGCGGCTGGATTGATGTCGGATCGGCAGGAAAAACCAGAAGAAATAAAAGAAGGAAAAAGAAGAACAGGGGAGAACGCCAAACGAGACTGGGCCAGTCGTATACGGAGGTGTCGGTTCTCGGTAGGCTGTCGAGTGGACGTAAACGCTCAGAACAGCGTAAATCCAAAACGCTCCTCTTTCCTGGCCTTTAAGAATGTCCGAACTCCAATACACAATGTTACTGAAGACGTGCGGCAGTCTGTAGGCAAGAAGAAGCATGGTAATCGGGGAGATCTCAGTATTGCGCGATAGTTGAGTGGAACTCTGGCGGCCAATTCCATTTTTCTCTTAGCCCCGAAAGCTGTCAACGACGTCTACGTCTTTGCAGCTTCGGCCACGCTGCAACTCTCCTTGACCAGCGAGCAGACTGGTAAAGAGGCCTATATATTGCTCGCCCACGACATGGTCAATGGCCAGCGCAACGCTATATAGCTTATCGACTATGTCGCCACCTGCACGTGAGAGCGAATTTCCTATGTGTACTTTTCACAAGAACTCCACTGGTAGATTTTTTACTGCCACTTTGTGCGTGTTAATCATTCGTCCAATTAAAATACTTCGTCTTCGACCAACGTCAATACGCCTTTCAATTCCTTTACTAAAACTAGTAACGTCACTACCGCAAAAGCAGCTGGCGTTACACAAACTGGCAATGACCACTAAGGAGTAATCGCGTCGCCATGAAAGGATAAAATCTACATATTTGCTACTAGTACAGGCTTTATAGGTGTTAACTAAATTATGAACCTATATGTCCTGCTAGGCTGCCGAACGTTACAGATGTATGGTTAGTACGGCCGTGCGTGTCCTACCCACCTCAGCGGTCAGAAGGCCTAGTGAATACAAACATATTTATAATAAACTACGAGTAGTCCTCGGCGATGCCAGGTGGGACAGTATACTATGACCCTCATCGGCATGACACAGTTCAGTTATTTCTCATCATAATTAGTTTCGCTGTGAAGTCGCACTCAATTAGGCCACGTGCTGCCATTATAGATGGGCTGCTACCTGAGGCATGTGTGCAATGTGAAAAGGCTTGAACTCGTGTTTTATTAGAACTCTCCCAATACAGATTGTACCAAGGTGGTGCGCTCAAACAACTACTTATCCTTGGGAAGTCTTGGAAGTAGACATGAAGGGTAGTAATCAGTGGACAGGTTTTGATAAACGATCCGTAGTACCCGGCGATGCCCGGGTGGACCACTATACTAACGAAGCTAATGGGCATAACATCAGTTCAGTTATTTCTCTTCATACTGGGCAGCTAAGCGCGATGTCGTGCCCCAATAGGAACTCCCGCGTGGCTAGCATTACACGGGCTACTAACGAAGGCGTGTGTTAATTGGAAAGGCTTGAACTCGTATTTATTACAACTCTCCCGAAACAAATTGTTCCAGATGGCGCACTGAACGTCTACTTAAGCATGGCAAACTCTTATCCCGTATGTATGAAAAGTACTCCTCAGTCACAGTTTTATGATAAATAGCACGGACAGGTACTACAAGGCGGGTTATTACAACACAGGCTCCCAACACGAGGTGAGAGCTATGCGAAAGCGGGAAAATTGAACTCTCAATTCCACTTCCAGAGAGGTGTAAAATAAAAAACCCGTTCGTGACTTTATAAGCGTGTTAGGAGAAATCTTTGAAGAAGGTTTTTGAACAACTGCATGGGTAGCATTAGGAAAAAAAACGAATTTGATGCATCTACGAGCTGTCTCGTTTTCTGTAGTTTGTCAAAACACGTAATTTTCTCAAAATTCTGACGGTCCCTATTAGGTGGCTGCTATGAAAAATATTCTAAAACAGGTTGGACACGTGTATAAATTACCTATATCAACAAAAACCATTTGAACTGGCCTGGACAAAAAGTAAATATATGTAAAAAGGATTCATCGATCTTGTCTTTCTTCCGTGTGTAATTTTTTTTCTAATTTCAGAAATTTTCTATTTCTATACAATATTCAGACTGTGCCAATGAAATTTGAAGTTGCTTGAATGAGCGTTTGGCTAGGCGCATGGTATCACCTATGAAGCCTTTTTGAGCCGTGTCGAGCCTGTATTAAAAATTATTTTCGCCTTTTACCGGCGTTGCAGAGCAAAATTCATTAACTAGGTTTTTTGTATTTCTAGAAGTAACATTTATTAGCAAAACCAATTGCACACATCGATCAGCGAAACATTTATTGGAACTTTTCGGAACAGCCTTTTCGTTGTGAAGTGCAGAATCGGCCTAATAGGGTAAAACCATAAAACATTTTTAGATATTCAAAGCTCTACATATATGAAACCAAAGCATTTGGATATATGAAAGGGTGAGCGAGATATTGACGAATTTAATCAAAACACAATTTACCATTTTTCGTGCTTAGGAGTACAATTTCGGGGAATCGCGCCTTAATGAGCCCCTATGTCATTATACAAATGTACTCCCGAAACCGTAAGTCTCTAAGTATAGCACTTTTGGCTGGGCGTTGATAAATGAGGGAATCAGTCAGTCATTCCGGTGCTTCCCTTATAGGTATAGATAACATGTGCTCGTACGGGGAATCGCGTGGTTGCAGGGACTCCAACCAGGTAACGGGCTCTAAGCGAACGCGGGACAATTAACTCCATTCCAGATCCAGAAAGCTGTAATCTTAAAAATCCTGTTTGCGTCTTCATACCAGTGTTAGCAAAATTCTTGAAATTATTTTTGGAGAACAGCATGGGCAGCATTCGCAAGCAAAAACGAATTTGTTTTAACAACGCGCTGTTCAGAATTATTGTGTAATTTGTTAGAAGACGTAATTTTATCAAAATTTTCTTTTTCCCAATATTTGGTGTAATTAAAAAAAATCTTCTAAAGCAGTGTTTGGATACCTGTATAATATTAATATTATAATTTCTTTATTTTCCATCTTTGGAGTTACCTATATCAAGATAAACCAGTTTAACTGGCCCGCGAGAAAACAATAAATATATGAAAACTATTTTAGCGATCTTCCCTCTTTCCCGGGTGTCATTTTTTGTAAATTTCAGCAATTTTCAGCTTCTACGCTATAATCAGATTGTTCCCATTAAATATGAAGCCATTTATCAAGCAGTTGGCTACGCGCTGGTATCACCTGTTACTCTATTTCAGCCTGTCTGGCGTGTCATTAAAAAATTCTCTTCACCCTTTTACCGGCGTCGGAGGAGGAAATCCACAAATTGGTTTTGTGTATTAATATCGGTAACATTTATGAACGAAAATAATCGAATTAGGCGACCAGGTAAACAGTTACTGGAGAATCTTCCGGGACGCCAATTTTGTTCCTAAATGCAGAATCGGCCTAGTAGTGTTGTTTAGGGAAACCCGTGTTACTGCTTTTCATATATTCGTAAGACTACACATATCAACAAAACGCACATGGATATGAGAATCGGTGAGCGAGATAAGGGCCGAATTTACCTAAAAGGGACTGTCCCGCTTTCGTTTGCTTAGGAGTACAACTTTCGGTAGTCTCGCTTTACTGAGCCCCTGCATCATGCCATGAATGTACCCCCGAAATTGCAAACTCTCTAAGTGTAGCGTTTTTGTCGGGGCTTCGATAAATCACTGAATCAGTCAGTCATTCCGGCGCTTCTCTTTATAGGTATAGATATATGGCTGCTTGATTTTCACTATAGGAAATAAAACGCAAGCGATGAAAACAATGTTCTCACCAAAACACAAAACTCGCTCGCGCCCGAGCCTATTCGCCACGAGATCGAGCACAGTCGGTCACTGGCGTCTGCTGGACGAACCGCTCATAGTGTGGATGGCGCTCTTGCGGCGTCTGATCTTTGTTGTTGTTGTTGTTTGTTGTTGTTGTTGTTGTTCTAGTGGCACATACTCATGTGGGGGATTGGCCAAGAAAAGGGGTGGCGTTTAGGACTAAAATGCCTATCTCATAGCCCTATACGATCAGCCTGTAGGAATTGGGGAAACGGTTACCGAATTATATGTTGCGGCCGGCGTAAGACGCGTGCTGCACAATAAAAAAACGAATATGTGCGCTTGTTCTGGCACTAAGCAGTGGCATAATTACCTCTGCTTGTGGATTTTATCTATAAACGCAATATTCACTGACGTTTCATTTCATCTTTATTTGCTTAAGGACCCCACTGGGGGGTATTACATAAGGGGTGGAATTGCAGAAAAAAAAACACATTTGACCGCAATAGTTTTATAAACACAGTGACTACTGAAGTTTGCTACGAAGTTTGATGGGCAGGTTCTTGAAACAATGTAGCAGGGAAGGTCGTTCAAATCTTTGCCTGCACGGGGAAAAAATAAGCGGGAAAGTCGACAGTTCTGGTACGATAACGGGGCAGTTGAATTCGATGGCCGGTGCTGTGTGAAATGTATGTCGGGGGGAGGATGTACGGGGCTGCATTTATTCAAGAATGAAAAATATTGTGAAAGAGGGGAAAGGGTGGCGATAGAGCGGCGTACAGAGAGTGGTGATAAACCGGATTGTGCTTTCAAAGATGAAACGCTAATGCTGTACGAGTACAAGGAATGAACAAATCGGGCGGCGCGATTTTCGACAGATTCAAGATCATTTATGATATATGTTTCGGGCGGATTCCATATGGAGGAGCCGTAATCAAGTTTTGATCTAGTGAGAGCCTGGTTAGCGAGTAACTTTAGGTACGGGGGCGCATGGCGTACGTGACGTTTTAGGAAGCTAAGTGTTATGTTCGCGGGTGAAATGCTGTTTGCGGATTAATGCGCTAGTTTAGTTCCACAAATCATCGTTGCCGCTGTCACCACTCGAGCGTGAAACATGTTATAAACATCATTTCGACACATTGCACTTTCCTTATCTGCCATTTTGGGAGCGTGAAAGTGTGGTTTTTGTAGATGGTGTAGTGGTTTTTTAAAGAGGAAAGTTTTCTGCACGAAATGCGTAAGAAGAAAGAACACCAGCACATACCCGTACATTTTCCACACCTTTGTATAACTGCGAAGTGTCCGTTTAGACAGAACAAACACACGAAAACAATTACACTGCACATGACCCGTGCCATATATCCAATACATTAACCGGTACGTATTTTACACGTGCAAGCGCCTGTGTGATCGAACTCTTCCCGTACCTTTTCGAACATAAATACCATTTTTGGACAGTCGTTGCTTATATTGTATTGGTAATTTGATACGTGGCTGTGAATGTGCAAGAGTATTTCAGGAGGATTTCTAGGTAATATTAAGCAGTTGTGAGTTTGCGCCAGTTCTGTGGCATTTTGTGTGGCATTTTGTGTGCCATTTTATATATCCCATTTTCAAATCACAACATGAATCACCTCCTCCAAAATTGTGTTTTATTCAGCATTACCAAATGCCTAACATTGTGAGGCCTTAACCCGTTAAGGTGGGCCTAAGTTTTAAAAGTAAAAATCGCGTAATTTAACGCATGTTTGCCCAAATGTGTTGATGGTGCGTGCCACGAGTCGCTGGATGTTTTTTTTTTTTCCACAGTGGTGGTTTTAAATATCATTTGTAAAAAGGCAAGCCACAATTCCGGGACAATGTCGGGCCAAAAGGGGGGTTAATCAGTCGTCAAATTACTAGCGTTTACTTGTTGAAGTACTGCTTCTTCACCGCTACGGAACACGACGCCTAGAGTACTGCCGATTGAAAGTAGTACTGAGCGCCAACGTTTTTGTTTTTCCCAATTACATGGCTCCTCTTCTCGCTGCCTTTGCAACGTTTGCCGAACCCCCCCCTCCCTCTCCTCAAGAAAAAAAACGAAAAGCACAGAAAGTGTTTTCCGTGCCAAAAAAGCGATGGTCAGTTTTCCAACACAAAGCAGTTACCGGGGAACGCGTTGCGCTATTTCGTAATGAGAAATGAAGAGGAATGTTTTACCACATCTGCAACAGGGCAACTTCATTTGCTATCTTTATGGTTGGTAAGCGACATTGCGCAAGAATCAAAACACATCTCGCTTTTCTAGGCACCTGTTAAATTTTAAAAGGAGCGAGAATGGTCAACAGTGTTGCCGTAGCAGGAAATCTGTTGCCCACTGTGACGTCCCAGAAGCTTGTTTAAACTTGATTGTCGCTTTTTTTTTAAATCTAGCTAAACATGAGATGTTCATTGCACTTCGCGCGTTAGGAATTGAATTCGCAAGTTCACGTGTGGTGAAAGCCTTAAATAAATGACCCGTAACCATTATTCATCGAACCTGCCTTTAAGTCGCTAAATTTTATTTAGCTATTGCTCGCACCTTACGCACCTTTAACTATGCTCGCACCTTACACAAACAAAACTGGACACAATTTGCAACCGCCTTCAAGGAACTCTCAGCATTAAGTCTACATGGCGCATCCTCCGCTCCATGCTGGGTACTAATACCAGCAAAGCAGACACCGGCCACACCATCCGTCGCCTGATCCACAATCACCACCTCAATTAAACTCAGCTCCACGCACAACTCCCCACACAGCACGCAGACCACGCAAGACCACCAGCAAACATTCCACCTCGAAATTACCAAGGAAAAGACATCCCGACCTTGACGCCCCCTTCACTCTCATTGAACTCACCTTCGCCATCAGCAACCTCACTCGTAACACCACACCAGGCAAAGACCGAATACACAACAAAACTACTCCGTAACCTCAACCCCGAATGCACAGCCGCACTTCTTGACTATTTAATCATTGCTGGACAACCAACTATCTGCCCCCTCAATGGAAACATGCCGAAATCACGCTCATACCGAAGCCCGGGAAGCCAGTCACCCTAGAAAATCTTCGTCCTATATCCTTACCATCTTGTGTAGGCAAATTATATG
This sequence comes from Haemaphysalis longicornis, assembly GCA_013339765.2. Taxonomy (NCBI): domain Eukaryota; kingdom Metazoa; phylum Arthropoda; class Arachnida; order Ixodida; family Ixodidae; genus Haemaphysalis; species Haemaphysalis longicornis. Next base: position 71,169,235 of record CM023452.1, on the reverse strand, counting down.
AACACCTAGTTAATAATCGGCTCACAGCGTACCTCGAAGAAAACAGCTTACTTCCTCATACCATGTTTGGCTTCCGCGCACACCTATCCTCGCAAGACGTCCTGTTACAGCTAAAAGACGAAGTCCTTACACCGCTGAGCTCACAAACCAAACGCGCTATCCTAGCTCTGGACAATAAAGGCGCCTTTCACAATGTATCACATCAGGCTATACTCGAAGGACTCCAATTAAACTAACTGCGGCACACGTACATACAATTACATACAAAATTTTCTTACCAATCGCACCGCCAACCTCAAACCTCGGCCCCATCCGATCAGTCTCCTTTCGTGCCCGACCGCGTGGTACACCCCAGGGGTCAGTCATTTCCCCACTCTCTTTAATCTTGCCCTGCTACAACTTCCGCCACTTCTACAACAAATTCAACACATACAACATGCACTTTATGCAGACGATCTGACTATTTGGACCACAGGGGGTTCGATTGGGGTACAGCAAGACGCCCTCCAAGAAGCCATTAACCCACCGACAACTACCTTACAGCCCACGGCCTCAATTGTGCACCAGAAAAATCTACCCTTCTTGTATCAGCCGATGAGAGACGACACGCACACCCAAGTGGTTGAGCAGCAAAGAGGAAGCTTTATTGTTTCGACGGTTTATATACCCCCCGACCCATAGTTGCTGTTTCCGGCTACTTCCTTCATTTTAAGAATTACGGAATTTGGTTGAACCGTTCATCATAGTCAAGCTTGACGCGGGGCTTTCGAGGTCTGGTCGATCTCCTTGGTACAGGCTGTGACTGTTGTGTAGGAGTGGTGACCCCTAGCAAGGATTGGGCAAGATGGTCTACATCTTCTGGGTTCGGTACTGGCTGGCTGGGTTCGAGCAGCTTGAGGATTTCCTGCTGTGGCGGAATGCTGGAGTCGGTGTCGCTCAAGGTGTCGTCTAGGGACTCCTCTGTACGAAGCAGGTGTCTCCTGTTCCTGCGAAAGCAACGGCCAGTATCAGTTACCAGGCGGTACGAGCGGGGTGAGCATTCCTCCAACACCCGGGCTTTGGGGTTCCATCCCACATCGCTCTGTAAACGAACTACGTCACCAGGTTGCAGTTGCGAGAGACGACAGCCCTGCATTATCTGCTTGTGCTTTTTCACTTGAGTCCCCCTTGCCTTTCCAAAGTCGGGAAGCCTAGTCCTAAGCCTCCTGCCCATGAGTAGTTCGCTGGGTGACCGTCCGTCCTCCAAGGGCATTGTTCTATAGTTCAGCAGACCCAGCCAGTGATCATCGCCAGTCAGAGCACATTTACGCAAGATACGTTTTGCCACTTGCATGCCTTTTCTGCGAGGCCATTAGACTGGGGATAACGAGGACTTGACGTAACATGACGGAACTCATATTTGGCCAAAAACTCACTGAACTCGCGCGAGGTGAATTGAGGGCCATTGTCCGAATTCACCTCCACTGGAATGCCATGACGGGAAAAGATTGCCTTCAGCTTATCTACGACTTCTGCCGCAGTTGCGTTCTGCAACTTTTCTAGCTCCAAAAAGTTTGACTGTGCGTCGTATACCACAAGATAGGTCTGATGGGCATACTCAAGTAGGTCAACACCTACCCTGCTCCATGGGTGTTTGGGTACCTCACGAATCCGGAATGGCTCCTGTGGCAGTTTATAAGCAAGTGCCTTGCACGCTGAGCATCTGTTGGCAAAGGCCACAATGTCCGCATTCATCCCCGGCCAAAACATGAGTTGCCTTGCTCTAGCTTTACACTTGGAGATGCCCAGGTGACCTTCGTGCAACCGTTTTAGCATGTCGGCTCGCATTGATGAAGGCACTACAACACGGCTGCCTTTGAACAATACTCCATTGACAACGGTCAATTCGGCATAGAATGGTCTGTACAAGCCATCGACTGGGCTATTGTTTGACAACGCCGATATCACCTGTTGGAGAATGGGGTCATGTTGGGTCTCTGTGACGAGTTTGGTGAGGGTCATTGGCGCTCGATGTCCGAAGAGGACATGGGTGGCATGCACCTCGATGTCCACTGCGAGGTCGTTCGGCTCTCTGGGGATGTGAGTTTTCTGCCGGGACAGCGTATCAGCCAGGACGAGCTGCGAGCCAGGAACATACTGCAAGGTGAAAGTATACTTCAACAACCGTACGAAGAATCTCTGCAGCCTGGGAGGCATGTCATTCAAACCCTTTTTTGAAATTGCGATTAATGGCTGGTGGTCTGTTTCAAGGGTGAAGTCAGCAGCATACACAAAATGATGAAACCTTTCACAGCCGAACACCAAGCCCAAAGCCTCCTTTTCAATTTGCGCATGACGTGTCTCAGGGTCCGAGAGTGCCCTCGATGCATAGGCCACTGGCCGCCAGATTTCTCCATGCAACTGTAAGAGCACTGCTCCGAGGCCTGTGGGTGAGGCATCAGTGGATATCTTTGTGGCTTTCAAAGGATCGAACACTGCCAACACTGGTGGCTGCGAGAGTATGTCCTTCAACTCGGCAAGTTCCTCTTCGTGAGGGGGAAGCCACTCAAATTCCGAGTCCTCGCGAGTCAGGCTACGAAGGTTCTTCGTTTTCTGTGCTAAGTTTGGAACGTACTTCCGAAAGTAGTTGATCATACCCAATAAGCGACGCAGGGCCTTCTTATCTCCTGGAGTGGGCATGTGGGTCTGACCACAGACCAAACTTGGGTTGGGTGTGATGCCTTCAGCACTGATGACATCTCCAGGGAAACAGACCGAGCTTTGAGCGAATTTACACTTGTTCCGATTAAAGGTTAACCCTGCTTTGCGTGCCGCTTCGAGTACACGTAGCAACCTTTCATCATGTTCTGCTTGGTCTCGACCCCAGATGAGGATATCGTCTATGTAGGCGCGAACACCCTCTATGCCCTCAACAATCTCGGACAACACTCTCTGAAACACCTCTGGCGCTGAGGCTATGCCAAATGGTAGCCGTAGAAAACAGTACCGGCCAAACGGTGTTCCGAAGGTACAGATCTCAGACAAACTGGGCTCAAGCGGCACTTGGTGAAATCCAGCTTTAGCATCAAGAGTAGTGAAAACAGTGGCTCCGGCCAGGTCAGATTCGATGTCTTCGCGCCTGGGCAACTGATAGTGCTCTCGCTTTAGGTTCTGGTTTAGCTCCCGCGGATCCATGCACACTCTGAGCGAGCCATCATTTTTTCTTATCAACACGAGTGGGCTTACCCATTCGCTGGGGCAGGGAACTTTGCGTATGATGCCTTCCTTTTCCATGCGATCCCGCTCCGATTTCAGTGGCGTCCTCAGGGCTTGGGGCACACGCCGTGCTGGCTGGACTATTGGCTGTGCTCCCTCGCGCAGAGTCAGATGGTAGGGGCGGCCCAAACAACCAGTTCCTGAGAACACGTCCGGAAACTGACTAACAATGTCTTCCTCCTTGACAGAGTCGACTCTCGATACTAAGCCGAGTTTTTCGCTAGTTTCCAGGCCAAGCAGGGCTTGATGTCCATTCTTGACCACGAAGAAGTCTACTGGCGCTGTGGTGCCGTTCATCTTCAGCTGGAGAGTAACCAGGCCTATGTGCTTGATTATGCCTCCCGTGTAGCTTCGAAGTGTTGCTGGGCTGGGCCGGACAGAAGCATTCTTGCTGAGCTTCCTGTACAGCGAATAGGGCAACAGGTTGGCCTGCGTCCCGGTGTCGACTTTCAAGGAGAGTTTGCCTGTTGCACCCACACCAACCAGTAACAAGCCACTCTGGACGCGACGCAATCGTACACACTCCAACATCCAGGATGTCAAACTCCCCTGACGACTCGTCACTGGCAGTGTTCTCTTGGCACGAGCTAGCTGTTTTCCCACGCGCTTGGTCCGTTGCAGTTATGCAGCAGCTCTGCCGGCTCTTGGGCTTTGCAGGGCAGCGGGCGACAAAATGATTGCTCTTACCGCACCGAAAGCACGTTTTCCCGAAGGCTGGGCAGGCTCGGTCATCGTGCAGTGTGTTACACCTTGTGCATCTTGAGCGCCGGACCCTGTGCTTTTCCGGCCGCACGACGTCTACGCACTTCTCTTGATCATTCCATACCATGTTTTGCCTATCTGCGGCTTCCGTTGCTTGACAAAGGCGAACGGCTGTTTCCAGCGTCAGATCCGTTTCCTTGAGCAGCTTTGTTCGCAGCTTTTTGTCACGGATTCCGTAGACGACCTGGTCCCTCAACATAGACTCGGCCATACTTGAAAAACCGCAAGACTGAACCTTGATTTTCAGGTCACGAAGAAATTGCTCAAAGGGCTCACCTTCCGCTTGCTGCCTTGTTCGGAACACGTAGCGCTCGTAGATCTCATTTTTCCTTGGGACACAGTACTCCTCGAACTTTTTCACTACCACATCGTAGTCGTCACGGGACTCTCCGTCGGAAAACTTGAAGGTGTTGTACACCTCAAGCGCCTCTTCGCCGGCAACGTGCAGGAGCAGCGCGACTTTCTCGGCGGGCTTCTTTGTGGAGAATCCGGTCGCTAACATGAAGATGTCGAGGCGCTGCCGGAATCGCGTCCAGTTTACCTCGAGGTTGCCCGAGCACACGAGCGGTGGCGGCTGACGTAGTGCATCCATTTTTGCAAAGGTGTCCGAAGCGGGGTTACAACATTACGGCGATAATTCGGCTGTCGGCTGCGCCATGTATCAGCCGATGAGAGACGACACGCACACCCAAGTGGTTGAGCAGCAAAGAGGAAGCTTTATTGTTTCGACAGTTTATATACCCCCCGACCCATAGTTGCTGTTTCCGGCTACGCTGCCGGCCAGTGTAGCCTGATACACTTCTCGTCCTCCAAAAACGCAACGCAATGGCCCGTAAACGACAACCTCTCCCAGACCCACAATTAAGCCTACATGGCGCTCCCATCCTACCCACCCCTACAATTCGTGTTCTGGGACTTGCTATCCAATCAGACGGCGCAGGCATTTCTACTATTCATAATTACAAGGCACGCTATTGCAAATCACGCACCTGATCAAACGCATTGCTAATCGTCGAGAAGGACTGACAGAAAATGACCTCGTGCGCCTAATTCAAGCCCTCCTAATTAGCGCATCACAAACGGAACTCCATCTTTGGCTCTAAAAAATAGTGAAATACAAAAACTCGATATAATCATCCTGCAAGCCTAATATATTGGCACTAGGGCTACCACCGACAACTTCCACTGCCACATTACTACAGATGGGACTTATAACACCTGGGACTAACTTCGAGAGGCACATCATGTCAACCAGATCGAACGGCTCAAGCTTTCACACACTGGCTGTCACCTCCTCCGTCGCCTCGGCTACCCACTACCTGCCACCCATCACCCCGCCAACGCATCCCTCTAGAACTACGCGATTGCATCTCCGTCGCCCCAATACCCGAGAATATGCACCCCCTTCATAACCAGGGTCGCCGACAAGCCCGGATTCGAATGCTTCGCAAGATGCTTCAAGTCAAGCCACGAGAAACCCGCTACGTTGACGCTGCCAAATATGCCGATAAACCAGCCTTCGCAATTTCAACAATTAGACACCGAGGAATTGAATTGGCTTCCGCAACAGTAATTGGCAACGACTACACAACTGCAGAAGAAATCGCAATAGCCCTCGCAGCCACTACATCTCAAGGACATTATCACCATCGTCACAGATTCGCAAGCTGCCTGTCGCCATTACGCCGCCGGTCACATAGCTCCCTTAGCCCTCCGCATCCTACAGTCCATCCCTAACCCTCCTTACCTCTACATTCTCTGGACCCCGGGACATCAGTCTCTGTAGGGGAATGAGGCGGCTCATGCTGCCGCCGCGCGCGTATCTACCGGGCGTTCCCCTCCAACACCCCAGCATCACCGTCGGAAGTCCACCATTCTGTGCCTCAAACAATTCAACGACATCCTCGAACATTACCGCCTCGAACGCCGCATCTTTCCCCCACCCCACGACAAGTTGACTAAGGAAGAAGCCACCACGTACCGCCGCCTTCAACCAACACCTACCCGCACGGCACCCTCCTCCACGCCATTCATCCCACCTCCTACTCCGCCATCTGCAAGTACTGTCCCCAACCCTGCACACTGTATCATATGATTGGGCGTGCTCCCACACACCATCCCTCCCCCCTACTCCCCAATCCCCAACCATGAGCAGTGGGAAGGCATGCTAGCCAGCCCGGACCCCGGCGATCAGCTTCGGCTGGTTGAAAGGGCCCGCCTGGCAGCGACAGCCCAGGGACTTCTGGACCTGAGAAGACCCCCCATTTGCCACTACTACAAAAACTAATATTGAAATAAAGTTTATTCCTCCTCCTTCTCCTAGCTATTGATGCGTCTAAAAAGACCAGTTTGAACGGGTTGCATCTATACCTCTGCGCTGGCTCAGCAATTTTATGTTACCTTTCGAACACAAAAAAATATCGTAAGCTCTTAAAAAAATGTAGGGGCAGTTAAGTGTTGTAACCATTTCAGGGCATGCCACAAACGCAAAAATGCTTCCTGCTACCAATGAAAGCGATTGAAACTGCTGTTGTAAACTGATGTCCCAGAGATGGAGGCTTCCTGATTTGTTTCTATTTATGCTTTTATTGAACGCTCAAAGCCATACACTACAAAAATCGAGCTTGCTACGGGCCACGGAGTAGAAGTTCATTGTCGTTTCGGCCGTTCTGGAATTCCCGTTGTTTCGCCGCTTTTTCGGCGTAGTAATGAAAAGTTGTTGCCACCTACATGCACCCGTTGAGGAACCGGACTACCGCATACTACTCTTGTCTGCGCCTTTCATGCTCACATACGGTGCGAAAAAGGCACGAAGCACGCCACAGCGTACATTCCCAGTTACCGCTCAACGAGCACACACAAAGAGCGCGACGCTGTCGCCACCTATATATCCATCTCGCGGCGAATGAACATCTCGGCGCACTGCTCGAAGTCCGACTATAATGGAAGGGTCCAGTACATGGCGCGCTATGAGTGGAACCCGGTAGAATTAAATTGACTTGATCAAACCTCCACCGCGTGTACCGTGTCAGGAACGCTGCGGCAGAAGGCACCAGCTGTGGTACATAGCAGCCACAGGCAATACCAGCATATCTCTGCACTCAACAGCAATGCTTTCGCATAGAATATTTGGTCCCATAATTCATGTGTCAATTTTTAATATACGCAAAACCTTTCCTTTGCGTCTTCGTGGAGGCCTTTATTGTCTGTTTTTTTCGCAAAATGCAAGCGAAAATGTTTTATGTATAGACTTTCACAATTGTTGAATTGACAATCACATACAACTTATCCCGTCAAGTGGACTCCATTTCGAATGAAGTAAAGAAGAGCGACCCTGTAATATCTCAAATAAATTGAGCCGACCAATTCAATAACCCCACACAAGCCATTTATTATGAGTTAACGTCCGCGGGAATTCGCAGGGTATACTTGAAGGATTAGTCTTTATTATTATGTTAGTTATGTGCCGATATCAAAACTCAAGTTGAAAAAAACTAAATATTTCCGGAGAGCATTTTTGTTTTTTTTGTACTTTTAGGTTCAACAATTTTTTAAAGAGCAGCTGAAGCAACGCAAAGCTTTATTTTAGATTTGTTTAAGTAATGTTGAACTTGTAATCACAATTTTTATTTTACAAGTACAACAAAAATGTTTTTCTTTGGGCTTTCAAACTACCACCACTGCATTTTCTTTTCATTGTTCAGAATTCCCTGTCCTTTAAACTGCGTTCCTTCGTTCGTATACCGTGTTCAATCATGCGCGATTTTCAAGGGAATTGCACCTATGTCTGCATAAACAAATAGGTCGCAAATAAAGGGTCTCATTAAAACAAGCAAAGCTATTCTATAGTTTTGTTTATTTGGAAAAGTATTAGCGGACTTCAGGTATACATCGCTGGACTTTGTACTTTGAGAAATCGGTGTCGATCTTGCTAAGCTGATATTGGGTGTCATGTGGTATTTTAGAATCACGGAAAGAAAGAAGCAAAAGCGGTAACTAGGAGATTTGGGAATGCTGAGAAACATGTCAAATTTTCTCTCTGAACCACTTATAATTCTAGTTGTAATTTCACTACTATTACAACTCTTTGAAGCGTCCATCTCCCAAACATTTTTCCGCGTCCCTAACGTCACAGAAAGGATTACGGCTTTCGTGCCCACAATACACCAGCGATGGCGCTATAACGAACATCGATCTGCCCGCTACCATCTTCACTTAAAATGATTCCTTTTAAAGGTCATGTTCATGATCCCACTGAAATGTTGGAGGACCAGATACAGGAACCGTTAAATACAACATGCAACGCTTTTCCACTCTGCAAAAACAAAGTACCACCTTTAGCGAAAGTAATACGTTTGAAATACGCACGAGTACGCTTGAAGTGCACTTCAAACATGCTTTGTATTTGTAAATGTATTTTAAGTGCATTAAAAATTGCATTTTCTCAATGTTTAGTACATATTGAAAATACATTATTAAAAATGCAGGAAAAATACGGTGCTTTTAAGTACCCTCCAAATAGATTAAGAATGCACTGAACCTCACGAATGTGCGCTTAAAGCATTTGGAATATATTGAAAATTTATTTCTTCCCTCCAAACGATCATGGTTTAAATGCACTGTAAATATTATAAAAATACACTTACCTAACTACATTCAGAGCAGCACTCTGAGTATACTTTAAAAGTGTGCTGAAGAATGGAAATATACTCCGAATATATTCGAAATACATTTCAAATGCCTTTTACGTTTGTGGAACAAACATGGTAGAAATACACTCTCAATGCATGAAAAATATTTATTGAAAATACATTTTAAATGTATTCATAAAGCTTTGCCGAAATACATTTCGAGTACACTACAGGCGCTGCTTCAGTTGCTGAATTGTAAGATTCACGTAAAGCATATCTGAAGTGCCGGATAAAATACATCTCAAATGAATAAATGTACTGAGTATTCTTTACAATTTCTCTGAAGACACCAAAAACGCGCGATGCCTCAAATATTTACTTCCACCACAGACACATAATAAAAGAAACTGAGGGAGATACTTTCACTTGCACTGCGCTGTCTAAGGCATGACATAACTCTGCGTATTAGAGAGAAACTCGGCGTACAAATGTCTAAGCGGCGGTGTTCCAACGCAATCGGCAAAGCAAAAACATCGATTTCAACGAGTATATATATGTACGACAACACTTGCTCTTTGCCAGCGTTGTTACGACGGTATCGCTGTGGAGGCTTTGAAAATGTTCTTTTTCTGAAAAATATTGGCCTTAGATGGACAGCCCTGGCTATGCTTGCGAGGGCGAGCAGCTCGGCGCCTCTCACTGCCGCTCACTACCTCCTCCTCTGTACCCGGCACCTGCGGCGCGAGTTGAGCGGCGCACCCCTCCTTCACGTTTTGCTTTTTTTGCCTGTCCTGTGGTGTATAAGTTTTCGGACTCCTCAACGCGCGGTCGTCGGGCGGACGCAGTCTCTGCTTGGACGGCGCGTTGCAGCGGCGTTTGCCGTCTAGCCAAGTTAAGCACGATATACCGGATATTTGCGCGTACAGTGTCGCACTACAATTAATGGACGTATGTTTGCCTTGCAATCGAAGAGTGCTAATGACCTTTATGAAATCCGCACGTGGTTGTTAAGCTTACCTCCATCTGCGAGCAACGATTTCCTACCGTAACTACGCCGTACAAGGGAATGTACACACAAATCAAAGACAGCAAGAAGACGTAAAAAAAGGATTTTAGTGCTTTTCTTTCTGCGCCTAATTTTAAGCTCGGGCCCTGCTGAGTGGACGGGGAACTGTTGCTACTAGTTTCCTTGTAGATCGAGTTATGCCGTTCTGAACTTATTGAGGACTAACACTTGCATTAAATACATAACAGCCTGGAACGCTTTTAGCACAGCCTGTTCAGAGAAAGTCCGCCGTCCATGTTTACGCGATCGAGAAATTTGCGAAGGGACGCAGCTTTCTTTTGTTTTCTGTTCGTAGCAGCCACTCACATCTGCGCATGTTCACAGCAGCCGCCGTACGGGGAAGGAACCCAGTTAGTGGCATACATGCATCATACTAATGCGCGTGGCCGGCCATACGGCGAGAATCCGAGCAGCTTTCGCGATTTTTGTCGGTCGCATGTCGCCATTCTGTCAACTAAAGCCATGAAAGAGTTCATGCCGTCTGTTTCGAAGTGACCAATAGTGTTAAAAGCGACCCACGTAATCTTCGGTGCAAGTGGCTGTAGCGAAACTGCTTCATGCCCAGGGACTACAAATGATTGTCCATCTAAGACAAACTGTATGAGAGTAGCCGCCTAAGTTACAATCAGTTTCTGTTCCTACCGCCCCCCAGAGCCAAGAACCAGCAAAGGAAGGAAGGAGAAGGAAGGCGGGTAGGGGAGGTGGACTGCGAGGGAGGCAACAGTTCCCCGCACGAGACCCCTCGGTTCCCGGAAGATTCCGAGTCAAGAGGTCTAATGAGTCAAGAGGTCCAATATTGGATCTCTTGATTCGTTGGACCTCTTGTCTCATTGTACCTCTAGGACTCCCCGTGGACCTCTTGACGCGGCTGAGGCGAGTCAAAAGGTCCAACGAGTCGAGAGG
>CM023452.1:71018518-71158518 GCA_013339765.2 Haemaphysalis longicornis | reverse complement strand
TTTGGGATGAACGGAATGCTACAAAGGCTTCGCTCTGCGGTGCTTCAGTTACCATCGCCTCACCGCTTCAGGAAGCGAGAAAATCAGCGTGTCTGCGAGTAAAAAAGGACGCGCATGCGCGCCGCGCCGGTCTCGACAACAGGCGCTAGGCCTCCATGGAGTGCGCGTCGGTGGCTTTTGCCACGCGCTCGCATGGTCTGCAAAATTAAGTCCCCGACTGTACAGTCCAATGCGATTCGAAGGTTATCGCGGGAAAGCTACTCTTTCAAATGAAGCTGACAGAACACCAGCTTTAGCAAATCTTCCATGCCAGTTTTGTCATCGTCGGCGTAGATAAAAGGCAACCAATTCTGTGCTTGATAACAACGAATGTAAAGCTTGAAACCCAAAGGGTGACAAGTCAGTCGTGCTGGCCATTGTTATAGCATGGAACAGCCAACAACGGAGAGAAGAGTGCGAAATCTTGATTTTCATGGTTCCGAAACGAAACCGTACGACGGTGGCACGCGTGGCCGCTCGATGCTGGCGCGATAACCTTCAAATCGTGCTCCACCGTACTTTATAGCTTGTAAGAAAACTTATTAGTCCCTTTCCTAAAGTAAAATATAAAACACGCGAATCTTTATAGTAAGCACCCAGTGTTGGCCTCCGCTTCCACCTGACGAACTTCGGGGACCGCGCGCCACTCACGACCACACTCATGGTCACGCTCACGAGCGCGTGCCCGCATAACCGCCTGCTCTGCGGACGAACGAATCACCCGCGGCCTACCCATAGACCGGCGAACGGGAATTTAGTCCATCATCATTATCATCATCATCATCTAAGCTCCTTAAGGTGGGCTTTAATGTTAGTGTTCACATACACAAATCGCATGTTAAAGTCAGTTTTTTAAGCTTCGCTTGAAAAGAACGCGCAAGAAGCCTTGCCTACATATTTCCCCGTCCCATGTTTTGGTCGACGGCACCCTCCCCCCCCCTTCCCCCCCGAAAAGAATTCCTGGCTACGCGCCTGCAAACAGCCCACCCAACGTTCATCGAAGCCGTCAGGACGTGCCTAGGGGAAGGTTCCCAAGTTATGGGAGACGGGGAAACTTAAAGGGGCAACCTCAGAAGGCAAGGTTGCTAGGGACGACAGCTACCAAGCCCCTCCAACGACCCACACGATCCATCCGACAAGGTTGACGTGTGAAAAAAAGTGGCGACGACGTGGTGACATGCGGTCCGACGACGCTGACAACCGAAGAAAGCGCCGATGACGTCGTCAGTGCTGAACTGCCTCGTTTTGTCGACGGGCACAAAGTTGACTGCTTTGGTGGACACTGGTGCGGACTTTTCTATAATGACTCAACGGCTCGCGGAAGTTAAAACCTCGTGTACCGGACCTCCCCTCCGTTCGGCTGGTGGTCATCTAATGGAGCCCGTTAGAAAATGTACTGCCAGAGTTCGCATCGACGCTTCGGATTTTGTTACCTCATTCACCATTCTGCCTTAGTGTTGCAAAGACCTCATATTAGGCATGGACTTCCTGGGGGAACACGAAGCAGTAATAGACCTCCGCAAGCGTTCCGTCACATTTTCAACCTGCTGTGTACCTTCAGAACTCAAAGAGGACCAATGCCCGGCGTTGCGCGTTATCGATGACGGGGTTACTTTGACCCCGATCATGTGCCCTTGTATCTGTGAAGTGCGACTCGTCATGCCATGGGGATGGCATGGCAGAGCCGAATAGCGCTCTTTTTCTAAACCTTGGCGTCGGCATTGCTCGGGGTATAGTGCACCTAAATGATGGTTGCACCGCCATCTTACTTACAAACTTTGGACATGGAAGTCAGAAGATCCAGAAAATACCGCCGTACCGCCGTGGGAAGCTTTCAGAACATCGCTGACGGCGCAGAATGTCTCGTGTTGCACACAGAAACATCAGACACTGAGCACCCGCCCCCCTACTCTCGACATTTGTCCAGACCTGCCACCAAAAAAACAGCAAGAGCTTTTGCAGTTATTGCTCGAATTTCATGATTGCTTTTCTTCGACGACGAGGGTTCGCCAGACAGCGCTAACAAAGCACCGCATCGTTACCGACGACATCCAAATGCATATTCAAAATCCTTACTGTGTCTCCCCAAAAGAACGCGATGCCATACATCAGGTGCAACAAATGCTCGAGGACGATGTTATTTAGCCACTTCAAAGCCCGTGATCGTCACCTGTGGTCCTAGTGAGAAAAAAGATGGCACTGTGTACGCTTTTGCATTGACTACCGAAAGCTGAATCAAGTCACGAAAAAGGTGTGTATCCGCTCCCAAGCATTGACAGACTGCGCAATGCACGCAACTTTTCGTCGATGGACCGAAGAAGTGGTTATTGGCAGATGGAAGCCGATGAGCGGGATCATGAAAAAACTGCCTTCGAGACACCAGACGGACTTTATGAGTTTAAAGTTTTCCCCTTTGGATTGTGTTCCGCTCCGGCAACGTTTCAGAGGATGATGAACACTGTTTTGACAGAAATGGCAAACGTGTTTATAGTCTACCTCGATGACGTTGTCGTGTTTTCCGAAACCTTTGACGAACCCTTGAAACGGCTGACTTCTGTCCTCGGACCATCCGTTCCGCTGGACTCTCCCTGAAGCCTGAGAAATGCCATTTTGGCTACGAGGAGCTCTGTTTTCTGGGCCATGTTGTTCGCTGTCAAGGGGTCCGACCTGACCCCGACAAAACTGCAGCCATCGCTGACTTCCGTGTGCCTGCAGATAAGAAGTCAGTGCGCCGCTTCTTGGGCCTGTGTTCCTACTACCGACGATTTATAACGGCCTTTACCCACACTGCTTCCCCACTGACCAAACTAACACGAAATGACTCGAGTTTTGTCTGTGCCGAAGAACAGCAAGCGGCTTTTGACGAGCTCAAGTAACGCCTACAAGCTCCACCTGTGCTTGCGCATTTTGATGAAAATGCCGACACGATGGCCCACACAGACGCAAGCAACGTCGGACTCGGAGCGGTTCTCGCACAACGGCAAGGCGGCGTGGAAAGAATTATTGCTTTCGCGAGCAGGGCCCTTTCCCGCGCAGAGTCTAACTACTCCGCCACCGAAAAAGAATGTCTTGCTGTTGTGCGGGCTGTAATGAAGTTCCGCCCTTACCTTTATGACCGGCCATTTCAAGTCATAAGCGACCACCACTCGCTGTGCTGGTTGACAAACCTCAGGAACCCATCGGGACGTCTCGCACGCTGGGGCTTACGGCTCCAAGAGTTTGAATACTATTGTATACAAATCCGGTCGGCTACATTCGGACGCTGGCTGTCTTTCGCGGGCACCAGTGGAAGCAGCGGACACTAACTACGAGGACGATGACGTGTTCGTCGGGACCGTAGACATCGTCACAATGTCCGAGCAGCAGCGGCAAGACCCAGAACTGCGCCTATTGATTGACTATCTGGAAGGCCACACATCGGTCGTACCAAAGATTTTGCAAGAAGCTTGCCGTCCTTTTCGTTACGTAGTAGCGTTCTCTACAAGAGGAACTTCGCCTCTAGCGGCAAGGAATACCTGCTGGTAATGCCCACAAGTCTCCGCGACGAAGTACTGCTGTCCTGCCATGATGAGCCAACGCTGGTCACCTTGGCTACGCCCGAACATTGGCGAGAATCAACAAAAGTATTACTGGCCAAAGCTTTCAGGGGCTGTTAAGCACTACGTACGGACATGTCGGGACTGCCAGCGCCGAAAACTGCCTCCTGGCCGGGGCGCCGTCAAAACAGCACACGACGAAAGGGCACGCGACAGAAGAGCACCGACATAACAGCATGGCGTCAAAAGGGCACGCGACAAAACAGCACGCGACAAAACAGCACGGCGTCAAAAGCGCACGCGACGGAAGAGCACACGGACAAAACAGCACAGCGTCAAAACAGCACAGCGACAGAAGGGCACGAATTTTATGGAATGCCTAACTGGGCAATTGTTTAGATTTTAAAGCGTATACAAACATTATAGTGGGCGGAAGATGCTCTGTAGGAGTTTCTCTTCACGTTCCGCTGCTCTTTCTTGTATAGAACCAAAAAATTCAAATAGAAAAGACGAGAGGTTGGGCTATATGAAACTCAAAATGGCTTTTGTTTCCTTTTCAACATCAAGGTTTATAGAAACGATCCCTTACACTAATCGTTTTGAAGTAGCCCTTCAATTTTTGGGGGTTAATATCAGAGTATAATAATAATAAAAATAATAATAATAACAAGCTATTGCCTGAGACCCCCTTACAAATTTTTTTGGAAGTCTCTGCGTATCACAGGTATTTCTATTCTATTCAAATATTTTCCAGCCTTGCTGTTCCGATTGAATGTAGAGGTGCCACAATGTGTGGAAGCTCTCTTCCACCTTATGCGACTCGGCGTTGCCTACACAATTTTTATTTAAAAAATGCCGCAGCGTGCACTGCAAGAAAAAAGCAGAGATAGCGGCCCCCTCTCTTCGTCGGAGACCAGTCTGTTGCGTCTCACATTTATTTCCGAACTTGCCGCTGAAACGTCTCCATGACTGGCAGGCCCGGATCGTTTCGTCCGCAGGCTTCCACATTTTTCCCCAAAGTGGGCCGCCCGCGCGAGAACTGGCGGCCGAGTCTAAAGTCAACGCCCGCGCTACGAACCCAAAGGAAATGCGGTGCGCCCGGAATGCGATGCTCAGTCAGTATCCATAACGCGAGAATCTCTGTTTCGATACCGACCGCGGGCAGGGGCCCCTTAGGGGCTGGGGATGTTGGCGTCTCCTGTCGTCGTCTTCGTCGTCGTAATCGTCGGCTCGCGTAGTCATGGTACTAAAAAACAGGAAAAGTCGTTTGCGCCTTGCGCGAGAACGTAACGCGTATTAAAAAAACCGGGACACTCGTTTACCTCTCGCGCTGGAGCGCTTCGTAACGATTATTAAAAAAACACCGGTACACTAGTTTACGCCTCGCGCAAGAGAGCTTCGTGCTTCAAAGACAAGAGACTTTTACAGCAAAGCTGTATACCTCTACCCCCAGTGGTTTCATCTCCGTTTGAAAAACGCCAAGGCGCCAAAATACACTTCCACTGCATGCATCGCCCCACCTCAGGTTTCACGTTAGTGGAGATGGCCCGGGATTTTTTTCTTTCCAATTATTGTTATTGTGTTGTTCACTGCCGCCGCTACAACCGTGCCACCCTCGGGCCTTTGGGGTGGCACAGTGTTAGGTTTCCGGTTTCATGGCGTTTCTGGTTTATGGTTTCATGCCCTCCCGAACCACAGTTATTTCTCAGGCTTCGAGGCTTTTTGGTAAGACTGACGGCCACAGCTCGGCCTAACCAGTTCTGCTGTGAAAATGACTGTGAAAATTCACCATCCCGCGCATGCGGAGAGCACAAGGAAGATGTTTCCAGCGTGTTATTTTAGACTGCCCAATATACTGCAGGCTAAAACGTGAACTCTACCACAAACAATAGCAGTAGCTAACCATATTATGGTGGGTCCAGAAACTATATGGGCCTGACGCTGGACGTCAAAATAAGGTTGTCCGTGCCTTCAATGCATTCTTTAACTCAACAGGTATCCCTTCAAACTAATAACGGATAGTTTAAGCCTTTCACCGCGAATTCCTGAATACGAACACAGAAGGACCAACTAAACCTCGGGAACCTCGTGGACGATATCGTGTACTTGTGATATCTTTAATTGTTCTATGGCCCTTCGTTCAGCGAAATGGAGTAGCCGGGGTTTACTGGCTTCCAACCCTTCCTCTGAATAAACCAGTTAACCCAGCTACCTACCTATTTTCTAAAAGACCTAGGTGGGTTCCAAGGCAAAAAATCTTTAAACATAGCTTGACTGGCACCAAGGATTCAATACATGGCATGGCTTACACTGCGTAAACCTACAGTGTCGAAATATTTACCTATAAACAATACGATGTTCCCTCGAATGTGTACCTTGTAAAAAATTGGAAAATTCAAATTCGCTAGATACGAGGATAAGAATTATAGCAACCACCACACAAAGTTTGAACATATTAGCGAACAGTGTTTGCAAAAGAAGAAAAAATCCCGTACCATCTCCACTCACGTGAAACCTGGGTAGGGGGAAAGCATGCAGTGTATGACAGTACTCTTGGTGCCTTGGCGTTTTTGCCCACGGAGATGAATCCGTTTGGGGGTAGAGCCTAGAGGTATACAGCTTTGCTGAAAAGTCTCGTTTCTTTGAAGCAGGAAGCGTTCTAGAGCGAGGCGTTGGAAAACGAGTGTCCCGGAGGGTTTCTTTTAGTACACGTTTTTTTCCCATGGTGATGTCACTTTCTAGCGCAAGTCGTTGGAAAACGAGTGTTCCGGTGTTTTAGCACCGTGACTACAATGACGGCAATGACAGGAGACGCAGAAAGCCCGAGCCCCTAAAAAAACATCGAGCAAATACACATAACCTAGTACGATGACTGGCTTGACGTACAGGACAGCGATTGCGAATAAAACAGAATCAGATCATTGGCTCCAACCTACCATAAATGGCTTCAGTGTAACAGGTTGCAAACTAAACAGTATATACGCAGACACTGCGGGAAGAATGTAGTCATTCAATTCAACGCAAATTATTCTTGCACAGCTGATATTCAAGGCGAAACCCTTCCACCGTGTGCATAAAACCATAGCGGTGGCTTTAAACAAGTAAGCCTACAATCAGTTAATGCCGCTAAATAAACAGCTACCAAATAATTCCTTTTCTTCGCGAACGGCGTTTCGTAGAAGGGGGATTCTGTCAAGACGTTCGTTGAATAAATCGTACACATCTAGAGAAGCGTCTTTTGCGTGGATGGACAAAAAGATAGCGAGGTTGTTGTATTATACTCACGATTACTGCATTTAAAGTTGATATTTCGACAGCAATCTTGTGTTCCTAATTTGTTGTACACTGTAGGTATCCCCCCAGCTCAATCTATTTCTTTCAAAACAAATTTATAACTATGAAGGGCGTAGCTCTTTGGGCTTCTGCGGGATAGTTGCATGCATTTTCTTAACATGACAAAATGTATGCCTTGTTTCAGTTGCTGCATTTCAAATGCGACTGCAAACACGGCTCCAGGACACAGAAATAATCAAAGTCATTTAATGAGGAAGACAGCTGAAACACCAAAGCTTTCTCCGGTTAAATGAAGAAAGTGGGCGCTTACGATTCGTTTCTTTAAATTCGATTTATTCACATGTTATAGGTGGCTGGAGTATAATTCGATAGAGAAAGCACGTCATTCTGAACTATTTACTACAGATGTTCTTGCTTCGCAATTCTGCGTTATTTTAGGCCAGCGGATGGTTATGCGGCCTTTGCAAAAATGTACATTTATTTGTGGAATAGGAGCCGACATATTTAAAGCATTAAGTCAATTTTGTTCCTTATTTAATTTTTCTAGGCACTTATTTATAGAGCAAATAAGTGACAGTATCATCGTGTTTTTGTTTTTTTCACTGGTTTTTTGTAACGACTTATTGCCGTATTTTTTTTTTTAGCAAAACTTTGGAGCAACCTGCGACAACAGCTGAGTAATATAGCGCCACGGCCTGCGTAATTGAAGTGAGTGCGTGTTGAAATATCGTTTAAAGAAGTTCAAACCAATGAAAAAGGATCGACGAGCGATTCTCATTAAATATTCGCAGAAGACATTGTTTCAAAAAACACGCGCAAATATAATTTCGCGATTTCAATCATGTTTTCATTGTTATTTTCCGGGATTTTTTATTTCAATCTTTGTTAATTTTAGAATATCTATAAGATGCACACTTTTTATTTGGTTAAGTAATTTTTGTAAGTTTGTTCTTTCTATTCTTGGGCGTTCAAAACTTCATTGGACCAACTGCCTCCAGTCACGCTGTTATAAAAGTTGAAATAGGTCAGCTTGTTTTGCCTTAGTCTGTGCGTATGCTTTCGTAGTACCTGCGAAAGTCTCTGTAGGTTTTTTCTGCCAGGAATGCCGCAGTTGAAAGGGGGGGGAGGGGGTGTAGGTGGCGGCCGAAGAGCCCGAGGGAAATAATTGAGACGCCAACTTCACGTGCGTGCCTTGGCTCGCGGGGGAAAGGTCGACGAACCCAAATTCCAAGGAAGGAGTTCCGGGCGCCCCGTGGGCCAGTGACGGTCGTCATTGCATTGGCGTGGGTCGTCATCTTTTGGAGGGGAAAAAGCCTGATGAGGTGGGAAAATGGGAGTGTAGGAAGACGAAGACGTTGACCAGAGAGGCCAGCCGGGTTGAGCCGATAGCTGGCGGGTTGCCAGGAGTAGTTATCGCCTTGCAATATACGTAAACAAAGCTGTAATAAACGAGTGATGTCACAAGCAATAATGATATAATGAGCCGTAGAGTTGAATCTCGTCTGCATCGTCGGTGCAGCCGCAACGAGTCCTAGTGTCCCCACGCGAACAAAGTTGTAATATTCTAGTGATGGCGCAAGCAATCATGATATAATGAGCCGGAGAGTTCAATCTCGTCTGCATCGTCGGTGCAGCCGCAACAAGTCCCAGTGTTCCCATCGGGGGGCACGGAATCCACAAAAAAAAAAAAAATTCACAGCATATCCACGGGGTGAATGATGATGAGTGGGCGAAGCTCCTGAGGGGAAATCATCGGTAAAACCGTGACTCTTCAGTGAAAGTTCGCCCACTACATCTGTGTCCGAACGCAACGTCTAGAAAGTCTCGCTTAAACCGCGCGTCGGCACCTTGGGGCTGAGCTCGCCTGATGCGTTTTGCAGACGCCTCACGAGCTCTCACTGCATCGGGGTCTGCCTGCCGATACGCGCGCTTTCTCGCCGCTTCCCGTTCTCTGACGTTTTGGAGATCCTCTTCGCGCCGCAGCCGTGCCGCTTCGCGTACGGCAGGGTCCTCGCGCCGTTGCCGTGACGCTTGGGCCTCTCGTTCTCGAACGCTGGGATCTTGGCGGCGTCGTCGCGCAGCCAGACGACACGCTTCGGCCTCCCGCTCTCGTACGGCAGGATCTTGGCGGCGGCGTCGCGCAGCTTCACGGAGCGCTTCTGCCTCGCGGGCTCGCACATCTGCAGCCTTATCCATCGGGCGACTCCGAGCACGCGCCAACAGCGAACGGATTTTATTACAACGCTCCCCGCCATCTAGTAAACAATCCAAGAACTAAACTAGAGGTAGCCACGCCATCTAGTAAACAATCCAAGCGCATCTTTTCATCATATACAAGTACCGCCATCTAGTAAACAATCCAAGAACTAAACTAGAGGTGGCTACATACATACGTCGAGGATGGACAGACCCACGCCCTAAGGAGCTTCGCCCCTAAAAGAACGCGAATGATATTACGCGAGTAAATCAACACAGCCGCAGCTTTAGCTGGCGAACATGGGAATGTCGTGCCCGCTAATTAAAGTGATGAAAATGACTGGAAAAACAAGCAAAAAGGGGGGTCCTCCAGCCGGTATCCGGATATTTTAAGTGCAATGCACTTCTTAAGCGACCCTGAACCTGCGTCCACCGGCGATGTCCGCGCACGTGGAGATGGGCGCGCGCACCCTGGCCGCTGACATAACACATACCCACGTGGGGATTGGCCAGGAATCTCCTCGTCTTCCTTGGCAACGGGGGGAGATGGGCGCGCGCTGCCTGGCCGCTGACATGGCACATACCCACTTGGGGGATTGGCCAAGAATCGGGCGTGAGAAGGGAGGAGGAGGAGGTAGCCTTTATTGTGGCAGGAAGACTCTACGTCAAGTGGGGGAAGGGGAAATAGAAGGGGGGGGGGGTTGTAACTTGGGACATCTTAAATGCGTACAGTTCGACCCAAAACAGGTGGGCTCCTTAAGAATGCTGAAGAGGCCGCGTGGGGTGAGGAGAGCAGGCTCACGACTCTAGACTGCTCGCGCTAGACCGCTTTTTAGGGAAAAGTGTGCAATTAAAGCCAGCATGGAGGGTTCCAGTGTACGAGGGTCGATGTAAAGAGAGGCTGTATTTGGAGGAGGCTTGAAGGTTCTGTAGCGCACGAACTTCGGGCAGTGCCAAATTAGGTGCTGGAGATTGGCGGGAGGGGGGAGGCGCAGAAGGGACATCGAGGCGGTAGAGACGGGGTGTACCATTTCCGGAAGGTCTCAGGGGTAAGGCTAGCATTAGCAAAATATTTGTTTATGAAAATTTCGGCTGATCTTGGGAGCGGGGGCAGGGCGGATAAAAAGCCGGTTGGAGTCAGGGCCTTGAGGCGGTCTTTCTAATGCACCTGCTTAAGGGAGTACTGACACGAAATTTCAAAGCTGAGATCCGCTCTAGCAATCAAGTACAACGACAACAAAAATAGGTGTCTGTGAATACATGCATCTGTCATTCTTTGTAGTTGTGTGTGTGTGTGTGTGATCTCTCTTTCGCGAACATTACCGAACCGCGCAAATTCAACTCGTGCATTCGCACTTTCACATTCTTCCCCTCGGGGAAATGCGGGGAATTTTTTGGTGTAGGGCATGTCGGTGCAGGACGTTTCGGTGCGGACATTTAGGTGCACGGACATTGCGGTGGGTGGACACGAAACAACCCGAACGCCCTTTTCCAGTCCCGAAACAACCGCGCAAATTGCTCGCGTGTTCACAATCCCTCCTCTCAAATACACACGTCAGCATTTGCCCCCGTCTGTGTAACCTCGACTGCACCCTCTCCGGAGTGAAAACGAGTGGGGGGGGCTTTTGTTGCACCCAAGAGGAACAAAGGGGGAGTACCATCCCTGTGCAGGACTATACAATGGCCTCCCCCCGCCCCCTCCCGACACACAGAAAAAAACGGGTATTACAGGGCGTGCGCGGGGATGTACAATGCGTGCACGTGCTTTCAAAAAGGTCTGTTCTTCCTCCACGACAATATCGCAGGCTTGTCTAGAGAAAAAGCTAAGGCAGTTTTCTTAAAACTTTTAATAAGATTTTCTGCAATTTTGGGGCAAGTGAATGTTTGCAAAGCTGCTTTCTTTGTAAAGGGACAGTGCCTTTTATTTTCAGCAAATATTATAAAGAATGCATTATACCGTAGTGAACTCCGCCCAAATGCCTTAGCTGATTTGCTTGCCGTAAAAAAGAGCGAATATAAATAACGACTTCTAAATAAACAAACGTGTAAAAGGAATTCGACCAGTTGGCTGCATGACAGGTCTTCCTTGAACGAATTATAAAACAAAAATATAGAAATGCTCGATTTGCAAAAATAACTGGCAAAAATCAAACAGAGCATCAACATAAAACTGCAACCACTTCACTAGATTGCTGTTCATAACTCCATTATGCGGAAATAAAAAAATGGCTTTTTCAAACGAACCAGCACCGATAATTCGGTCGCCGAAAACTTTGCACACCGAAATGTACGTGCATTGAAATTCCGTGGACCGATATGTCCGTGGACCGATATGTCCGTGGACCGATATGTCCGTGCACCGATATGTCCGTACACCGATATGTCTGTGGACCGAGAATGTCTTGCACCGAAATGTCCTACAGAGGGATCCGAACGTTTCAGTGTAGGACATTTCTGTGCAGCACGTTTCAGTGCGGACATTTCGATGCACGGACATTCCGGTGCACGGACACTTCCCAGCCCCGTCTGGCCGTGGTGGGGTGCAGGAACAAATGGTTCCGGAACAAATGGCCCGAACTTCAAAGTAGGAAGAAATGGTTCCGGAACTTATGGCCCCGGAACAAATGGTCCCGGGCACCTCTTCGGGCAAATGATTCCACAAAACCTTACGTTGGCTCTTTGTTTAAATTTGTGCATCTTGCTGAAGTGTTGCATCGCCTTCTGTAGCAAAACTGTAAGTAAACCATCGCCTCATTTTAGTATGCGTTTTTGCTCAAATGCAAATGCATGGCGTAACACAGTTGGCCTGTTTCTTGTATTTTTTATTTGTGTTGCCCGCCGTTATTTTCCGGGTTTTCATTTCATTCTTTGTTGTAGATGTTTGAAAATACATTTTTATTTCTTTAGTTCGTAAAATTTTTACTTTTTTTATTTCTTTCGTATTATTTATTTATTTATTTTGCATTCACCAAAATTCAGCACTACATATATCTCTATTTACGCTATTATAACTATTAAACCGTCACATCTGATTTTTTATATATTTTCGCTAGTTCGCCCCACCCCTCTCGAGGTTTTCCTTGTCACAGCAACTGCACTAACAGCACCTAAGTCCAGGCACGGCCAGACTCCGCGCTCCTTTCTCACTCAGAAAAATAGTTTTTGAGTCGGGCCGTGTTCCAGGAAGGCGCAGCTGTCGCGAGCAGCCGCCGGGAGTAAGAAAGGTTGGTGACAGGCAGAGTTCGGAGACATGGGCATGCCTGATTACGACTACCTCGCGCACCATCGGCTGTGCCGCTGGTCCAACGTGGCTATCACGACATTCAGCACCATGGAAAATTTCTTCTAAAGAGGGCAGCAAGGGCCAGCTCAAGCAAAAGAAATATTCTACCGAAGCGAACCACCTACTCTCCCCCCGCCCGCTCCTTCCTGTTTGATCTCGCTTTTTAAGGGGCGTCCCAAAAAGGCAAGTCTGGCGGCGTGGTGCATCAACTTGCATCAATCGTTGGCTTTTCATTGAACCATGACAAGTGACTGTCTTTGGTTCTCGCAATTGCTGGGAAAGTAAAGCAGCCAGAAAGACGAGCGAAAACATGTTTTCGTAGTTGCGCAAATAAACTGCATATATTTGTGCTCAAATGCAATTCCAAACAATAAATTTTGTTGTTGATGGTGGGTGAACAGTTTCGATGAGCTCACCTACTGCCCTTAGCAAATGTTACGCTCCCGCAACACGCCGGCAAAATTAACAAATCATGTTAGCAGCAGTCTTCTAAACCTTGCAGCAAGATACGAGGCGTATTAATAGCTACATTGCATATTTTTAGAGAAAAACAAAAGTATCTAAGCTGCAAGCTGCCAAATTATCAAGGTCCAAAATCTTTATTAGCGCCGCTTCGCTTGATCTGAACTGCAGATATCTAAGCCTTTCAGATGGAGAGCGCCGTAACGCAGCTTAGCTAACGAAACAGACCATTCATCGTGTAAAATTCTTTCTTGAAATAGCGATAAATCGGCGAGCGTGATGCACTAGTACAGCTCTATGTTGCTGATATTCAGCAGTACCGGCCAACTCACATTTTAGATACTTCACATAACCTAAATAATACTGCCACTGTACATAGGCTCCCTGCGGGAACGAGCCCACTCGTCGTAAGCCCACTCGCCACTGGAAAACTCGTCTTAGGCCAACTCGTCACACCGGCCTTTTGGTACAGTGCCATCTCTAGATAGGAACTCTCGTGCAAAGCGCCTTTTCGTCGCATGGTTTTCGTTACACCGCGGCCGTGTGAACAAAAGCCTAGAAGCCCTGACCGGAAAATGGCGTTGAAAGCCGCTCTGAGGCGGTTTCTACAATGGTACATTCGTTACGGCTGTTTAGGGGGCGTGGGGAGGTCTGTGCGACCAGCAAGTGTCCATAAGAGCTGTAGTTTTTGCTTGGGGGGGGGGGGGGGGGGGGGGGGGGGGGGTAGAGGAGTTGGGGTGAGGTCAGCGCGACTTGCACTTCTTCAAGTGCTGATCGTCAGGGGTGTTGGGTGGTGTACTTCCGTATTTTCGCGCGTATAACCTGCCCTTGCATACAGCCCGCACCCCCACTTTCAGCCTGCGAATAAAAAACAATAAAAATAACTCCCGCAAGGCTTGAACAATAGCTACGCTGGAGTATTTTTTTTTCTATGTAAACACTGAAGGACACACCACCACGCATTGCATCAGGTTTGAAATTGTTTTATTTGATTATTTAATTGATTGTGGGTGTTTAACGCACCGAGCTACGCAGGCGATGAGGCGCGCCGTAGTAGAGGGCTCCGGATTTCATTTTGACAACCTGGGGATTTTCAATGTGCGTGAGCCGAAATCTCGAAAACACGGGCGTTTTCACTTTTCGCCTCCATCAGAAAGCGGCCGCCGCAATCGAACCTGCCTCCTTGGGCTCAACAGCAAAACGTCATATCTAGTGAGCTTTAATTGTTACTTTTTTCTGTGTGCTATTTAATACTAATTCGAATGCAATTATCATTTTAATATAATTAACTCAGTATGACGACATATTTACCTAACTTCCTACGTCAAAAACTTTGAGAGCACACTCGCTTGCCTACATCATTTATGGGCGACGTATAGCAGGCGGAAAGGTCGCTTTCAACGTTCCAAAACAAGCTCGTAATGCGAGTTTTCCGTGTGACGAATATTCCGGTGATACGAGAATTCCTCGTACGAAATGCCCTATGACGAGTTGGCATTCCTGACCAGTTTACCTGTGACGAGTTGGCCCATGAGGAGGGGACTTATGACGAGTGGGCCTAGACCCACTCCCCGCACAGGCTCAAGTGGGACTCGTCACAAGCTTTAATAAACAGAAGTACAAAGCAAAGGAAGCACGGGAGAACATACACGTACGACGACAAATGTGTATGCAGCATTTAACTCAAGTAAATTCAGCCTTAGCAAATATATTATACAGGGTGATTAAAGTTAAGTCGACAGTTTTTTTTTAATTAGATGTTTAATTTACGTTAAAACCACCCTCTACTGTCATGCATGCGTAATCATGCGAACGGCGATTAACTTCACGGTTCGACATCTCAGTACGAAAGCGCTAAAAGAATTCTGCCAAATGAAACGGCTTGGTAAACACGATTGCCTCTAAATTTTCAATACAAACATGCCTGCTTACTGCAGCCACTAAAAAGTTAATTAATCAATTTTAACTTAATTAATCCACGGACATCTATAGTTACCACCTCACTGTGTGTCCCCCTTGGTGCATAACCTCACTGTAGCGGTGGTCTTGACGTGCATCTAAACAATTCAGACATATCAATATAAATACACTGACCCCCTCCCTCTTTCCCTCATAGAGGCGCTCATGCATAGGTGCAGTAGAGGTGGTACTATTTTTTTCCTACTTTGAAGTTGGGACCATTTATTCCTGGACTAGGTATTTGTTCTGGGACCATTTGGTCCGGGGCCATTTGTTCCGGGACCATTTTTTCCGTGACCGGGTGTGGAGTAGTACCGGTAAACGTATGGTGCGAGAAAATCAACACGGCCGCTGTTTGAGCCGGCGCGCGTGCCCCTGTCATACCCGTGAATTCAGTTGTTGAAAAAAACAAATTGAGCGAACGCGTGCCTCAAACGACCGCGTAATTCGCTGGTCGAGTGGGAGAGAGCAGTAATCGTTGATGATAGAGACTAGAGCAGCGCGGGGGCCGGAATTTCTAGGGCCGGCCCGACCCCGCCTGGTAGAAACACGGCCAGGGCCAGGCCCCAGCCCGACAAAACATTAATCAAAGCTCGAGCCCAGCCCGAGCACGACAGCGTTTAATAAAAGAAACCCGAGCCCGCGCACTTTTTTTTAAGCTCAGCCCGAGTACGCCAGACTCCCAACATGAGGACAACTAAGGCGGTAAGTTGGGCGAGTTGGTTACTAACATAGGAAATCATACTGTTGCGAGTGCGATACTATTTTATTTGGTTTGTGTCCGCTGCTTTTTTACCCTTTCCACGTTTATGTACATATAGGCTTTTTTTTTTCGTGTTTCTGTTGCATAAACGGAGTTGAAGTTCTAGCGTGTGTTTCGTCGCCTCTTTCATGAGCCCTCAAAGCTTGGTCTTCTTAGCCTAACATAAGCATAGAGGGAGTATATTGAATTTAAAGTTGTTCTATACTTAGACCTATATCTGTACAACATAAATATCCTGACTTAAAAAATGTATCTTTACAGAAAATTTGGTAAAACAGGCGTTGCATTTGCGACAGTCTTCGAACTTAAAGCACGATGAGGATCGCTTAATGATGCTGAGAAAAGTGGATATTTTTATTTATGCATTTCTTGGACAGATATTCCACGTTTCGTCATTTCATTCAATTCGTTTCCCAAAGAACTCTCTTTCCTACTTGTTTTGACGCTAGCACACTCTGCCGAGAGCTAGTTTAACTTGTACTTCTCTCAATTTAATTTGCCAAGGTTCGTTGTCGGTTTGAACCAGGTGTCTATCCAAGTAGACCTAAGTTCCTCCCATGCTCACAGTTTTCTACTGAAAAAGTCGCTTTATGGGCAAAAAGGTATGTGTATAAAAGCTTTAAGAAAGACCCAAGGGTGCGTTAGCTTATCTTTGGTGGTATGGTCTGCACAAGTGCATTTCCCAGAACACATTTGTTCTTTTTTTTTAGTTTGAAAAACAGAGGAATGAGACAATCATGTAATCTACAACCAGAGTGCTTTCGTTTTCTTACCCGTTTTCTCCCACTATGCTGATGAAGTCCATACGTTTTCTTTTGTTGGCTTGAAGGCTATCTAAGTGCAATACGTCATCCTGTTATTTTTTTTAGCATCGCCACGGTGACGGGACTGACAGCACTTCGCCTTTTTTGTTTTCATTTCACCCAAACGATCAATCAGCCGGATTTTTGTTGTCAACATTTTAAATTTGCGGCACACGACTGCCAGGGATTCAGGGTCTGCCCGGGCCGGCTCGGCCCAAAAAGTGTTTTCGTGCAAGCCCAAGCCCGGCCCGGGCCCGAGAAAATGCGTGCTTCCCGGCCGAGCATGGCCCGTGGGGCGGGCAGGGCCTGTCCTTTTGGACCGTCCGGGCCCTAGCTGGGCCCTAACTAGAGCACTACCTGGACCGCAATTTCTCGGCCCGGCCCGAACCAACCTGCCCGATAAAAACACGGCCCGGGCCTGGGCCCGGTCCGGGCCCGAAAAACTTCTAAAATGTGGGCCCGAGCCATACCCGAGCCCAGCAGAATTTCATAAAACAAGCCCGAGCCCGCCAGATTGTTATGAAAGGTCCTCCCTACTCCGACGGGCTATAAACATGATAAACATGAACTCGAAGAAGTTTGCTATTAGCTTAAAAAGCGTACGCACAAAGCGAATACGACTAGTTTGGATTTAAATTTCCATTACACTTGCACCGAACTTTGTACAACTTAAATCCTCACTTAGAAGCTGTCTTTCAGTAGTCGTGTAACTCCATTTGCCACTTCATTTGCCAGTCTTCGAAATCAAGACACACCGAGGATGCTTTAAACGATTCGGAGCAAGTGGATAATTTTTTGTAATATTGCAATTCTTCAGCAGATACTGCAGCTTTCGCTGTTCCATTACTTGCTGAAATTTGAGCAGACGATGCGTCCGGTTTCACCACTTCATTTTAGTATTTTCCTCTAGTTACGTTGGCAGCAATATTTAATCGGTGCTTCTGTTATTTTTTGCCTCTTTTCATGGTTTAAAAAAATTCTTCCCGGAAGAAATCATGGCTCTTGTTCAAAAATATGGACCTTCAAACTCTGCACATAGTGCAAAGTCTAGGTCACGCTTGTTCTGTTTGTGTTTGTTTGAAAAGAAAAGGGAAAGACAATCATGTTGTACTGTGTGGCTAGAGTGCCGTCGTTTTCTGGCCCACTCTCTCCTACTATGCTGGTGGGTCCCAGATATTTTTTTATTCATGTAAAGGTTTTGTAAGCGCAATCGTCTTTTATCATATCCTTTAACAGCGCCGTAATGAATTTAAACTTCACTTATTTTCACTTCACTTCACTTCTCACTTAACCTGAAAGATCAACAAAATTTATAATTTGCGGCACAGGATTGCCGGGCCTCAGGGACGGCACGGGTGGCTCGGGCTGGTACGGCCCGAAAAAATTTGGGTTCCAGCCCGAGCCCGGCCCGGGCCCGAGAAAATGCGTGCGACCCGGCCCGAGCCTGCCCGCCAGTGCACTACGTCAGACTACCTAGCTACGCCACCGCACCCAACTGTTTCAGGGCTGTGGGCTTGCGGTGTGCTGTTTTGTCGTGTGCTGTTTTGTCGCCGTGCTATTCTGTCGCGTGCGCTTCTGTCGCTGTGCTGTTTTGTCACTGTGCTATTCTGTCGTGTGCGCTTTTGACGCTGTGCCTTTCTGACGTCTGTGCTGTTCTGTCGCGTGCTGTTTCGTCGCGTGCCCTTTTGACACCGTGCTGTTATGTCGCTGCTCTTTTGTCGCGTGCCCTTTCGTCGCGTGCTGTTCTGTCGGTATACCCTCCTGGCCACCCTCCCGCTTGCTACAACCCCTTCAGTTTCCAGCCGCACCATTCGAGCAGGTTGGCATGGACCTTTAGGGTCAGTTTTCCACTTCGTCGTCGGGGAACTGTTGGATAACCGTAGCAACCGACTACCTCATCCGCTATGCCTAGACGAGAGCTCTATCTCGAGGGACAGCTGTAGAAATCGCCCACTTCTTCCTGGAAAATATAGTCCTTCGCCATGGTGCTCCATCCATCGTCATCACGGATAGGGGAACGGTATTCATGGCCCAACTTGTCCGAACAGTTATGACGCTCAGCGGTCTTCCCACAGGAGAACTACTGCTTGCCATCCGCAAACGAATGGACTGACCGAGCGGATGAACAAAACATCGCCGACATGCTGTGCATGATGTAGACGTCGAGAACAAGACGTGGGACGCCATCTTGCCGTGTGTAACGTTCGCATAACTATGGCACCACAGGAAACGACACGAATGACTCCATTTCGTGTTCTTTACGGTCGTGACGTAGCCACAATGCTAGACGCGATGTGCCCACGTTGAAAATGATGAGACTGTTGGCCCAACAGATCACGCAGCGCGCTGAAAGGCAGCAGCTAACCCGTGTCCGCATCAGGAACCAACAGCACCGCGACGCAAGCCACTACAATCGGTGCGCAGGCACACGGAATTCAGCAAGGTGATGAAGTTTGCGTATGGACACCTGTCAGACGGCGGGCTCTCCGAAAAGTTGTTGAGAAGATACTGCGGACCTTACAACGGGTTGAGAGGACTAAGCGACGTTACGTACGAGGTCGTACCATCCAAGCATGTTTTCCCGGCACGTCGCCAGCCTCGGCCAGAAGCGGTTCATGTAGTTCGCATGAGCCTACTGCACAAGGTAACATTCTGTAATTACGCCCAAGGTACCTGACACAAATACTCCCTTTTGCGCATCGGGACGATGCGCCTTAGGGAGGGGGCTGATGTCATGGCATGGCCTGTAGCACGCGTCCGGACCACAAAGAACAAAGACTGAAAGGATGCCTCGTGGAGCAACCAACCAACCAACAGCGCCCAACCAACTACGCCACGTCTGAAGGAGAAGAAGGGGACCGTGGCGGCGCGAGAGAGCGCTCGGTGGCAGATCTTCTTGAACAGTTCCTGACCAACACCTGTACGGCACCAGAGAGCATTCGACAATGGTATTATCCCCAGCACGCCCCCCGATGTCCCTACTGCCACCACTCCATCGCAGCCGATCTCACCACCTCATCTGGCACTGCCCCAAGTTTTCTCGATTTCGTACATTCACCCCCCCAACCACGACACCTCAACCTACATCGACCCAACATCCCTCTCACACGACACACTCTTCGAAATCGCCATTTATGCCACAAAAAGCGGCCTAGTACGGGCAATTTAGCAGTGGTCTGCACGGCTTCTGAAGAGAACCCTCGAAGCCGGCATCATAAGAACAGTGCTCCGTCCTCCCTTCCCTCCCCCCCACCTGGCCTTTGGCCTTCCTTCTAATAAAGTTTACAAACAACAACAACGGTGGCAGCGGACTAGGGCGTTCGTTTTAGTGAGGCACAAGTTTGCCTTTTAATAAATCCGTTTGTCCTTTTACCGCCAGCATCATCATCTTGAGTTTGTGCCTCGCTACAATATGGTGCATGCACTGCATGAAATGTCATTTTATTTAGGACTGCTCTAACTGACACAGAGTAGTAACAGTGGCATTGAGAGGACTAGCTTGGTCTGGGGGAGGTGCTGCCTATATGCTTACGTCGTTGATACTCGACAGAACTCACAAGGAGTCCTAGCCTTTTGTGTTAGGAATGAGAGCAGCAAGTTTGGCTTACAGGCCCCGGTGCATTGCAAGGTATGTGGCTACCTGTGTGAGACTACCTTGCACGCAACAGGGCATCCCAGGAAGCCTTACACAACGAATCGAGAGTGCTGCATGCACGCCTGACATCTGTACGGACGGAGCTGGACACTGTCAACGTGATTGAGCCCCTCATTTCCGAGGATGACTTGGAGGGAAAAAATACACCATGGACTGGAGTACACTGACCGCATCATGCAATGCTTGGCACGGCTACAGCAGTAGATAGATGATGAGCGAGAGCAAGACTCTCCAGATCAAACAGCAGCAATTCGAGAAATTGAAGAAATTAATGGTGACGGACCTCAAACGACGACGTCACAACAGTTGGATGTAAAGCTGTCAAGAATTGAGCTGGGGAAGATCAGTGGCAGCCCTTCAGGGAGCTGCGCAGTGCACGAAAACAGTCGTGCTGGAAATGTCTGTCATCGAAAGAAATGAGTCTGATGTGCTGACCAAGTTCTGGACACTGGAATCAATTATCATGAACGACATCAAGAAAACGAACAGCAATCCCACCCTTAAATTTTTCGGGAAGACCATCAAACAAATGGATGGACATTAGGAGGTCGCCTTCTTGGAAGCCAATGTTACTACACCACAATAAAGAGACGACTTCTTGGAGCGCCCGCATTACTTGACAAGGCACTTTATAAACTCCCCAGTCTCGTGTCAGGACTACCGAAGCTGCGATTAGAAACTACGGCTGGCTAGGGATAGAACGTATGGACGGTACTAGTGAAGCCGATGCTGTTTACGATATGCCGAACCAGGCTGTTGCATGTGACTCCCAGAAGCTTCGGGTGGTTTTTGTCGCCTCATCGCACAGTAACTCACCAAAATTATTCAATAACTTTGCAAGCGGATTGAACCTGACCACCGATTTAATAGGTCTATAGGGTGTATGCACTGGGCTTTCGAATGCACGGCGGTGCTGTTTGCTTGGTTACGGCGATGCCATTTCTACGGTTGCATTCTACCGCGCGGTTCCTGATGCGAAACGTGGTTTGCAGTGTGGTGTTGGCAAGAGCAGGAACATGGCAAGAACGTCCCTTCAGTGCCGCCGCGAATTGGTCGTCGTGCTGAATCGGAAAGACCAAGCAAATTTGCTGAATCGAAAAACCAAGCAAATTTGCTAGAATAAGTACGGTTACGCTGCTTTTAGAAGCGCGGTTTATTAACCTTCATGCTCAATCATTTACGCACGTTTCTGTTCTCTGGAGGTATGTTCTGTCCATCTCATCAACGGGAGGCCGACAAAACTCAACCGGACACCTATGCTGCAGCTCGGGTACGGGAAAAAGTTGAGCCGAAAGGGGAATAAAAGCGTCGCAGTGGCAGAGCACGCCGGGTCGTGTCGGGAAATATGCCTCCTACGTACGCTCAGAAGTAAGTGGGTTGGCGCAATCAGCGAATGCCTCTGATCGCGCGCGCGGCAGTGCATATTTCCAAGCATGGCTTGCTGCATTCGGTGCGGGAACGTGGTAACATTTAATACGCGCTCCCATACCTCATACGGAGTTGGTTGTTAAACCAGGTCCTGAAATACTCCTTTAACTGTGCAGGCCGCAAACGTACATTCTCATGAAAGTAAAATATTTGCCGCCGCATAACACTATTTCCTGCTGCCAAACAGGGGCAAATTACGTCATACACAGAAATTTCACAGCCGTATGCTTGCTTAAAGAACTTTAGCGTTTCACCGCCAGGTGGGAACCACGAACAGCTATTTTTTGACACGTCCGGGCGTTCTCCGCCACCGCGACGCTTTTCTTTCTACTGTCACCGCAAAGACGGTGGTAGTAGAAATAAAGGATGACAATGGCCGTAGGCAGGGGCGCCAACACGACATGACGGGGAGGGCGGTCAGCTGCGCACATTTTAAAGCGCCGTGAACACCACGTACAACTGTGTTTAATTTGAAAGAACTGGCCATCAGAAGTTCACTACAATCCATTTCAGCCACTAATGGCATTTTTAACCCCAGTAACACAGCAGCTACTACAAAATTTTCAAATTTCGTGCTACAGTGACGTGATATCCGCCAGCACTCCAATAACAGTTATCCGTACGTTAACTGCACCATAGCAGTCAACTGATATGAGCAAAGAAAACCAAACTCCACTCCGGCGATCGCCATGTGAGGTTTCTTTGCGATGGTTTAGGATGGCTGCCGCCAGTCAAACCAATGAGGTTTTTTTGACGCAGCATAAAAGTTGTTGGAAAGTGGTTGGTGAGTCACCACTGCTTCATCTGTTTTCACTAACATCTAAGTTATTTAAGTTTGTGATAAATCTGCTCCCGTTGTAATAAGCACAAACTAGCCGTCGCACTGAACCCAAGTTGAATTTTGTCCTGATGGCAACTTTAAAATTCCGTCTAAGACGCACGTATCTTCTAGCTCCTGGTAAAGAATGGTGACGTTACTGTAAACGTTGAAAGGCGGCCTGAAACAAAGCTTTGCCATAACCTCTGGCCACTTAATTGTTATAATTAGAAAAAAATTTCTGCGATAATCAAAAGAGCTGTTTCCAATGCCAAAAATGTGTGACTCACACCATTGTTCATTTTTCTTTTATTTGGGGGCTCACGTACGGGATGACAGAGGAAACGCTTAGCTTCGCTAGAGAAGGCGCTACACGCCGTACACAAGCCCCAGCGGAATCAGAAGACTCACGCACGGGTTCGGGTACTCACGTGCGGTAGACTCACTCCGGCTATCAAAAGTAAGGCTTTATTGCCTGGCAAATATCTAGCATATACCAGACAACACGACTGATCGGGAAGACAACGGCTCCGTTCGCTCGCTCAAGCCGCGGGGACTCAGACTCCGATATCTGTTGTCGCAGTTGCGGAAAGGGGGGGCTTCCCTTGCATCCGATCAGGACCGAATTTCTGAGCAGAGTCCCGTGGAGCCAACTGGGTTCTCACTCATATGGACATTGGGAGTAGGCACTCCCGAACCAACCGATTCCGATCAATTCGCCTAGTCGACTCCCCGGTGGAAGGCTCGCGCATCTCGCAGGTCGTCTCGGAGGGATAGAAGTTTATAAACGTCAGCGCAGTCCCTGTCGTGTATCTTTCTCTGTCCTTGTCTTTTTTTTGCGCTGTTTTGCCAAGGAATAGGTCTCCCCGGGACGGGGAGAGGGTATTGCGAAGGAAGGCGACAAGCTGGTCCTCCTTCCCCCACACCCTAGCGCACACGTTCACGGCGAGCCGCTTCGGCGAGTCGCATGGGGTCATGAAGAGGTCACCATTCCCTTGACGCGTCGGCTGCCCGAAATGGCGGCTGCCAGCTCAACAAAAAATGTGCAGACGAGGCGTACGGAAACAAGGGTCCCCACACAGTCCAATATAAAGCGTGCCCGTTTCCACTTCATTCGATCAAGGAAAGCCGTGCGTGTCCTGCTCAGATAATTGAAAGTCATTGGATTTATCAAGTGGTGGACTGTCTGAGACAAGAGAATTGACTTCTGGGGGATTCCATGCTCATTTTTCATCTGCTTATGTGATCTCCTTTCTTCCGCCGGATGTGGTAGCTGACTTGTTTGAAGCAACGCCTCAGAGCACACTGATGCCATGACAAAATTGACTGCTGGGATTACTGGTCTGCATGGCATCAGCAACAATATGCCAAAAATTTTCCATGAGGCGCCGAAACAATTGCTGTATATAATCAATCATTCCATTGGTCGGTGATGTGTGCCGCATTTGTAAAATAATTCCCATATGTATACACGCTAGCTACTCAATCTATTGACATCACTTCTATAGCTTTATCAACGTACTACATGGAACTAATTGAGCCGATTTTGCATCAGCGCATTATGCGATTTGTATGCAAGGCTAATATCAGCCGATGTTAAATAGCTTTTCACCCTGGACCTTGAAAGCCATAATAAACTTTCCCGACGCTATAATCAGGTTGCTGATCTCGTTCCTAGATATTGCTAAAATTACAAGAGTGTCAAACATGCGCGTCGTTATCTAGATTACAGAGATAAATCGTGGGAGCATCGACTGGCGGATGGGTCAGCGCCTTATCACGGTAGAAGTGGCGAAACAAGAGAAGGTATACTTCACATGCGCAGAACAAGCCCGCCAGTGCACCGTCATCTGCGAGCGGTTAGAGCAAGTACGAAACCTTACTAAGCTTGGGATTGGGAGTTGGTTTAACATCTCGGGAAAAAACAGCCAGACGGGGACAACGGACGAAAAGACAGTACAAGCGCTGTACGTCGCTTGTACAAGCGCTGTACAAGCGCTTGTACTGTCTTTCGTCCGTTAGTCCCCGTCTTTGCGGTTTTTTCCCGAGACGAAACCTTTCCGCTGGTAATCAGCGGCTACCTTCATTGTCGTGAATAAAGCGCGTGCGAAATGGGTTGCGGAAATGGCGGCTTTATCCGCTAGTTTTCCCTTTTCCCGCGGTTGCCTCTCTCTCTCTTCCGTGGAGTGGATCCGACACAGATTCGCTACAGTACACCAGAGATACGCGCCGAGCCATTGCCGAATTTTCTTCATTTTCTTTCTTTTTGTTTGCCCTTCAGCCACGTGAATGCCCTGCCAAGCGTTCGCGGTTGTGGTCACTGCGAAAATAAGTCTTAACAGAAGAGTACCTAGTACCTGTTTTTTTTTATTGAGTCTGTCGAAAGCCAAAGAAACGTACCCCATATTGTTTGGCATATACGAGAATTCGGTTTAACACAGCTCGTCTGAACGGGAGCCTCCTGTATTCGTATTCACGACTCTCCAATCTACCGACCAGCCAACTGGCTTGTACAGTTTAGTGTGCCTAACTTTAGCGATTGACTGCTCAACGTAGTTAGGGTGGCTAACGTAGTCTCCACAAGTTTTCAGTGTCACAGCCATTTTAAAAACATAAATAGAGCGTCGTTGCCGGGATAGACTTTAAGGCAACCAAAATGTCTACGGCAAACATATTTTGTGGGGCATATTTTATAGTTTCACACTTTAAATGTTTTAGAAGATATATTCAGAGATTTTTATTTCACTCTTGAAAACATTACGTGTAATTTTTGACGACGGTGTGTTTTGCGAAGAGGCCAAAACATTCTGTTTATGAGTAGAAAAGTGTGGGATGTTTTTTATGCAGTAGTTGTGCTATATTAAGTAGTACGGGAAGCAAAAATTGTTGATGGAGGCATTATGATCATTGAAAAATTGGGTTAAATAAAGAATTGAATGTATAAATGCGAAAACATACAAAAAGAACCGTACTGATGTATCTACAAGCTGTTACTGCTAGTGCAGGCATTTTGGCACCCGCTGGAATCTCCTTGGAGTGTCATCACCATCATCTTCTACAGCCACTGGTGGACAAAGGCCTCTCCCATTTACCTCATACCGCTCCTATCCTGCGCTGCCGGGGTCCCGTCTCGGTATTCACGATGTTACCCAGGTGGTCCACCGGTTTTCATTTCGTCTCACTACATGCCCTGCTCAAGTCCATTTCTGTTTCATCATTTGAACTATCTTCCCCTCTAATTTCCTCCCTGAGCCAGGAGGCTGGTTTCCTCTCCATAAATGGTACTCGTATCCTTCTTCGTAACATGGCCCGTGCAGCTGATCTAAGTTTAAGCGAACAGCAATAGACGACTCTATCACGTCCTCCTTCCCACCCCCTACATTGGTATAGAGGGAGCACATGCGTGCCCAATAGCTTTTCTTGGCTTTGGGGCAGCGACAGTTCTTGATGAGTCAACTAAAAAAAATAGGGCGCGCGTTGTTCCTGACAGCTCTAAGGTGGTTTACGACGGGCACAGCTTCACAGAACGTGACCTCGGCAGCACTTGCAAACAAGCGTTCTTCCTCGCCAGGACGACCTGCTTTCACGGGAGATTCGTGCCCACGTATCTGCATAACGTACGCATTTCGTGCCGAATCTCGCCTCCAGGGACTCACTGCTCAACATTTCTTTGTCTCCTTAGCTGCCTTTTGTTTCCTGCAGTGCTCAAGTATGAACAAAAAATGATTCCATCGACCATGCGGAGGAAATGGGGCCAAATTCTAACAATCTAGGACAGCTCAATGGCACTTGTAACGCGTGTGTGATTTGTAGGGTAGAAGGAAAAAAGTGGTGACAGCGCAACAATCGGTTCCTGCATGAAACAACCGCGACGTGAGTCCTTCCCACAAAAAGGTCTGCGCGGTACAGAGACGTATTGTAAGCATACATCCTAGATAGTCATGGTACTCAAGCACAGCTATTTCAGCCCATGGGCTGTGACTTTAAATTTTGAGAACTGTAGCATCAAAATCGAATATAATAATTTCTGCCACTGCCCATACAAAAGCGCTAAGGCGGTGTTCGAGCAACGCACATCGGTGGCGGTCCGGAAAGCGAGTGCGGTGCATACCGACCATGAAGCGGTTCTTGTGCGTCCTCTGTTTCGTTGGTAAGTAATATTTCGCTTTATAACATCCTCATGAGGAGTGCTTTTTTAAAAGACGATACTCTTTCTTGGGCTACTTGAACACGAAATGTTTGGTATGTCCATCCGGATATCCGTCTGTCTGTCTGTTCCTTGTTTCAACCGCCCGGCGTGAATTTTCACAAAAGTACAAATTCAAAAAAATAAGTGTGTTGACAAAGCAAGCAAGAATAACGGAAGCATTTGCAAGAAAAATGTCGTGCAAGCTTTCCCTTGGACTCTATGCTTCGTGCGAAGATGTAAGAAATTGGCCATATGTATAAAATACCTATTGATAACGACGACCATTTCAAGCGGTGAGAAAGAACTTGTACGCTTACTTTTACCTTTCAATCGTCTTTGCGCGAATGTTTTTATCATATGTAGGCATTTAATAAGACAAACAAGAAATTTGGTTAGATCGTATCTGGTGTGTGATCTGCAGGCCTAAGTTTCCTTTGCACTTTTTTCGTAATGGAAAGGTGGGTGTCACTATCATTAAGGCGTATATTAGGCAAGCTACCACTGAGTGTTTGCAATGAAAGTTCCACTTAAAATACGCTCTAGCATAGCAACTCAGATTTGCGTAACGCTTTTTTTTAACACTGCGGGGTGTAAAAACACTTTGCTTAGTGGGTTTAGGCTGTTTTATGACAATGTCACAACAAAGTGATTGACAAGCTACTCATTCTTGTGACTAGTTCGCTTGTGTAAAGCTAGCTCTGCCATTTTTAAAATAAAACATGCGCATTTTATGTTTTTATCTATAAACAGGGATGATCGTTGACATCAGCATTTGCAGGGCGTTGCAACTTGACACGCAACCGGATGCATATTCTGTCTCACATTTTCCCCAACGACACGAGGTAAGTATATCGCTTTGTCACTTGCAGCAAACGGTAAAACCAAAAGGCCAAGGGCTTCTACCTTGTAATCTTTACCTGACCGTTCTCCGGCTTTGCCCGGGCCAACTGAAAGGTAATTAACCACTCAAACTAACTCAAAGCCATTTAACTTAGTACCAATTACAAAATCACGTATTGCAAGTGAGTACGTTTGCTGCGTTCATTAGCATTGTCTCACAAATTCGAGCAGGAATAGAAATTGCCAGAAGTTTCAAGTAATCAAACGGTATAAATCTCAGTGCAGGACCTTTGTGATCAAGATACGGTGACCTGAACCACAAGTACAACGACAGCATTCATGTATATCTTTTGGACGCTTTCCGTTATCGATCGTGCATTGATCATTGGCGTGTTCTATCCGAACTCGTAATTCAGCGGCTTAATTTTGTTACGCCTTCAACATTTTTTCTCTCTGCCCAGAGTTGCGACTCAGGCCAGAAAAAACGGATATGTCTTCGATGCCTTCGGCTACAAGCTTTAGTATGCCAAAGCGTCAAAAATTACGTAGGCGAAATATATTTGCACCTCCCGCCATTCTAAAATAATAAAATCATCGATGTAGTGCAGTTCCGTACGACGTCCCTATAAGCGCTCAGCTAAAACGACATCCGGTAGCGTTATCTTGCGAAACACTGCTTCTATAACTACTTCGCATACCCAAACGTTTCAAATTGGTTATATAAAAACACCGGAATTTTCTTAAAGCAACCTATAGCGTAAAGAAACCTGACCGGACCAACCTAACTCAACTAAGATGAAATAATACAAAAACTAACCTGATGTAAACGGTATCTGACCAACAAAACTAACCATTTAAAGTGCTTAAAAGCTACGACGTACTAACATAAATCAAGAAAATATAGTGTAAGGAAGACTATCGGTCGCGCAATTAGCGTTGGAACCATCAAGGGGAAGCCATGGCACCGGGCGCCAGCCGTTAATGGCCATGTGCCACACAAGAGTAGAACGCAGCACCCCCATAGCGAACTCAGAAAGCGGCTACTCGTCGCTCCCGTACGAAGTGACACGGGTATTTCGAGACTGGCTGGTCTTTTCTGTCGCCTCGAAAGAATATGTCCGTCATGGGGCCTCTGTCTTCCTATACTGTAGCCTTCTCCCACCGGCACAGATATCAGCGTTCCATATTTCTGTCTCTCGGACACGACGTTCTGCAGGTGCTTGTTCACCTTACTCGTTTCCGACCTCGCGACCGGGGATCACCATCGCTCTCTTCTGTATGCGGGCCCCGACGGCGACAACTTTCGGCACTCGCTGTTTCTGCCACTGCTCTACAGAATGCGAACACAGTGGAACGTAACCAGATCATTCCGCTCCACTCCCAGGACCTGTACCACCAGATACTGGGCTGACCATTAACATTTGTGCAGCTGTATGACTCTGGCTACCTGGGTCTCTGCTCTAAGCAGCCCGGCTAAGTTGCATGTCTGTTGCATTGCTAAGTTGATGCGCCAACTCGAGCCACAAGACGTGCTGCCGCTGCGGCTCGTCTTTCGTCATCGCGGGCGGTGCCGAGTACTCTTCCGACACCAGCTGCTTATACCACCGGTGATAGAGGAGTGTCATCGGCTTCAGCTGCTGCGGGTGCAAGCGCTCCCCTTACCACATATGCACCCTAGGAGCACTAGACAAGTGGGACACGACGGCTTAGGCCTTCGCGCGCACACCTCTGCAGAACAGCGTAACTGGTGGCATGTTCGCATTGGACTGCGAAGTGAGCTCTACAATGCGCGGTTTCGAGGTTTCAAGAGTAAGAGTTGTCGACAGGAACTGCGTTAGTGTGTCTGACTCACACGTAACGATCGGAAGCCCAAACTGGACTACAACACGGCATTGGGAGGCGTGACCGCCGAGCACTTTCGCAAAAAGCGCAGCCCGCTTCATGACGTCCAGCTGGTGCTGGCTTCCCCTCAATGGTCCCAGCGCTGATTTTCCTGCCAATGGTGTATCTTACAATTTAAACAAAATGAAAAAAAGAAGCACACAAGTGGCGAACTCGAACCTGGAGCATTTTGATCACAAAACTAAATTCCAACCATTATACAACACTGCATACATTCTGCGCCGCGTCAGCCCAGCCTTGAAAATACTAATGCCGTTGTGCGGCTTTCTGGACACTGCATAAAATTACTGGTAAATATTTATGGCTATCCCTTAAAGCACCATGGAAAATTCAGGGAGCTTTTTAACTACAAAGACAATAAAAGATTTCGTTCGTCCCATACTGGTTCTCAACCACGGGGCCAACATGAGCAGTCGGGCTCCGTGTAGACCCCCGCATTGGATCACCGAATCAGGGAATCTCGCATATCATCAACAAAACTGCGACCACCAGTGGACAGCGGAAGTCAAACGCTACATTTTCAGACCAGTACCGGCCACCAGACTTCAAATCCCAGTTAATTATTTTGAGAAATAGCACCTGGGACCAGTTTGATTGCGTCCGCCAAGGCCTCTGACCTTTTCGCTCAAGAAAAACAATTTTACCTACGAAAGCCTTTATTTAAATTACTTAAAGCCATCCCTGTAGCACCCTGTATATAGAAGCACTTTCTGTTGTAGAATTTTTACAGTGTTTAAAAAATGATGAAACCGCGAGATATTCTGGTGTACCTGCATAGAGTTGCCTTGGTATAAGAAGGGTTTGTATCATGTTTGCAATATTTTTTACACAGAGATTCCTGGGTTGTGGTCACATTCATTACGGCCATGGACATATTTGTAAGGTAAGCGACCAGTCCTCTTTACCGTACGTTCAGGCAACATTGTAGCTTTCAGTTGACAGGTAATTTCTTTAGTAGAGTGGGATTTCCTATTTTGGAAGTTCACAAAATTGGCGGGTCCCACGCAGAGGTTGGAATCGACGCAACGCCTAGCTTTTTATCGTGGCATAACTGGATCGAAATGAACTGGCTTGTGGCACCTTTTTGAGGGGTATTGTGCTTGACGTAGTTGCTCATTTTACAGCACGGTGTGCCGTGGCGAGGGCGTTGCGAAATACGAGTCGTATGGAGAAACATTGAAAGTTTCAATCTCCCTGGCTAAGACACCACCAGATAAAAGCGAAGAGAACGTGATACCCACAGAAACTGCATGGGCCTCTGTGGATATGATGTGCGCAGAGATGCGCAATGCACCTACGAAATAATTCATCACTTCTAAAGGACACGGTGTCGAGAGTGACGGCGCTGGGGATGAAACCGGAATTGCTAGTGCTCCTTTCGTGCCTTTTTACCAACGTATCCGCCATTGGCAACAACCAAGCCGAAATGGCGACTCGTGAATATCTGAGAACCAAACTTCATCCCAAAGACAACGCGACCGACTTCTGTACAATATTTCAGATTCGGCGAGATGGTCGCAAAGTCGTAGAGTGGCCTGAAAGGAAAGACGTGGTCTAGTCACAAACGCAGACGGGCTATATGGCGCGAGAAGTACAAGCCATAAAGGACGATCATGCGATTCGTGCAGCAATGGCTGAAGTAGCACGTCGCATGTCACTGCTACACGATTCAATAGCTGGCTCCTCGTGTGTCCTGACGTTTACCCAATCTTAAAGGGACCTTGCAACACTCTTTGAGAAGTGCAAATAAACCTGCGCGACGTTTAGAATACACTTCAAGGCTAATACTACACGTGGACGTAAAGTGCTGAGCGCTCAAATCGCTGCGAAAGACGCGACAAAATAATCCCGCTCTCTTCAATTTTCCTCATTATGCACCAC
This sequence comes from Haemaphysalis longicornis, assembly GCA_013339765.2. Classification (NCBI taxonomy): domain Eukaryota; kingdom Metazoa; phylum Arthropoda; class Arachnida; order Ixodida; family Ixodidae; genus Haemaphysalis; species Haemaphysalis longicornis. Next base: position 71,127,471 of record CM023452.1, on the reverse strand, counting down.
TGGCACCGCAGAAATGACGTCATTTGTGCCGTGGCGGTCCTATGGGCGGTCGCTGGTCAACTTCACGGCTTATTTTTTGCCTTTCCTGTGACGATCCACCGTCGTCGGCACTGTGCACCAACCTCTTCTATGTCTGAACATGTATGAACAGCTTTGGCGTTTCTTTTGTGTTTTGAGTGAGCGCGGAGTTCGAGGGATGAGCTCAATACCTCCCTTTGAACCACACCACTGAACAACCAAGGTTTATTGCTTCAAAAACGCCCTGCCAGCCTGAGCGCGCGCTTGCGAGCAAGCAGCCATGCCTGATTTTTTTGTTGTACCAGATCGGAGGCAGATTCCTCCACGTTGCGGAGAAAAGGAGAAAACTCTCCGGTCTGTGATCTGTCGAAGGCCAGAAAAAAATTACACCACCTTCCTGTTGGGGAACCCTGAGTAGTATGCGAAGCAGGCATGGGGTCGAGTCAAGTGCCCATTAGTTTTCAGTTTGTCGTTTCCACGAGGTTGATGTACGTAGCTACCGTTATATTTAGCGTTTGGTTTCCATCGTAACTAACGCACTTTTCACTTACCGGAACTATGAAATGGGAAATTGCGTTGACCCCATGGTTGTTTCGCATACTACTCACGGTTCCCCTACGGGAAGATGGAGTAATTTTATTGAAGGGGGTGTTGGGTGTTACAGTGGAGAGGCATTAAAGAGAGAGAGAGAGAGAGAGAGAGAGAGAGAGAGAGAGAGAGAGAGAGAGAGAGAGAGAGAGACGTTGTACGTGGTATGAGTTTGTCTTTATTTAAGCATTATCATCATCATGTTCAACGTAGGTGACGTCGAGCTGTGGTTGGCGTTCCGCTTTGATTATGACCGCCTTATGGTCTGTGAAATGTAAAGTCAAGGGCTGTTGTAGTGGATGAACCCTAAAGTTGCTGAAGATGAGGTCGATGCACGTTCCCCGGATGGTTATGAGCTGCTTGTAATCACGGCCCGCCAAGACTCCCCGACGCACACCGCTGCCGACTACGACGAAACGTCGAAGGCGCGTGAAGCGTGCTCGTCTCGTGCCGGCACAGGAAAATAGCGGCAACAGTGTCGCTCCACGAGCCCTTAAAGGAAAAGCGTGCTCGTCTCGGGCCGGCCCAGGAAGACACCGGCAACACTGTCGCTCCAGGAGCCATAGAAGGGTAAGACACCACCGGGCGTTCAGCAAGCCGAGCATGCGCAGTGGGGGTGTGGACGGCGCAACCACGACAACGACAAGGGAGGGACATAGCCCCGACCATGAGATGCTTCGCATCGAAAAAGCCCACCAGGTAACTGACTGTATCAGTCGCTTGATGCTGTGCTCCTACGTTTTTCGTCAGCAACTGCGGCTAGAACGTACAGATCTCCACGAGAGTGCCACCGCTGCAATCCTTAGGGCGAGTGGACACTGGACTTATCCAACTTCTCTCCGGTGAGTGGCATTTTCAGCCGCTGTCACTGCAATAAACCCAGAACGCGCCAAGCGGGCTCGCTAAACCTAACTTGGAAAAGAACAGCCGCCACGCGCGACGAGCACCACATGCTACGAGCGCCAGCCTCTCAGAGCTCGTGCTCCGCCTTCGCCTTGGGCACGGGCCCCCGGGCCCTGCCCTAAGTTGAGTGTGCACCGCCCAAGATCCCCTCATGTCGCAAGAAATTCCGACAGGCGTGGAAGGCGCAAGCTCAAGCGCCAACCCGCTTCCCGAAACCCCCCATGCGACGCCTCTCGCAACAGAACAGTTACACGCCATGGAATTAGAAGCCGAAGACAACAAGGAAAAGGACCTCGCGCCACCAGAGGAACTTGCAGAAGCGGAAGAAATTTAATGGATGGAGATACACAGCCGCAGCATGCGGCGAAAACTGGCCAAGGAACGCCAACTAGCTAGCACTTCCGCGGCACCGCCTCAGATCACAAGGCGTTCAACTAACCAGAGAAATCTATCGAAGCTGCCCCCTCTTCCGAAAGATGACTTCAAGGTGATCATTCAACATCGAGACTCTTTAGACCTCAATCATTGGACGACTGTGCAAGTGGGAACAAGCCTTCGCAGCAGACTCGAAGCAGATGCATCCAATTGTTTGACAAAACCATCCTACGACAGAATAGACAATTCTAGTTTGGCGTTTTTACGCTCCGCTCCGCTCCGGGTTGCCCCGCCAAGCTGCAGCGGAGCGGCGAGCGATTTTCTCTTTTAATAGTTACCCGTAATGCGCAGCGCACCGGACCTTTCGGACTAGCAACGCCGTCTGGCCAAGTTTGGCGAAATGAAACAGAACCTAAAACTATTTCGCCACTTTAACAAAGTAAAACCAGTACGTATAGCTTATTTGTTTATTAAGTATTGACACTTGCAATCGCACTGCGTTACTGGTCAATTACAATGATTTAAAAATTAATTTTTGACTTGTTCCAGATCCCTTCGAGTCCTTTTCGACGGCAGCGAACCAACGCGGCGTTTTGTTACAGTGAGCTAGAATAGTTCTGTGTAGTTGTCAAATGGGTGCGCAGTCGCCACTTCTCACTGTAAGCACAAGCCCTCGTCGATGCAGAACCGCTTTTGCGGTTTGCGCGTCAAACAAGAGCCTGAATCCGCGGCGCTCATCGCAGGCGCGGCAGCCATCTTAGAATAAGCAAAGTCGTCGCACGCGCGCGAGAGGCGCCCGCATCGCCCCGCCGCACTAGCGGAGAGGGCCGCGACGGTCCGCTCAGGATGCGTTTTAGCGGACCGTGTTTCTCGCTCCACTAGCCCATATTGCCGCTAAGCGGAGAGCGCATGCGCAGGCGCACTTCCTGCTCCGCTTAGCTGATGAGCGGAGCGTAAAAACGCCAAACTAAAACTCCCTATTAAAATGCGCATCGACGCAAAGCAAAACATCATAATTTGCAGCACTGCGGATTCGAACCTGGCAAACAAGCTGACCTCACTCCAAACGTTGCGCCTCGGAGCAACCGACTACGCCGTCACGGCATACACGGCAGCCCCGGACGAATCAGTGAAATTGATAGTGCATGGAATTCCCCCGGGAACAACTCCAGACGACATTTTGGACAACCTGGAAGCTCTAGGGCATGAAATTGTTTATGCCCGAATGCTGGGACACACGTACACGGCAGTAATCAGTTTCTCCGGAAAACGACTCCCTTTTTTCGTGTATTACATGAACGGCGAAATGCGATGTACTCCCTACCGCCCAACAACAGATGTCTGCCGAATTTGCCTCCAAGAGGGACGTCGAGCCGACGTGTGCCCTACTCCCGACACTGTCAAATGTCACACTTGTAGAACAGCCAACCCCGATTTTGACCACGCATGTGCGCCAAAATATGTGCTTTGCCAGGTAGCACACCCAAGGGCAGCGCGCGAGTGGCCACAGAGACTGAGGCGCCCGTACCTACCGCGGGCTACCACCGGACTACCACCTGCATCTGGCCGGATGAGCCGCAGAGACTTCCCGCCCCTCCGGACAGAAACCCTCCCCGAAGATTGGAAACACGCCCACATAGTACTCATCCCGAAGCCGAATAAAACTCCTACCCTAGACAACTTGAGACCGATATCGCTCACGTCGTGCCTCGGGAAACTCCTCGAGTACATAATTCTGAACCGTCTACAGCCATATTGGAAGATCGCGAACTTTTTCCTGAAACGATGTTTGCTTTCCGACCGACACTATCAACACAAGGCATTCTGCTGTAACTAAAGGAGGACGTCATCCAGCAGGCCTCTCCACACGGCGTCAGGGCAATCTTGGCATTAAATCTGAAAGGAGCCTTTGACAATGCAGCCCATCAAGCTATCCTCGAAAATCTAATGGAAACAAACTGTGGCGTATGAACGTACAACTTCATCCGATCTTTTCGGATGAACCGAACGGCCACAATAAGAATTGTAGTTCTCCGCACAGACACAATAAGAACCCCGAACAGAGGCACACCCCAAGGCGCCGTACTCTCTCCAACCCTATTAACATAGCCATGATTAAGTTCCCATCGAAACTGCGCGAGATTGAAGGCATACATCATGCTATTTATGCCGACGTTATAACGATTTGGACCAAAACGGGATCGGATGGCGAGATACGAGAAAAATTGCAAAGCGCAGCTCACACAGTGCAGCAAGACGCACAAGCGAGTGGGCTCTAATGCGCCCCGGAGAAATCGGAACTACTTCTACTAAACGCCGGCGACGAGGGTTCACATATGAGCAACCCCAGATCAGACTGAGTTTGGACGGGCAAGAGATTCCCATTGTTTATCGAGCACGCATCCTTGGCCTGCATATACAGCAAAATGAGGAGAGCGGATACAAATTTCAACGAATCACACAATCAGCAGCCCAAATAATGAGAATGATTGGCCGAATTACCAACCGACATCACGGCCTCAAAGATTCAGATGTGACGAGGCTTATTCAAGCCCTAATTATCAGCCGTCTCGTCTACGCAGCTCTGTATCTCCAGCTCAAGAAATACGAAAGGGAAAAGCTTCAGACCGTCGTTCGCAGGGCTTACAAACAAGCTCTCGGTCTACCACCCACCACAGCAACTGGCAGCCTCCTCACTTTAGGCGTCTACAACACGGTGGAGGAGCATATTGAAGCACACCTTATAAGCCAGCGGGAACGTCTCACGCTCACTCCAACCGGAAGACATGTCCTCCGTCGTCTGGGATATTCAACCAACGCTGGAGGGCACACCGCGAAGACGGAGACTTTACGCCTAGAGCTCAGAGAGAAACTCAACGTGGCACCAATACCTCGGAAGGTGCACCCCGAGCACCATACGGGGAGAAGATCGGCGAGAGCCAAATATACTCAGTCCAGATTCGGCAGTCAGCCAGATTCGAGGTTCACGGACGTAGCCATGTATCCGCCTTGGCCAGCGATGGCAATTTCCGTCATCGACCCAGACCTGCAGGAGATAGCTTCGGCCTCCGTCAACACAAGCAGCTCAACAGAGGCACAAGAGGCAGCTATAGCCATTGCCATAGTATCCAGCGCGTCAGACCAAAAACACGTACGCGTCATCACCGACTCCCAGGCCGCCTGCCGGAGCTATGCAAGGGGCACCGTCTTTTCTATAGCGCACCGCATTCTCGCCAGCAAGGCGCCATAACACCTCCCAAGCGTTACAATAGTATGGACTTCTGGACACGACTTTCTTCGTGGCAATTAGCGAGCTAACGCTGTTGCCCGAGCCCATGCCTCCTGGAAGCCACTGGAGGATTATTACCCGGAGCCAATAATGCTGCAATACAACACAATTCTACAGCACCAGCGGCTCACCCGACAAGCCTTTCCTCACCTCTTCTCCTCAAGCAAACGACATCCTTTCCTAACCACTGCAAAATAAAGTTATCCCCCCCCCACCTCCTCCTCCTCAAAAAGGCCACCGAAAAGTACGCCACGAGCCGCCCCCATGGAGGCCTCCCTCTCCTGGAGAAAGCGCACAGGTTTAGTCGCGTTGTCCGCAGCCGAGTTAAGAGGGAACAATTATGCGCGATTTCTTATCGCTCGTAGTTTCGCTGATAGTGAACGGATTTTCATAATTCTTGCGGGGCAGATTGCTGCGACATAGACTTTACTCCAAGGTACATTCCGAGTAGTGGATGGCAAGTGTTGCAGGGTCCCTTTAGGTATTTTATTGTTAAATCCTGCATTGAATTCGGTCGTGTTGCCTACAGGTTGTAGGAAGACTGTGAGAAACGTTTTGTTGATCAAGAATAACAATGCTATACGTACTATACGGTGCTCAGGCGCACGGACGTTGAACACTCGTGCAAGTGCATGGAGCGTTCATTTCCTGCCTCATAACCTGGGAACCCAGGCTACCGTACACCGCTTCTGAAATGTGTCGAGCGATGATTGATTGATTGATTACCGGGGTTTAACGTGCCGACGCTACAGAGGCGATGAGGCGCGCCGTAGTGAAGGGCTCCGGACTAATTTCGACCACCTGTGGATCTTTAACGTGCGCCGAAATCTCGAACACACGGCCGTTTTGCTTTTCGCCTCAATTAGAAAAGCGGCCGCCGCGGCCGGGAATGAAACCCGCGTCCTCGTGCTCAGCAGCCAACGCCATAGCCGCTGAGCCACCGCGGCGAGAAAATACGCCGAGCGCCTCGCTGAGTATTACTGCGATGCTGTGGATTTGATTAGTATTAACCTGCTTGCATCCTGTCCGCTTTAGATGTGTCTGTACCGATGCACAGCTCAGAACTGCAGGAGCGCTTTATAGCGCGCTAGGATTGCTCTTGCCTCCCCACCTCCGCCTGCGCTAAGTACTAGTTAGTGGGCTCCGGTGACCAGATACCCGCCGCGGTGGCCCAGTGGCTAAGGCGTTGCGCTGCTGAGCACGAGGTCGCGGGTTAGATTCCCGGCCGCGGCGGCCGCTTTTCTGATGGAGGCGAAAAGCAAAAACGCCCGTGTGTACGAGATTTCGGCGCACGTTAAAGATCCGCAGGTGGTCAAAATTAATCCGGAGCCCTCCACTACGGCGCGCCTCATCGCCTGCGTTGCGTGGGTGTGTTAAACCCTACAATCAATCAATCAATCAATCAATCAATCAATCAATCAATCAATCAATCAATCAATCATACATCAATCAATCAATCAATCAATCAACTGGTTACCAGACCATGGCTTCTATCGACGACATAGGGGGAACCTTGTCGCTAGTGGTTTTTGCGGTTATATTTCGTTGATATGCGTCAAGAATGCCTTAACGTGAAGTCTTCGTATCTACCCTTTTCTATTCGAATGCACGTCATTGGGTAGTGAGCCTATGCGGATTTTGGCCCACCGCGGTGGCACAGTGGCCAAGACGTTGTGCTGCTGAGCACGAGGACGCGGGTTCGATTCCCGGCCGCAACGGCCGCTTTTCTGGTAGAGGCGAAAAGCAAAAACGCTCGCGTGCTCGAGATTTCGGTGCACGTTAAAGACTGCAGGTGGTCAAAATTAATCCGGAGCCCTCCACTATGGCCCGCCTCATCGCCTGTGAAGCGTCGGCGCGTTAAACCTCACAGTTACTCAAAATCAAATACAGTCACCGACCTTTTTTTCGGACTCGACGGGAACCGCCGATAAGTCCGAATAACCTGGAGTCCACAAAAAAGGATTCACTGAAAAAAACCTTCATTGTCCCAACGGCTAGAAAAACGTATTATGCGCGTCTGTACACACGTACGCCTACGCGCGACTGGGCCCGCTTGTATTTCAGCCAGCGTTTGTCAGTCACTGTAAACAGACAATAGCACTTTTAGGGGGCCCGCGCTAAATCAGTATTTGATGCCTCCGCGTTGGTGGCATATCATCATCGGAGTCGCTGGCCACATGCGCCGGTTCGAGGACCTGGCTTACGATTTCGTCATCATCCAACTCTGCACACGGCAGGAGGGCACTATCGATGTTGGTGAAATCTTCAAACGTAGCCGCGCCAACATCGACACCGCTACCACGGAGGTCATCGAAAATGTTGGATGCTGCGGCAGGCGGCACCTCAGCTGTGAGGTTCTGGACTGTGTCACTATCCTCGTCCTCACTGCCAACCACAAATCCCGCATGCCGCAAGAAGTTGCGGATCGTGTCCTGCGTCATTGCCCTCCAAGCATCAGACAGGATGCCGATAGCTGATAGCACAATTACAACTTAGCTTTTGGCACGTCCACACACAACAGCACACGATTCAGAAGGCGCGATAGGTAGTGCAGCTTCAAGTTCTTAATGACCCCTTGGTCCATTGGTGGTATTCGGCGGGAAAAATTCCGAGAGCACCGAAGCTCCGAACTATCTGTCGTGGATATTCATGTACTTGAAAAGGATATGTGGCCGTTCCGCGAAGGTGTCCGAATTAGTGCAGTGCACGGGCCCGGGCCGGCCCTACAACCGGAGCCCGGAACTGCCCGCGGGCCGGGCTTGGATCGGGTAGCACGCATTTTTTTCGGGCGCGGGACGGGCTCGGGCTTGAACCAAAATTTTTTCGGGCCATGCCGGTCCGATCTGGCCCTGGCAGTTTCTGAGGCCCGGCTATCCTGTGCCGCAAATTCTAAATTGTTGGCAAGAGAAAGTTTTCTTGTTGATATTTCAGGTAAAGTGAAAACAAAAAAGGAAGTGCTAATTCACTACCGCGCCGTTAAAAGGTATGATAATAAGGCGATTGCACGTAGAAAGCCTTCACAGCAATAAAAGAAACGTCTGGGTCCCATCAGCTTAGTAGGAGAGAGCGGGCCAGAAAACGAGGGCACTCCAGCCACAGACTACAACATGATTGTGTTTTCTCTCTCATTTTCAAACTAAAACAAACAGAAAAAACGTGACCTGGATTTCGCAGTGTGTGCAGAGTTTGAAGAACCAATTTTCCAAGCAGAGCCCATGATTTTTTGGTGCAAGAATATTTTTAGAGCCGTGACTAAAGGCAAGAAAGAACAGAAGCGCAGATAAAATCATGCTGCCAACGTAACTAGAGGGAAAGACAAAACTCAAATGGTGACACCGGACGCATCGTCTGATCAAATTTCAGCAAGGAATGGAAGAACAAAAGGTGCAACATCTGTTGGATTGCAATAATAAAAAAATCCACTTATTCGGAATCATTAAAGGTATCCTCGGGAGTGCCTTGATTTCGAAGACTGACAAACGAAGTGGCAAATGAAGTTACACGACTACCGAAAATACAGCTTCTAAGTGAGGATAAGTTGTACAAAGTTCGGTACAAGTTTAAAGGAAATTTAAATCTAAAGTAGTCGTATTCGCTTTGTGCGTACGCTTTTTAGGTTAACAGCAAACTTCATCAAGTTCATGTTAATATCCTGTCGGACTAGGGATGATATTTAACAACAGTCTGGCGGGCTCGGGGTCCGATTTTAAAAATTCGAAGGGCTCGGGCCGTGCTCGGGGATCAATTTTTATAAATTTCTCGGGCCCGGGCGTGGCCTGGGCCGTGTCTCTATCGGGCCGGGTCGGGCGGGGCCTAGAAATTGCGGCCCGTGCATTGCTCTAGTCCGAATAAGCAAGCGTGTCGAAATTTTCGGCGTCAGAATAAACGGTCGGCGACTGTATGTGGATGTTTGTCCGCCTTCTGGCCTGCAACTGCGCGCGAGGGGTGAGCTCCTAAGTGGCATGCATTGTCTAGGATATTTATGCCTTGTATCGTGCTGCGCAGTTGACAAAGCCGCTTGATTTTATGCGCGTTGATATTTATGCCTGAACCCTTCCCGCAAAGCCGCTGGGAGGAGTGCCGTGAAGGATAGCGGCTTAGTAGACGTAAAACTTCATGGTATCAAAAATAGGGTTATCATACATGCGGTCGCAAAATATGATTGTGTTTGTAATCCAGAAGAGGTGCGATAAACAGAACTAGAGGCACCGTATACTATTCCAATGTGCAGTGCGAGCAAGCGTCCGGAAAGTCGCCACTCTTTTGCCTGTTTTGTTTACTGTCCAGATTATTGCTTGAACTACGAATAAACAGTGTAGATGACGGGACCACGCAGAAAGAGGACACATCACAGCGCTTGTGCTATGTTTGTCTGCTTAGTCCCGTCGTCGGCACTGCCTACTTGAAGTTACAATGCACTATAAAGCCCTCCAGCTAATGCTTCCGTCATTGTTTGAAATTTGCATCAAAATTAAAGCGATTGATATTCAGACGCAGCGATCTCACTTTTCAATCAAACTTGTATTTTGCCTTCAATGCCTTGTTAAGGTATGAGTCACGTAGTCATAAATGCCTTAACAATGTCACTTGCAGTTAAGTCTTGGCTCATGCTGGAAAGTGGCACAAACGCGCGTATCGTTTCATTTCTGCACAGAACCACGGTTGCCCTCACAAGGGCCTCGGAACTTGCGTGAAAGGGAAATGCGTCTGCCTCCTACCCGCCTCGAGCACGACGGAGCCGCCCAAGACAGACGAGTCAAACGAGAATGACGGCATGTGACGAGTCAATGTACGTTTAAAGAAATACGAGACACCCCAATGAATAAAAAAAAAAACCCTGGCGCAGCATGATGCTTCTTTTTGAAATTTGAAGCGACAGAACCCAGACATTTTGCTGAATTTATATTTATATTGTTTGTCTTGTTCTCATGAGGAACACAAATACTCAATCTCTTTACCCAGATTGACTGCTCGTCCTCTGTGTACGAAGCGCACTTTTTGCAGTGAAAGCAGTCAGTACTTTATTACAGGTTTTATTTTACGTTAACGCGGAACAGGAAGCGTGTGTGGTTCGCTGTACATTGTGGGCTCACCATCATAGTAAGCTCGTCATCACAGTGAGCTCATAATTGGTCAGATTGTGCTCATCGCTGGCGGTAAGGCGCAAGCGCCGCCATGCACAGACTTGCAGAGAAAGCGCTAGTACCAGTTTACAAGCTGCCGGGAAGTGACCAGGCCCCGTCGGTTTTCAAGGGAATCTTAAACATTTGACCACGAGCACTCTTTTAAATGCGTGCGCCTCTCTATGCGGACCAGGTGAACATACCTGGTGTTCCGTCTGTTACCCTCAATGTGTGAAGCGTTCGCTGCATAGGAAAACGACACCGCAAGAATAAGAAAACGCTGCATAAGAAAACGACACAACAACGACAACGACACCACAAGGGGGGGAGGTCCTTCACGCGCTCACCGTTGATATACCCGTTCTGCTGGGGGTAGATTTCAACGTGGGCGGCCTGCCTGGTAGATTCTAACGTGGATGGCTAACGTGGATAGCCGGTCAGTCGGCCTGCTGTACGCTCATCCGCCCTTCTAACCTCCATTTTGTGTCCTCCTTCTGTCCACATATTTGTTCGCCTGCAGTCTACATGCCCAAAGTATGTGTACGTATCTTTACGTCCGCGTTCTTCCGATTTAAGATGACAATCGGTACGCTTACAAGTTGGCTTCGGAAACGTAGGTATCGGGAATCAATGATGCAAAAAATATAATTTTAACTAGTGTGCTACCTTCTATGCTCATAACAAATACACGACAATTTCGGAGCGTTATAATCCTAGAACCAACAATTCCATTAAGCTTTTTGACTCATTTAGGAGCACTATTCCTGCTACCGATTGTGCCTATATCCTATCGACACCTTTATTAAACATTTTTCTGAACTTCTGACTTTGAACTCCCTATCACGCATCATTATGATTTGTAATTATGCCTTCCGTGGTCGTTGATGTACCTGGTATTGCTAAACCTATTGCAACTCTGCCTAATCCCTCATCACCTGGTAAAGATGGTATAAATCTGAAAGTCATAAAAAATGCCAATGCGTTAAGTTTAATAGTATTCACAGGAAAGTTTCAACAATCAGTACACTCATCTTAAGTACCGCCTATGTGGAAGATTGGTAAGATAGCCCAGTCTATAAATCAGGCGACAATACTAACCCAATAAATTTCAGACCTATTTCAGTTGCAAGTGTATGCTGGAAAATACTAGAGCATGTGATTCTTACAAACCTAGTAAATTTTCTTGAAAATAACTCTTTCGTCACACCAGCGTGATATGGTTTTCGAAAATCATATTGCTGCGAGACGCAGTGCATATCATTCCCACACAAACTTCATTGCATTTATAGATCGTTCTTCGGGTGTTGATTGTATTTTTTTAGATTTTTCGAAGACCTTCGACACAGTGTCTCATAAATTACTACTTCATAAATTCAAGCAACTAAATAAAAACTGCAATTTATTGAAGTGGATGGAACGTTTCTTAGCTAACAGATTACAGTTCGTTTCAGCGAACGGTCGTAACTCTATACTCGGCCAGGTCCATTCCGGTGTACCCCGGGGGTCGGTTCTTGGTCCCCTCTCATTTCTAATCTACATTAATGATCCCCTTCTCTTGTAAATTCTAACGCACACCTTTGTGCCGATGACTGCGTAATATTTCATGAAGTAGTGCTGTCTCATTATGATAATACCACTCTCCAATCCAACCATAATGTTGCCGCTAACTGGTATAACACGGGGCCTATGGAACTAAACATTTCAAACGCAAAATTACGCGAAAATTCCGCACTAATACCACTACATTTTGTTACTATATAAATGACACTCCGTTAGAGGCTGTAGAGTCGTACAAGTACTTAGGTGTCCAAATAACAAGTAACCGGACCTGGTCCCATCTTATTCAAAATATAATGAACAACATTAACCGCATGTTAGGTTACTTACGACGAATATTCTGTAACGCACCGCTAGAGCTTAAATTACTGCTGTTCAAAACACTAATTCGACCAAACTTGTAATACGCTTTGAGTGTTTGGGACCCTCAACAGGATAATCTAGTTAACGCACTCCAACTGGTACAGAATACCTCTGTTCGTTTTGTACTGTCGAATTACAATCGAGGTGCAAGTATAACTGCCATGAAGTCAAACATTTAGCTTCCATCCTAATCGTGCCGCCTAAATATTTCTCGCGTAATTTTGTTCCATAAACTTTATTACCATGTTGCCCTTCGCGATGAACTGATCCCTCGGCCTCTGTACCTTTCCTCTCGCATCGCTATCGTCACAAAGTGGGTTTTCGTCGAAGGAAAGCGAGAACGTTTTATCAGTCTTCTTTGTCGCTTACATCTCGGGAATGGAAGTTACTTCGCGAAGAAATTGTTATGATTGCCGATAACCATTTGTTTCGCGAATGGGTAGCAAACACTGTATAATTAGGATCAGTGTTATGCATCTTTCTTAATAACAATTACACTGCATTTCTGTTTTGCATTTTTGTCTTGTAGCCACTCACCTTTGTAATCTTTCTGGCCCTGAGGGCAAAATAAAAAAAAATATTATAAAAGCCAATATGATCCCTCTATGCTGCTTCAACAGATAAACGGAAAATGTTGCTGCAATTCGGGGGTACCATGTCGCTTTTGGAGCGCTTGGTGACGATTAGGCTGACTGGCATTGCTAATATTTTGTTTGTTCTGAAAGCCAGATTGTGCATCGCAGAGGTAAAAAAAAAACGTTTCGCATGAAGCATAAGATAGCTTGGCAGCGTGTGCCGCAGAAAGCCGTTGATTGGTGGGAGGCGAGAAGATTCCGTGCAATGGGCCTGGTTCGACTACGTGCTGTTAATTACGCGCAATCACTGCAATTTTGTGGCGTCCTCTTTCAGGACTCATCGTTCCAGTAATTACTTACGCCCTTTTCCTCCCATGACTCAAAATGTAGGCCGTGCTGCGCAGTGCTTCAGCAGGATAGTTCTAAGTCGATGACTGATCTTCGCTTACCTAACATGCCTTCAGTAGCTCCGCCACCTCAAGGCCAAAAAGTGTGGAAGGTTTTTCTTTAAAGCAGAAGCTTTCTTAGTGGGCCCAATGGCGTCTTGAAAAAAATAGTATATTTGCTAATAGTTCGGTTGGTCGACCGAAGCCCTCTGATAGGATCTGCGGACACACGGCAGGTAGGATAAACCGGGATTCTATAGTGTCAAAACAGTTACTTGATAATGGCGAAAAGAAATTGTTCTAGGTAAGACAATAATGCGTTATCATCGGGGAGGTGTGCAATAGAGTGCCTTTTCCTTAGAAATCACGTAAGGGTGTACATTTAGATCGTTCGTGGACGAGTTTTGTTAGGGCGGGAAAAAATCGTCGCATGGGTTCGTTTTTCATTTGCGATTAGAGGTGTTGAAGGTTTGACGATCCAACGAACTTTCAGTGGACGTTAGATGAACTTGTAGCTTTCGCATTTCGGACAACATTCTTTTGAAAGAGGTAGCAAATTTCAATTTCAGGCAGGGCTATTTTACTTCAAACAGCAGATTACGGCCGCCATAAGCAGGCGTCCCCAAACTGATGGTGCAACCTCTGGAAGTGAAGCGTATCAGGGGCCTACAAAGCACAAATGGCATACAAAGAAGCTATACAATGTGGGGTGACCTACGGGCAATGAGGACGCCGCCTCCATCCTCCTTGGACATCGCAACAGGAGGATAGCATGGAGCCTCTAGCATCTGTCTCACGACCAGGATGTGTCTTTTTGCAGGTGAAACTAGAGCTCTATCTCAACACACAGTAAGGAAGGCCAAAAACTGAAAGCTCAGACGTCCTAGACAGGAGGGCTTTCGCGTCAGTTCTAGTTTGAAAACACGTTCTTCAGATTTGTAATCCCCGCAGAAAGAACACAGGGTTGTCAAGCTCGCCCGAGTGAGCTGCCTTCGATCTACAAGTTTCCACGTGACTAAAAACAACTCTAGGTTCTCTCTGTTGGCATCCAGGCAGGAATGTGTACATGTGAGGTCCACAGATAAGGTGCCGCATCCAAAGGAATGGCTTTACCATTGTGATCGGCTAGGTCAAAATGAAAAGAAGTTCACCGGAACACCAGGAAATGCCCATGGTAACTTTTTGAAACAATGCAGTCCTAAAATAATCCTTATCCCACAAGAACTGCTCCAATTTGGAAAAGTAGCTTCTGCCAAACAAATTATTGAATTAAGATGCTGAAACAGAAGCTACCGAATTGCTAGATTTCGTCACACAAATAACATTAACATCTAAATGACACAAAATAAGGAATTGCGAACATTCCCTCCTTAGTGAAGGGACGGGTTGTTGTAGTTTCTGTATTTTACTGTGGCTAAGCGTGGTACCGTCAAATATTCTTCCTTACGAACTTGCTGTTCCTTATTTGTTTATTCTGATTTTTTCGTGAACTCAACGGAATATGTTTGTAAATCGGAACTGCGGTACGCTGTTTTGTTTATTATGATAACTGATGGTAAAAAATACCGGAACTCAGACTACTGCGCGCTTTTCGTTTTTGCAAAAATGGCAGATTATTTGGTTATCTCTTGATTTGGTTTTTGGTTTTTGATTTTGGTTTTTCTTTCTCTTACTTGTGCTGTTCCATTTTTTCATGTTTCGCTGCTTAAAACTTTAACGTGCCATATTGTACATCACTTTCTGGGGGCGCAAGATTGTCAAGATGGTCGCACAGCTTTTTTGTCTTGCCTTCCTCATATCGAAGGATGAAAAAAAGGAATTGCATTGCATTTTTCCATCCTCAATTTTTTTTAATCGAAATACAACATCGGTGAAATGCTCTTTTTGGCTCGTTGGAGATTTCAATGTGGATGCGTCACGCCTGATGCCACCTGATTGCTGTACTCCGTGGTAGAGGTGTTCGGGTTTGTTGGTTACTCACACAGTATGATGTCTATGACACGGGAGGAAAACCAGATAGCCCCGCGTTTGTCCTCTAGGATCAAAATTTATTTTTTGCGGGCTGTTAATCAGCTAATACCTAAAGAAGTACGCTCACTCACAAATTACGTACGAGTTTTGTGCACGCCTCGGACTGCACCTGGCTTCGCTGCCCTTAGCGAAAAGTTGCCATATTTTGAATGTATTTTGAATGCATTTAATACATATATTATCTTTGTATTTATTCTGCATTATTTTGTCCATATTCCAAATGTATTTCGAATACATTTACAATGTATTTAAAATGTACCTGAAAAATACATAAGCAGTGCATTGAAAATATATATTTAATGCATTTTAAATGCCTTAAAAATGCTCAGGAAATGTTATTTTAACTACGTGCAAAATGTATTAGTAATGCATTTTAAATGCACAGAAAATACTGCTTCAAATATACTCGGAATGTGTTACTAGTGTATACTAAATAAAACCTCAATACATTGAGAGATGCCATGGCAATGTGTCTTAGGGGGAATTAACGTTCAACTGGAATTTCATTTTGTGGTTTCAAAAAGTTTAATAGGCACTAGGCTGAAGATATGCTCCATTGTAAAAATGTAAACCGGCCATGCTCGGAATGCGGGCCAGCAAATGACTGAAAAGAACAGCATGTATGCGCACAAATTGGCAGTTTGAAAGTTGTTTATTGTACACCTCAGTCGAGTGGCCAATTTCGCCATTACTAAGCAGCAGGAATGAATGCCTTTCAGCCACCTCGGTAGCCAGCGCAGATGAAGCGTTGTGCATCAGAGTCCTCGTACTTCGGATTCTCCACGCGGAAAATTTCACCAGCACCTGCAGTGACAAGAAAACTGGAAAATATTAGTGAAACACTTTTTTTAGACGCAAAAAAACGTCAAATCAATCAGGCCTTTTCTCTAGCCGTGCCAACGTCCCTCGCGAGCAAGGATTTTTTAGTTACCCCTTCAAAGAAAAAAAAAACCCGCCGTGAAAAACAATGCCCCTTTGAAGACGTAAGACAATTTATGTAATGGTAAGCCATCGTTTATATTGTCATGCGGCATCGGATCTTCAATTACAAGTTTTTTAAGAAAGAATGGTGGGTGGGGGGGGCGGGAGAGGCTTATGTTTGGACATTGTCTAGGGATAAAAATTAGCGAAAACTTAGAAAAAAGACAGCTAAGATAACAACGTTATCCCAAACTGTCAACAGAGTTTCTTAGAGTTATGCTACTTCTCTTTCTTAGGCGCTTGAGTTACCTTGAAATGGTGGCAATTCTAGTTTTCAACTAACTGGACAAACTGGTCTGTGACCTCACAGGACGCTAATAAAAAAGATAAGTAGTAATCTTAATAACTATAATTATTTTTATGTGTCCCATATTTCGGCGTCCCCTTCTTCGGAGATTACGTTCTAAAAATATAGTGCGCAGCGAAACAATTTAAAAATGCATGGGCAGGATTGCAGTAGAAAGCTTACATAAAAGTAATTAGATTGGCGTGTGCACACAACAATGCTTTCAAAGGAACGGCAAAGTAAGGTTATTTCGAAAACAAGAAAAATTTCACGCCGTCCTTAAAATAACAAGCTCTTATATCGTAGGCACCTAACCGAAGCGATTAAAACAAGCAAAGCAAGAGAAAGTGTATTTGTGCTTGCACACACATGCAATTTTTTTGCTCTCCGCCGCACATCACCGGCAGGTAATTTTATACTTTTTGCTGTACACAGACAACGCCATCATTTAATTAGGGGGTAACGCGGAAAATAACGCTATATGCTCGCGTCTTTAACATACAAAAAAAAATAGACACCTGTTAGCGTCAGGGACCATCAAGTAAAAAGTATTTGCTTCATAAATACTCGTGACACCTAAAAGAAACTCGTTTAAGTACACCCTTTAGACGCAAATGGGCAATTGCGGCTTCTAAACACACACAACCGCCAAGCAGCCCACGCTGTTTTCGGTGCCTTTGGGCACATTTTTAAAATTCTCCGTTGGCGTGGTCCAGCGGTAGTGTGTCGGGTTCCGTGTGTCTGTCACTGGACCACGAGCGGCCGAAGGGCCTCTCGGAACGCCCACACGTGTTCGGGAATGCTCTACGAAATGAATACAGCAAGGAGGGAAAAAGTTGCTAGGAAACACAAAAGAGTAAGGGTCCAACGTCCTGAAGTTTCGCGAAGTTTTGGGAGAGCAATCCAAGGAACAAAAAGAGACGAACCCGCCCGGGGCACCCGTTCCAGGAACGCTTCTGGTGAAGAGGTCCAATGAGTCAAGAGGTCCAACGAGATAAGAGGGCCAATAGTCACGTGACTCCCGAGTCAAGAGGTCCAATTTGGGTCAAGAGGTCCAACGCGTCAAGAGGTCCAACGCGTCAAAAGGTCCAACGAGCCTTGCTTTCTTTTGTCTTCTTCATTTATAATTTCCCCTCAGCCGTTCTTAATACATCAACCCCTTCAGCTCAGTTTATAGAATGGCTGGATCCAAGAAAATTTGGTCGTGTAAAGGAGTAGGGACACGACATTTCAAAGCTGAGATAACTATGTAAAATGCTTCCTTTTTATCAGGAGACATCTCCCAGCAAGTTCCAACAGTAGCCGTTCTGTATAACATAATTAAATCCGTTTTAATCTCTGCCCGCACGAGAAATCCCAGAGCGGACAGCATGACATCATCTGCTACTTGCTCCAAGCTGCCGACGTTGGGGCTCCCGTGACGTAGCCGATGCGCTGGCTGCGGTTGGCGCGCGCTGCTACACCGTGTGTACACGTCATGGTTTTGGGACCGACATCGTGCTGCCCGGGCGCGCGGAGATGGTGAAGAACTAGGCCGGTCTGGGCGAGCGCGTGCGGTCTCTCTCGCGCGCGTCCAGACCCGCTGCGGTGCGATAAGAATGGTGACGTAAAGTGCTATTTCCTGTCATGGCGGCCACTCGTCGTTCGTTTTGCGAAACCGCAACTGGCACGAATAAACGACTCCGTAAATGATTGTTTACACTGCTATCGACCGTCTAATGTGGGCTGATAGGTACCCATAGGAGCGAAAAAACGTGACACGAAAATTTCGTGTCAGTACTCCTTTGTGTTATCCGGGTCCACATTGCGATTTATGGCTGCTTGTGATGGTTGCTGACTGTTCCGGCTATTTTGATGATTCTGTACTATAGAATACTATATGTTTATTGGCGAAAAGTAGGCAGGCTATTTTCCAGATTGCGCGGTTATATTGCTAATAACGGCTCCTGGTGACGGTTACCGATTGCTTGAGTGACATATTTTGGACTTTTAGAATTCAGGGTCGGTGTTCCAGTCTACGCGTTTTATGACACATACTATACCAATTCTATAAAAATGTTCTTGAGCATCTTACGTATAGCCTTCCTTTTAGTATTTCAGTACTCTTAATCGTCAGTACTTTTTTGCGTAACTTTGACCAGTCCTGGGTTCTCGTGTGTTCTGTTTTTTTAGGATGCGAAGCACCTCATAGTCGGGGCTATGTCCCTCCCTTGTCGTTGTCGTGTTGCGCCGTCCACACCCCCACTGCGCATTAATCGTCAGTACTTCTTTGCGTAACTTGGACCAGTCCTGGGTTCTCTTGTGTTCTGTTTTTTTAGATGCGAAGCATGTCATGGTCGGGGCTATGTCCCTCCCTTGTCGTTGTCGTTGTTGCGCCGTCCACACCCCCACTGCGCATTCTCGGCTTGCTGAACGCCCGGTGGTGTCTTACCCTTCTATGGCTCCAGGAGCGACAGTGTTGCCGGTGCTTTCCTGGGCCGGCACGAGACGAGCACGCTTTGAGTGCCTTCGACGTTTCATCGTCGTCGGCAGCGGCGTGCGTCGGTGAGTCTAGGCGGACCGTGATTACAAGCAGCCTACAACCATCCGGGGAACGTGCATCGACCTCATCTTCAGCAACTTTAGGGTTCATCCACTACAACAGCCTTTGTCTTTACATATCACAGTCCATAAGGCGGTCACAATCAAAGCGGAACGCCAACCGCAGCTCGACGTCACCTACGTTAAACATGATGATGATAATGCTTAAATAAAGACAAACTCATACCACGTACAACGTCTCTCTCTATCTCTCTCACTCTCTCACTCTCTTTAATGCCTCTCAACACTAACACCCCCCACCCCCCTCCAAAAAATTACACCATCTTCCCGTAGGGGAACCCTGAGTAGTATGCGAAACAGCCATGGGGTTAACGCAATTTCCCATTTTGTAGTTCCGGTAGTGAAAAGTATGGTAGTTACCATGGAAACCAAACAGTAAATATAACGGTAGCTAGGTACCTCAACCTCACGGAAACGCCGAACTGAAAACTAATGGGCACTTGAAGCGACCCCATTCCTGCTTAGCATACTACTCAGGGTTCCCCTACAGGAAGATGGTATAATTTTGTAGCGTCAGCTACACTGGCCGAGGTTGAGCAGTTTCGCGTGGGCCGTGAAGGGCCGTTCTGCGCAAACGCGAGGAGCATTGGATTGGTTTGGATCGGATCGGATCGGATCGGATTGGTTTGGCTTGGATTCAATTGGATTGTGTTGGATTGAAATCCAATCCAATTTGAGTACGGGTGTGTAGAGAACCGGGTGTGCGCATTCGCCGGTCTGCGCATTGCAGTGGAGTGACGTCACAGGCGCGGCAGACGCACTGGCGCCGGCGCGTGCCTAGCTGTGCGCCTCCGTTGCGCAGTAGCTAAGTCTGACGCTGCGCAGGAGCCGCTTGATAGCCATTTCACGTGGCTCCCGGAGAGCCGTGCTGCGTATGCGCGAGGAGCAGTGACCGGACTGAACTGGACTGGACTGGACCGGACCGGACCGGACCGGACCGGACTGGACTGGACTGGACTGGACTGGACTGGACTAGACTAGACTGGACTGGACTGGACTGGACAGCACTGGACAGGACTGGACTGGATTGGATTGGACTGGATTGGATTGGATTGAATTAGATTGGATTGGATTGAAATCGTTTTAGCAGCAGTAAGCATAATCAGGTAATCCTAGACAACCAGAAAACCTAAAAATAACCAGCTGAACTTTAGCTCGCGCTACGTTTACCCTGGCATAGCAGAGCTAAGCCACTGCTAATTTTTTAAATCGTGACTAGCGATCGGGGCTCCTCTGAAAGGTTGCCGAGTGCTGTAGTCCCCAAACCAAATTAATCTTCTTTGAACGCGTAGCACGATATACGGGTTTCTTCATCCCTGTAAAGTAAAATAATTCAGCTTCCATCTAGCAAGTTCCCAACGCCGACACACCCTGTCAATTAACTACTCTTTGAGCGCTATGCTAGTTATTTTACTCGAGAAAGGTGTAATGAGGAATGTTTATTGGAACAGAAACGAACAGTTATAGGACACATTTATTGAACAGTTGATTGATATTCAAATGGAATGACATGTCCGCAACAATCAAGTAAACACAAACGTTGAAGAAGCCCTCTACAAAGTGACTTGCACGGTCGAGCGTCGTCGACTAAACCGTAGCGGTGTTTGCCCGGTGAGCATCTAGTTTTCAGCGTTATTATATCCCGAGCAATCGAATTGAATCGGAAAATTGTTCATCAAAGAGACGTTTGATAGATAAAACTATCGAAAAGTGGAAACCGTCTTCATATTAAACAAGGTCGCCGGGCGGGGCGCACAATAAACGGAGGAAATCTCGGCTCAGCTCTCAAAAGCCAAAATAATAACCTGGCGCAGCCAGGCGCCAGTAAAAAAGGCAAGACATGCTCGCGGCAATATATACACAACTTATACACAAGTATATACATACAAAACTTTAATACAGAGGCGCGTTATAATTTCAACTGATACACAATTAAATAGATACAAAACTTATATACACAGACGCGTTACACTTTCAACTTTTCGTAATAACACCAGGACTTGAAGGCCAAACGCGGCGGTGATTTGTAGCGGTTATTTGCTACAGCTTGGACCTCTCTACTCGTTGGACCTTTTGACTCGCCTCAGCCGCGTCAAGAGGTCCACGGGGAGTCTAGAGGTACAATGAGACAAGAGGTCCAACGAATCAAGAGATCCAATATTGGACCTCTTGACTCATTAGACCTCTTGACTCGGAATCTTCCGGGAACCGAGGGGTCTCGTGCGGGGAACTGTTGCCTCCCTCGCAGTCCACCTCCCCTACCCGCCTTCCTTCTCCTTCCTTCCTTTGCTGGTTCTTGGCGCTGGGGGGCGGTAGGAACAGAAACTGATTGTAACTTAGCGGCTACTCTCATACAATTTGTCTTAGATGGACAAATCATTTGTAGTCCCTGGGCATGAAGCAGTTTCGCTACAGCCACTTGCACCGAAGATTACGTGGGTCGCTTTTAACACTATTGGTCACTTCGAAACAGACGGCATGAACTCTTTCATGGCTTTAGTTGACAGAATGGCGACATGCGACCGACAAAAATCGCGAAAGCTGCTCGGATTCTCGCCGTATGGCCCGGCCACGCGCATTAGTATGATGCATGTATGCCACTAACTGGGTTCCTTCCCCGTACGGCGGCTGCTGTGAACATGCGCAGATGTGAGTGGCTGCTACGAACAGAAAACAAAAGAAAGCTGCGTCCCTTCGCAAATTTCTCGATCGCGTAAACATGGACGGCGGACTTTCTCTGAACAGGCTGTGCTAAAAGCGTTCCAGGCTGTTATGTGTTTAATGCAAGTGTTAATCCTCAATAAGTTCAGAACGGCATAACTCGATCTACAAGGAAACTAGTAGCAACAGTTCCCCGTCCACTCAGCAGGGCCCGAGCTTAAAATTAGGCGCAGAAAGAAAAGCACTAAAATCCTTTTTTTACGTCTTCTTGCTGTCTTTGATTTGTGTGTACATTCCCTTGTACGGAGTAGTTACGGTAGGAAATCTTGCTCGCAGATGGAGGTAAGCTTAACAACCACGTGCGGATTTCATAAAGGTCATTAGCACTCTTCGATTGCAAGGCAAACATACGTCCATTAATTGTAGTGCGACACTGTACGCGCAAATATCCGGTATATCGTGCTTACCTTGGCTAGACGGCAAAACGCCGCTGCAACGCGCCGTCCAAGCAGAGACTGCGTCCGCCCGACGACCGCGCGTTGAGGAGTCCGAAAACTTATACACCACAGGACAGGCAAAAGAGGCAAAACGTGAAGGAGGGGTGCGCCGCTCAACTCGCGCCGCAGGTGCCGGGTACAGAGGAGGAGGTAGTGAGCGGCAGTGAGAGGCGCCGAGCTGCTCGCCCTCGCAAGCATAGGGACCGGGCGGCCGTTGTATGGCACCACCGTCGTTTCAGCGAACAGCGCCGCCCGTGGCGAACCGCTCGTCAGTGGAATGCCGGTGGCGGTCAGCGCAGCGTAGTTGTGCATGGCTTTCTGTCGTTTTTCTGCGTTGCGGCTTGCAAAGCGAACGTAACCCCACGTGCATTTTTCAGATCGGTAAATCTTGAGTGTGGATGTGACGTGTACAAGGTATGCCATGTGTGTTATTTACGCCCATACTCAGTATTTACAAATAGCAGACGACGCTCAATGCGCCAAGCTTGAAGTCAAGCAGGAAGTGAAAGTTCGTTGCTTCATGCAATTTTTTCATGCCTGCATGAAGTTTTGCGAATCGAGGAGTATATTCCCACGAAATGATCCCACAAAGCCGGTGTGTGCAACCGATCTAGGAGTGCTGCGGCGAAGGCCTTTGGCAGTTGATGACAAAACGGCGCCGACGTCGTGCATAAGCGAAAGACAAAGTTGGAGGGTGTCTTCGAAGATTTACCTCAAAACAGACATTGTGACGGATGACGCTTCCGTATCTTCATGACCTACGGCTGAAACGTGTTTAATTTCACAAAAAATGCTCTTACTACAGTCATCGGGAATCCTTGATAGAATAAGTACCGCATGATAGTACGCATGATATTAAAATGTTATTGCTTGTCGGGGAGAAGCATTGCTTTACAGAATTGCAATGGTTTCTGGCTAGTTGGTAAATGGTTTTTCAAAAACCAATTCCTGCGTGACTAAAGGACGCAAGACAGGAGGGTGCCGAAACCTGTACTCAGCTTCACAACTGAATGCTGCGGTCGCATTACAAGCTGCCACCTACGCTTGAAAAATCATGCACACCTCCGTCTAACGACGATGATGGTTTATCGCAAAGCTCTTTCGTATGGGTTTCCTTGGTTGCCTTCTGGATTTAAACTTTGACTAGTTAAGCGTCGAATTTGACCAGCACGCAGTTTGGTCTTTTGGTCGCAGCGTCTTTGGCTTTGACCATTTCCCATTCGATTTCGCACGAAGAACGCTTTGTGTTCAACCATCATAATCATTAGATGATTTTGCTGTTTAATTTTGAACTTCCATGCCTCCTCTCCAAATCTAAACTTTTTCCAGTGTGTCGGAAATGTGTCTGTGGTGGAGGACTCGGGCTCATGCACCCATATTTGAGGCAACTACTCGCGCGTTTTTGGTGTCTTCACCAGACATTACACGATTTTTTAGGTACTCTGTAAAGAATACTTAAGCATTAAAAAACACCGGCTGACGTTAACACTGCCACATTTTTTAACTATTGGTGCCAGCCTTTATTCTACGCAGGGGGTAAAACGGGAAGGGGAGGAGGGATGGTTTTTAGCTTGGGCTGTTGAGTTGGTGAATAACTTTGGCTCTTGATAAAATGACCACCAGAAACGTGGGTTTTCCACTTCGGCTTTCAGGCTCCCATGCTGTCGCAGTGTCGCTCACCAAAACCGAAGGTACAAAGCTCACGGTTACAGAAAGTGTAAACTATCGCAATATTTCTACGGCTACACGGTAATCCATCTCGTATGCAGGTGCCTTTCTATTTAAAGCACACGTATCGAGGTATCCCAGCGCTAAGGCTGGCGTGGAAACCGTAGTCATTGAAACCAGTGAAGATAAGTTAAAGTAGTAAAAATGAATTCTAATATTGCTAATAGTTTTATTCCTACTCAGATCGCGCGGAGCCAGGCGCAGAGCGCTGCAAAAAACGCTCGTGTCAATGTAGCCCTTCCCCAACCTTACAAGCATCCAATAAGTTTGCGTAGCCGTGAGTGCATTTAAGAAGAAAATAATGCTAATAATAGTAGTTTTATTCGTACTCAGAACGGGTGGAGCCAAGCGCAGATCGCTGCAAAGAGCGCTTATGCCATTGCAGCCGATACCCAACTTTAGACGCGTCCGACAAGTTTACGTAGTCATTACTGCATCTAAGAACCCAACACATCTGTTTAGACTTCGTTTAATCTCACATGTCTGCTCACAACGCCACCAAAACATACAAAGCACCGAAGCAAACACGACAAAAACAACGGGAGGCTGTGTAGTCCAATGCACCGGCTCATTCCACTGACGAGGGGAGCGCCGAGTGGTGGCGCCACCCGTCCAGCTGCCCGGTCCCTATAGCCAGGGCTGTCCATCTAAGGCCAATATTTTTCAGAAAAAGAACATTTTCAAAGCCTCCACAGCGATACCGTCGTAACAACGCTGGCAAAGAGCAAGTGTTGTCGTACATATATATACTCGTTGAAATCGATGTTTTTGCTTTGCCGATTGCGTTGGAACACCGCCGCTTACACATTTGTACGCCGAGTTTCTCTCTAATACTCAGAGTTATGTCTGCCTTAGACAGCGCAGTAAGTGAAAGTACCTCCCTCAGTTTCTTTTATTATAAGTAAACATCGAGAGAAATTCTCAGTACATTTATTCATTTGAGATGTATTTTATCCGGCCGGCACTTCAGATATCCTTTACGTGAATCTTACAATTCAGCAAGTGAAGCAGCGCCTGCAGTGTACTCGAAATGTATTTCGGCAAAGCTTTATGAATACATTTAAAATGTATTTTCAATAAATATTTTTCATGCATTGAGAGTGTATTTCTACCATGTTTGTGCCACAAACGTAAAAGGCATTTGAAATGTATTTCGAATATATTCGGAGTATATTTCCATTCTTCAGCACACTTTTAAAGCATACTCAGAGTGCTGCTCTGAATGTAGTTAGGTAAGTGTATTTTTATAATATTTACAGTGCATTTAAACCATGATCGTTTGGAGGGAAGAAATAAATTTTCAATATATTCCAAATGCTTTAAGCGCACATTCGTGACGTTCAGTGCATTCTTAATCTATTTGGAGGGTACTTAAAAGCACCGTATTTTTCCTGCATTTTTAATAATGTATTTTCAATATGTACTAAAAATTGAGAAAATGCAATTTTTAATGCACTTAAAATACATTTACAAATACAAAGCATATTTGAAGTGCACTTCAAGCGTACTCGTGCGTATTTCAAACGTATTACTTTTCGCTGAAGGTGGTACTTTGTTTTTGCAGAGTGGAAAAGCGTTGCATGTTGTATTTAACGGTTCCTGTATCTGGTCCTCCAACATTTCAGTGGGATCATGAACATGACCTTTAAAAGGAATCATTTTAAAGTGAAGATGGTAGCGGGCAGATCGATGCTCGTTATAGCGCCATCGCTGGTGTATTGTGGGCACGAAAGCCGTAATCCTTTCTGTGACGTTAGGGACGCGGAAAAATTTTTTGGAGATGGACGCTTCAAAGAGTTACAACTAGAATTATAAGTGGTTCAGAGAGAAAATTTGACATGTTTCTCAGCATTCCCAAATCTCCTAGTTACCGCTTTTGCTTCTTTCTTTCCGTGATTCTAAAAATACCACATGACACCCAATATCAGCTTAGCAAGATCGACACCGATTTCTCAAAGTACAAAGTTCCAGCGATGTATACCTGAAGTCCGCTAATACTTTTCCAAATAAACAAACTATAGAATAGCTTTGCTTGTTTTAATGAGACCCTTTTATTTGCGACCTATTTGTTATGCAGACATAGTTGCAATTCCCTTGAAAAATCGCGCATGATTGAACACGGTATACGAACGAAGGAACGCAGTTTAAAGGACAGGGAATTCTGAACAATGAAAAGAAAATGCAGTGGTGGTAGTTTGAAAGCCCAAAGAAAAACATTTTTGTTGTACTTGTAAAATAAAAATTGTGATTACAAGTTCAACATTACTTAAAGAAATCTAAAATAAAGCTTTGCGTTGCTTCAGCTGCTCTTTAAAAAATTGTTGAACCTAAAAGTACAAAAACAAAAATGCTCTCCGGAAATATTTAGTTTTTTTCAACTTGAGTTTTGATATCGGCACATAACTAACATAATAATAAAGACTAATCCTTCAAGTATACCCTGCGAATTCCCGCGGACGTTAAACTCAATAAAATTGCTTGTGTGGGGTTATTGAATTGGTCGGCTCAATTTATTTGAGACATTACAGGGTCGCTCTTCTTTACTTTCATTCGAAATGGAGTCCACTTTGACGGGATAAGTTGTATGTGATTGTCAATTCAACAATTGTGAAAGTCTATACATAAAACATTTTCGCTTGCATTTTGCGAAAAAACAGACAATAAAGGCCTCCACGAAGACGCAAAGGAAAGGTTTTGCGTATATTAAAAATTGACACATGAAATTATGGGACCAAATATTCTATGCGAAAGCATTGCTGTTGAGTGCAGAGATATGCTGGTATTGCCTGTGCTGCTATGTACCACAGCTGGTGCCTTCTGCCGCAGCGTTCCTGACACGGTACACGCGGTGGAGGTTTGATCAAGTCAATTTAATTCTACCGTGTTCCACTCATAGCGCGCCATGTACTGGACCCTTCCGTTATAGTCGGACTTCGAGCAGTGCGGCCGAGATGTTCATTCGCCGCGAGATGGATATATAGGTGGCGACAGCGTCGCGCTCTTTGTGTGCGCTCGGTTGAGCGGTAACTGGGAATGCACGCTGTGGCGTGCTTCGTGCCTTTTTCGCACCGTATGTGAGCATGAAAGGCGCAGACAAGAGTAGTATGCGGTAGTCCGGTTCCTCAACGGGTGCATGTAGGTGGCAACAACTTTTCATTACTGCGCCGAAAAAGCGGCGAACCAACGGGAATTTCAGAACGGCCGAAACGACAATGAACTTCTACTCCGTGGCCCGTAGCAAGCTCGATTTTTCTAGTGTATGGCTTTGAGCGTTCAATAAAAGCATAAATAGAAACAAATCAGGAAGCCTCCATCTCTGGACATCAGTTTACAACAGCAGTTTCAATCGCTTTCATTGGTAGCAGGACGCATTTTTGCGTTTGTGGCATGCCCTGAAATGGTTACAACACTTAACTGCCCCTACATTTTTTTAAGAGCTTACGATATTTTTTTGTGTTCGAAAGGTAACATAAAATTGCTGAGCCAGCGCAGAGGTATAGATGCAACCCGTTCAAACTGGTCTTTTTAGACGCATCAATAGCTAGGAGAAGGAGGAGGAATAAACTTTATTTCAATATTAGTTTTTGTAGTAGTGGCAATGGGGGGTCTTCTCAGTCCAGAAGTCCCTGGGCTGTCGCTGCCAGGCGGGCCCTTTCAACCAGCCGAAGCTGATCG
The DNA here is from genome assembly GCA_013339765.2 of Haemaphysalis longicornis. Classification (NCBI taxonomy): domain Eukaryota; kingdom Metazoa; phylum Arthropoda; class Arachnida; order Ixodida; family Ixodidae; genus Haemaphysalis; species Haemaphysalis longicornis. The sequence continues at coordinate 71,099,834 of CM023452.1, read as the reverse complement.
CCGGGGTCCGGGCTGGCTAGCATGCCTTCCCACTGCTCATGGTTGGGGGAGGGAGTAGGAGGGAGGGATGGTGTGTGGGAGCACGCCCAGATCATATGATACAGTGTGCAGGGTTGGGGACAGTACTTGCAGGTGGCGGAGTAGGAGGTGGGATGAATGGCGTGGAGGAGGGTGCCGTGCGGGTAGGTGTTGGTTTGAAGGCGGCGGTACGTGGTGGCTTCTTCCTTAGTCAACTTGTCGTGGGGTGGGGGAAAGATGAGGCGTTCGAGGCGGTAATGTTCGAGGATGTCGTTGAATTTTTGAGGCACAGAATGGTGGACTTCCGACGGTGATGCTGGGGTGTTGGAGGGGAACGCCGGGTAGATACGCGCGCGGGCGGCAGCATGAGCCGCCTCATTCCCTTACAGAGACTCATGTCCCGGGGTCCAGAGAATGTAGAGGTAAGGAGGGTTAGGGATGGACTGTAGGATGCGGAGGGCTAAGGGAGCTATGTTACCGGCGGCGTAATGGCGACAGGCAGCTTGCGAATCTGTGACGATGGTGATAATGTCTTGAGATGTAGTGGCTGCGAGGGCTATTGCGATTTCTTCTGCAGTTGTGTAGTCGTTGCCGATTACTGTTGCGGAAGCCAATTAAATTCCTCGGTGGTCTACTGTTGAAATTGCGAAGGCTGGTTTATCGGCATATTTGGCAGCGTCAACGTAGCGGGTTTCTCGTGGCTTGACTTGAAGCATCTTGCGAAGCATTCGAATCCGGGCTTGTCGGCGACCCTGGTTATGAAGGGGGTGCATATTCTCGGGTATTGGGGCGACGGAGATGCAATCGCGTAGTTCTAGAGGGATGCGTTGGCGGGGGTGATGGGTGGCAGGTAGTGGGTAGCCGAGGCGACAGAGGAGGTGACAGCCAGTGTGTGAAAGCTTGAGCCGTTCGATCTGGTTGACATGATGTGCCTCTCGAAGTTCGTCCCAGGTGTTATGAAGTCCCATCTGTAGTAATTTGGCAGTGGAAGTTGTCGGTGGTAGCCCTAGTGCCAATTTATAGGCTTGCAGGATGATTATATCGAGTTTTTGTATTTCACTATTTTTGAGAGCCACATATGGAGTTCCGTATGTGATGCGGCTAATTAGGACGGCTTGAATTAGGCGCACGAGGTCATTTTCTGTCAGTCCTTCTCGACGATTAGCAATGCGTTTGATGAGGTGCGTGATTTGCAATAGCGTGCCTTGTAATTTATGAATAGTAGAAATGCCTGCGCCGTCTGATTGGATAGTAAGTCCCAGAACACGAATTGTAGGGGTGGGTAGGATGGGAGCGCCATGTAGGCTTAATTGTGGGTCTGGGAGGGGTTGTCGTTTACGGCCTTGCGTGCGTTTTTGGAGGACGAGAAGTGTATCAGGCTACACTGGCGGCAGCGTAGCCGGAAACAGCAACTATGGGTCGGGGGGTATATAAACCGTCGAAACAATAAAGCTTCCTCTTTGCTGCTCAACCACTTGGGTGTGCGTGTCGTCTCTCATCGGGTGATTCATGGCGCAGCCGACACCCGAATTATCGCCGTAATGTTGTAACCCCGCTTCGGACACCTTTGCAAAAATGGATGCACTACGTCAGCCGCCACCGCTCGTGTGCTCGGGCAACCTCGAGGTAAACTGGACGCGATTCCGGCAGCGCCTCGACATCTTCCATGTTAGCGACCGGATTCTCCACAAAGAAGCCCGCCGAGGAAGTCGCGCTGCTCCTGCACGTTGCCGGCGAAGAGGCGCTTGAGGTGTACAACACCTTCAAGTTTTCGGACGGAGAGTCCCGTGACGACTACGATGTGGTAGTGAAAAAGTTCGAGGAGTACTGTGTCCCAAGGAAAAATGAGATCTACGAGCGCCTCGTGTTCCGAACATGGCAGCAAGCGGAAGGTGAGCCCTTTGAGCAATTTCTTCGTGACCTGAAAATCAAGGTTCAGTCTTGCGGTTTTTCAAGTATGGCCGAGTCTATGTTGAGGGACCAGGTCGTCTACGGAATCCGTGACAAAAAGCTGCGAACAAAGCTGCTCAAGGAAACGGATCTGACGCTGGAAACAGCCATTCGCCTTTGTCAAGCAACGGAAGCCGTAGATAGGCAAAACATGGTATGGAATGATCAAGAGAAGTGCGTAGACGTCGTGCGGCCGGAGAAGTGTGTCGATGCCGTGCGGCCGGAAAAGCACAGGGTCTGGCGCTCAAGATGCACTTGTAAGGTGTAACACACTGCACGATGACCGAGCCCGCCCAGCCTTCGGGAAAACGTGCTTTCGGTGCGGTAAGAGCAATCATTTTGTCGCCCGCTGCCCTGCAAAGCCCAAGAGCTGGCAGAGCTGCTGCATAACCGCAACGGACCAAGCGCGTGGGAAAACAGCTAGCTCGTGCGAAGAGAACACTGCCAGTGACGAGTCGTCAGGGGAGTTTGACATCCTGGATGTTGGAGTGTATACGATTGCGTCGCGTCCAGAGTTGCTTGTTACGGTTGGTGTGGGTGCAACAGGCAAACTCTCCTTGAAAGTCGACACCGGGTCGCAGGCCAACCTGTTGCCCTATTCGCTGTACAGGAAGCTCAGCAAGAATGCTTCTGTCCGGCCCAGCTCAGCAACACTTCGAAGCTACACGGGAGGCATAATCAAGCACATAGGCCTGGTTACTCTCCAGCTGAAGATGAACGGCACCACAGCGCCAGTAGACTTCTTCGTGGTCAAGAATGGACATCAAGCCCTGCTTGGCCCGGAAACTAGCGAAAAACTCAGCTTAGTATCGAGAGTCGACTCTGTCAAGGAGGAAGACATTGTTAGTCAGTTTCCGGACGTGTTCTCAGGAACTGGTTGTTTGGGCCGCCCCTACCATCTGACTCTGCGCGAGGGAGCCCAGCCAATAGTCCAGCCAGCACGGCGTGCGCCCCAAGCCCTGAGGACGCCACTGAAATCGGAGCTGGATCGTATGGAAAAGGAAGGCATCATACGCAAAGTTTCCGGCCCCAGCGAATGGGTAAGCCCACTCGTGTTGATAAGAAAAAATGATGGCTCGCTCAGAGTGTGCATGGATCCGCGGGAGCTAAACCAGAACCTAAAGCGAGAGCACTATCAGTTGCCCAGGCGCGAAGACATCGAATCTGACCTGGCCGGAGCCACTGTTTTCACTACTCTTGATGCTAAAGCTGGATTTCACCGAGTGCCGCTTGAGCCCAGTTCGTCTGAGATCTGTACCTTCGGAACACCGTTTGGCCGGTACTGTTTTCTACGGCTACCATTTGGCATAGCCTCAGCGCCAGAGGTGTTTCAGAGAGTGTTGTCCGAGATTGTTGAGGGCATAGAGGGTGTTCGCGCCTACATAGACGATATCCTCAACTGCAGTTATCAGCTTGGCAGGACCCTCTTAAGATACCCTTTTGCCTCTGCACGCGATTGACCCTCAGTGCAATTTCCAGTTTCCGCGAGGTCTGCAAAAGAAAACTGAGGGTGTCCTTCACCGACTACGCCTGAACGTTGCCTTCACTGGTAGTTGTCTCTTTAAGATAGGCTGGGCGGACTCGCCATTGTGCTCTGTGTGCTCTGTGAGAGACGACATACAGCATGTCTTGTGTTACTGCCCGAAGCATACAACTCAACGCGAAACAGCTAAAAGAACTCTAGTGCGACTGCTACGAGGACACTCTTTAGAGCTGCGTCACTTTCTTGGTCCGTGGCAAAATCACGCTGACGCGGCGCGAGGGACAAAGGCTCTCTTAACTTTTCTCTCTGACACGGGACTAAGCGAGGTTCTTTAAACTTGGGATCCTCACATTTTTTCTCCTAGTGCTGTAATTTTTTTTTCTACGTTCCGAACTGATTTTATTTTCTTCTCCCTCTTATTCATTGTTGCTGTGCACTTCTTCCCCTCTTCTTTTTTTTTCACCTCGCTATGTTCACCCCCATCTGAAGTAGCAAGCCCCGCCGTTTGTGGGGCTAACCTCTTCAGTATTCATTAAAGTTTTCTCTCTCTCTCTCTCATCTGGGGTCGAGATCAAGCAGAACATGATGAAAGGTTGCTACGTGTACTCGAAGCGGCACGCAAAGCAGGGTTAACCTTTAATCGGAACAAGTGTAAAATCGCTCAAAGCTCGGTCTGTTTCCTGGGAGATGTCATCAGTGCTGAAGGCATGACACCGAACCCAAGTTTGGTCTGTGGTCAGACCCACATGCCCACTCCAGGAGATAAGAAGGCCCTGCGTCGCTTATTGGGTATGATCAACTACTTTAGGAAGTACGTTCCAAACCTAGCACAGAAAACGAAGAACCTTCGTAGCCTGACTCGCGAGTACTCGGAATTTGAGTGGCTTCCCCTCACGAAGAGGAACTTGCCGAGTTGAAGGACATACTCTCGCAGCCACCAGTGTTGGCAGAGTTCGATCCTTTGAAAGCCACAAAGATATCCACTGATGCCTCACCCACAGGCCTCGGAGCAGTGCTCTTACAGTTGCATGGAGAAATCTGGTGGCCAGTGGCCTATGCATCGAGGGCACTCTCGGACCCTGAGACACGTTATGCGCAAATTGAAAAGGAGGCTTTGGGCTTGGTGTTCGGCTGTGAAAGGTTTCATCATTTTGTGTATGCTGCTGACTACACCCTTGAAACAGACCACCAGCCATTGATCGCAATTTCAAAAAACGGTTTGAATGACATGCCTCCCAGGCTGCAGAGATTCTTCGTACGGTTGTTGAAGTATACTTTCACCTTGCAGTATGTTCCTGGCTCGCAGCTCGTCCTGGCTGATACGCTGTCCCGGCAGAAAACTCATATCCCCAGAGAGCCAAACCACCTCGCAGTGGACATCGAGGAGCATGCCACCCATGTCCTCTTGGACATCGAGGACATCGAGGTGCATGCCACCCAAACTCGTCACAGAGACCCAACATGACCCCATTCTCCAACAGGTGATATCGGCGTTGTCAAACAATAGCCCAAGCGATGGCTTGTACAGACCATTCTATGCCGAATTGACCGTTGTCAATGGAGTATTGTTCAAAGGCAGCCGTGTTGTAGTGCCTTCATCAATGCGAGCCGACATGCTAAAACGTTTGCACGAAGGTCACCTGGGCATCTCCAAGTGTAAAGCTAGAGCAAGGCAACTCATGTTTTGGCCGGGGATGAATACGGACATTGTGGCCTTTGCCAACAGATGCTCAGCGTGCAAGGCACTTGCTTATAAACTGCCACAGGAGCCATTCCGGATTCGTGAGGTACCCAAACACCCATGGAGCAGGGTAGGTGTGACCTACTTGAGTATGCCCATCAGACCTATCTTGTGGTATACGACGCACAGTCAAACTTTTTGGAGCTAGAAAAGTTGCAGAACGCAACTGCGGCAGAAGTCGTAGATAAGCTGAAGGCAATCTTTTCCCGTCATGGCATTCCACTGGAGGTGAATTCGGACAATGGCCCTCAATTCACCTCGCGCGAGTTCAGTGAGTTTTTGGCCAAATATGAGTTCCGTCATGTTACGTCAATTCCTCGTTATCCCCAGTCTAATGGCCTCGCAGAAAAGGTCGTGCAAGTGGCAAAACGTATCTTGCGTAAATGTGCTCTGACTGGCGATGATCACTGGCTGGGTCTGCTGAACTATAGAACAATGCCCTCGGAGGACGGATGGTCACCCAGCGAACTACTCATGGGCAGGAGGCTTAGGACTAGGCTTCCCGACTTTGGAAAGCCAAGGGGGACTGAAGTGAAAAAGCACAAGCAGATAATGCAGGGCTGTCGTCTCTCGCAACTGCAACCTGGTGACGTAGTTCGTTTACAGAGCGATGTGGGATGGAACCCCAAAGCCCGGGTGTTGGAGGAATGCTCACTCCGCTCGTACCGCCTTGTAACTGATACTGGCCGTTGCTTTCGCAGGAACAGGAGACACCTGCTTCGTACAGAGGAGTCCCTAGATGACACCTTGAGCGACACCGACTCCAGGATTCCGCCACAGCAGGAAATCCTCAAGCTGCTCGAACCCTGCCAGCCAGTACCCAACCCAGAAGATGTAGACCATCTTGCCCAATCCTTGCTAGGGGTCACCACTCCTACACAACAGTCACAGCCTGTACCAAGGAGATCGACCAGACCTCGAAAGCCCCGCGTCAAGCTTGACTATGATGAACGGTTCAACCAAATTCCGTAATTCTTAAAATGAAGGAAGATGTATCAGGCTACACTGGCGGCAGCGTAGCCGGAAACAGCAACTATGGGTCGGGGGGTATATAAACCGTCGAAACAATAAAGCTTCCTCTTTGCTGCTCAACCACTTGGGTGTGCGTGTCGTCTCTCATCGGCTGATACAAGAAGGGTAGATTTTTCTGGTGCACAATTGAGGCTGTGGGCTGTAAGGTAGTTGTCGGTGGTGTTAATGGCTTCTTGGAGGGCGTCTTGCTGTACCCCAACCGAACCCCCTGTGGTCCAAATAGTCAGATCGTCTGCATAAAGTGGATGTTGTATGTGTTGAATTTGTTGTAGAAGTGGCGGAAGTTGTAGCAGGGCAAGATTAAAGAGGAGTGGGGAAATGACTGACCCCTGGGGTGTACCACGCGGTCGGGCACGAAAGGAGACTGATCGGATGGGGCCGAGGTTGAGGTTGGCGGTGCGATTGGTAAGAAAATTTTGTATGTAATTGTATGTACGTGTGCCGCAGTTAGTTAATTGGAGTCCTTCGAGTATAGCCTGATGTGATACATTGTGAAAGGCGCCTTTATTGTCCAGAGCTAGGATAGCGCGTTTGGTTTGTGAGCTCAGCGGTGTAAGGACTTCGTCTTTTAGCTGTAACAGGACGTCTTGCGAGGATAGGTGTGCGTGGAAGCCAAACATGGTATGAGGAAGTAAGCTGTTTTCTTCGAGGTACGCTGTGAGCCGATTATTAACTAGGTGTTCATATAACTTGCCTGCACAAGATGTTAAAGATATGGGACGAAGATTTTCTAGGGTGACTGGCTTCCCGGGCTTCGGTATGAGCGTGATTTCGGCATGTTTCCATTGAGGGGGCAGATAGTTGGTTGTCCAGCAATGATTAAAATAGTCAAGAAGTGCGGCTGTGCATTCGGGGTTGAGGTTACGGAGTAGTTTGTTGTGTATTCGGTCTTTGCCTGGTGTGGTGTTACGAGTGAGGTTGCTGATGGCGAAGGTGAGTTCAATGAGAGTGAAGGGGGCGTCAAGGTCGGGATTGTCTTTTCCTTGGTAATTGCGAGGTGGAATGTTTGGTGGTTGTGTTGCGTGGTCTGCGTATTGTGTGAGGAGTTGCGCGTGGAGCTGAGTTTCAGTGAGGTGGTGATTGTGGATCACGCCAACGGATGGTGTGGCCGGTGTCTGCTTTGCTGGGCTTAATACCCAGCATGGAGAGGAGGATGTGCCATGTAGACTTAATGCTGAGAGTTCCTTGAAGGCGGTTGCAAAATTGTGTCCAGTTTTGTTTGTGTAAGGTGCGAGCATAGTTAAAGGTGCGTAAGGTGCGAGCAATAGCTAAATAAAATTTTAGCGACTTTAAAGGCAGGTTCGATGAATAATGGTTACGGGTCATTTATTTAAGGCTTTCACCACACGGGAACTTGCGAATTCAATTCCTAACGCGCGAAGTGCAATGAACATCTCATGTTTAGCTAGATTTAAAAAAAAAGCGACAATCAAGTTTAAACAAGCTTCTGGGACGTCACAGTGGGCACAGATTTCCTGCTACGGCAACACTGTTGACCATTCTCGCTCCTTTTAAAATTTAACAGGTGCCTAGAAAAGTGAGATGTGTTTTGATTCTTGCGCAATGTCGCTTACCAACCATAAAGATAGCAAATGAAGTTGCCCTGTTGCAGATGTGGTAAAACATTCCTCTTCATTTCTCATTACGAAATAGCGCAACGCGTTCCCGGTAACTGCTTTGTGTTGGAAACTGACCATCGCTTTTTTGGCACGGAAAACACTTTATGTGCTTTTCGTTTTTTTTTCTTGAGGAGAGGGAGGGGAGGTTCGGCAAACGTTGCAAAGGCAGCGAGAAGAGGAGCCATGTAATTGGGAAAAACAAAACGTTGGCGCTCAGTACTACTTTCAATCGGCAGTACTCTAGGCGTCGTGTTCCGTAGCGGTGAAGAAGCAGTACTTCAACAAGTAAACGCTAGTAATTTGACGACCGATTAACCCCCCCTTTTTCCCGACATTGTCCCGGAATTGTGGCTTGCCTTTTTACAAATGATATTTAAAACCACCACTGTGGAAAAAAAAAAAAACATCCAGCGACTCGTGGCACGCACCATCCACACATTTGGGCAAATATGCGTTAAATTACGCGATTTTTACTTTTTAAAACTTAGGCCCACCTTAACGGGTTAAGGCCTCACAATGTTAGGCATTTGGTAATGCTGAATGAAACACAATTTTGGAGGAGGTGATTCATGTTGTGATTTGAAAATGGGATATATAAAATGGCACACAAAATGCCACAGAACTGGCGCAAACTCACAACTGCTTAATATTACCTAGAAATCCTCCTGAAATACTCTTGCACATTCACAGCCACGTATCAAATTACCAATACAATATAAGCAACGACTGTCTAAAAATGGTATTTATGTTCGAAAAGGTACGGGAAGAGTTCGATCACGCAGGCGCTTGCATGTGTAAAATACGTACCGGTTAAAGGGACACTGAAGTGAATTTGTCAAGCTCCCGTTTTTGCTTGCACTGCGTAGACTGGCTCAAATTAGCACACTTTTCATCGTTTATCCGGTTGACAAATCGGTAATTATTTTACAAAGCGCGAAAGAACAAAAACTACCATGCGCGGTTTGCGGCGGCTGCACCAACTAAGGCTGTGACGTTGGGAGGAGGGGCGCCGTGATTGGACGATGCCCAAGGTTAGCAATCACACAAGTTTCGGTTTCGGTTTCGGTTCTGTAAAACATAACCAATGGCGTTGTTGGATGGGCATTCTCAATATCTGAGTAATCATCGTACCGCGCTTCTGCCATGTTGTCGGCTGTAAAATGCACAAGATAAGCCTCCCAGGACGGCTTGTAGTCGTAGCATTCACTAGCCGAGACCTACGCAGTGTATGAACGCCCTCCGCGTACCCGCAAACGCCCAAATGTCATGCGCTTTTCCCCCATATTTGGAGCTTGCCTCCCTCATGCCTGTATCGTAAAAAGCGTGTTCGCACCAGGCCAAGGGTCTGTTCATTCTGGCCTGTGCCCACTGCCTGCAAGCAGTCGGTGCTTATGGCAACAGCACGCCAACGAGAACTCGCTAGCGCGCCAGTGCCAGCCTGCGCGCGTTTTGTGAACTAGTTCGTGTAGTCATGAACGTTGCGGCCCAAAAAAAGGTGAACTCAATATAGAAAACATCGGCGGAAAACAAAAAAGTTAACTTACAAAAAAAAAAGCACGTACCCGCGGGGATTCGAACTCGTGACTTGCAAAACATTTGCAGTGACATACCTGGCGCCCCAGACCACTGAGCCACGAAGCGGGACGCGAAGGCCTTGCTAATATAGGGTATATATTGTACAACCGGTTTACACTTTTATTTAGTTTTGGCATTTCAAGCAGTTTAGGTGACTATTTGTTGTACTGCGATCGTGCAGTAAGCGTCGCCCGAGTTTCCACAGTAGCTCACGCCTAGCAATTGCATTTCGTAGACGGAAAAGCGTTCGCAGATGCGTAGTCGTGCTGCTGACCGCGGTGCTTGTTCGCCCAGCGCAAAAAAGTGCTTCCCGCGCCCTAGTTTTACGCTGTACGGTAAAAATATCAGTTTATTTTATTTCCTTAGTACCTATATTGACTTCGCTGACTCTTCTCCCGCCTTCAAGAGGCCTTATATTTTCCTACTGGCGTACCAGTCAGCGAAGCGTCGCATGTGCGCTTGTGCAGCGCTTGTGTGAAGCGACCTTGACTTGGAGCAAGATACAGTGTACAAACAAACCAAGTAAAGAAAGGCACATTCTTCCATTCACAAACGTGTGCTGGCTTCTTTTCAACTAAGCGAACGAATTGCGACCAAGCAATTTTTTTTAACCCCCTTGATTGCGACGACCCGCCGGCGGCCGGCGGACGAAACGCTGGGCCGACTGACTCTGTCGGCCGGGGAGCCGTGCAGTAGCGCAGCCGTGGCGCAGCCAATTGCCAGCTCATCCCCTCCTGACGTCACACGAAAACGCCACAGAAAATGGGCGAGCGTAAAGAGAGGAGGACAGCATTTTCGAATTAGTTTTTCTACTAAATAAAATCGCGTAAACGCGCCTAGAGTGGTCGAAACATGGCCTGGGGACTCCGGACTACAATTTGCGCTAGTAATCCCGCAATGTTTACATATCACTTCAGTGTCCCTTTAATGTATTGGATATATGGCACGGGTCGTGTGCAGTGTAATTGTTTTCGTGTGTTTGTTCTTTCTAAACGGACACTTCACAGTTATACAAAGGTGTGGAAAATGTAAGGGTATGTGCTGGTGTTCTTTCTTCTTACGCATTTCGTGCAGAAAACTTTCCTCTTTAAAAAAACACTACACCATCTACAAAAACCACACTTTCACGCTCCCAAAATGGCAGATAAGGAAAGTGCAATGTGTCGAGCGACACCGACTCCAGGATTCCGCCACAGCAGGAAATCCTCAAGCTGCTCGAACCCTGCCAGCCAGTACCCAACCCAGAAGATGTAGACCATCTTGCCCAATCCTTGCTAGGGGTCACCACTCCTACACAACAGTCACAGCCTGTACCAAGGAGATCGACCAGACCTCGAAAGCCCCGCGTCAAGCTTGACTATGATGAACGGTTCAACCAAATTCCGTAATTCTTAAAATGAAGGAAGATGTATCAGGCTACACTGGCGGCAGCGTAGCCGGAAACAGCAACTATGGGTCGGGGGGTATATAAACCGTCGAAACAATAAAGCTTCCTCTTTGCTGCTCAACCACTTGGGTGTGCGTGTCGTCTCTCATCGGCTGATACAAGAAGGGTAGATTTTTCTGGTGCACAATTGAGGCCGTGGGCTGTAAGGTAGTTGTCGGTGGTGTTAATGGCTTCTTGGAGGGCGTCTTGCTGTACCCCAATCGAACCCCCTGTGGTCCAAATAGTCAGATCGTCTGCATAAAGTGATGTTGTATGTGTTGAATTTGTTGTAGAAGTGGCGGAAGTTGTAGCAGGGCAAGATTAAAGAGGAGTGGGGAAATGACTGACCCCTGGGGTGTACCACGCGGTCGGGCACGAAAGGAGACTGATCGGATGGGGCCGAGGTTGAGGTTGGCGGTGCGATTGGTAAGAAAATTTTGTATGTAATTGTATGTACGTGTGCCGCAGTTAGTTAATTGGAGTCCTTCGAGTATAGCCTGATGTGATACATTGTGAAAGGCGCCTTTATTGTCCAGAGCTAGGATAGCGCGTTTGGTTTGTGAGCTCAGCGGTGTAAGGACTTCGTCTTTTAGCTGTAACAGGACGTCTTGCGAGGATAGGTGTGCGCGGAAGCCAAACATGGTATGAGGAAGTAAGCTGTTTTCTTCGAGGTACGCTGTGAGCCGATTATTAACTAGGTGTTCATATAACTTGCCTACACAAGATGTTAAAGATATGGGACGAAGATTTTCTAGGGTGACTGGCTTCCCGGGCTTCGGTATGAGCGTGATTTCGGCATGTTTCCATTGAGGGGGCAGATAGTTGGTTGTCCAGCAATGATTAAAATAGTCAAGAAGTGCGGCTGTGCATTCGGGGTTGAGGTTACGGAGTAGTTTGTTGTGTATTCGGTCTTTGCCTGGTGTGGTGTTACGAGTGAGGTTGCTGATGGCGAAGGTGAGTTCAATGAGAGTGAAGGGGGCGTCAAGGTCGGGATTGTCTTTTCCTTGGTAATTGCGAGGTGGAATGTTTGGTGGTTGTGTTGCGTGGTCTGCGTATTGTGTGAGGAGTTGCGCGTGGAGCTGAGTTTCAGTGAGGTGGTGATTGTGGATCACGCCAACGGATGGTGTGGCCGGTGTCTGCTTTGCTGGGCTTAGTACCCAGCATGGAGCGGAGGATGTGCCATGTAGACTTAATGCTGAGAGTTCCTTGAAGGCGGTTGCAAAATTGTGTCCAGTTTTGTTTGTGTAAGGTGCGAGCATAGTTAAAGGTGCGTAAGGTGCGAGCAATAGCTAAATAAAATTTTAGCGACTTTAAAGGCAGGTTCGATGAATAATGGTTACGGGTCATTTATTTAAGGCTTTCACCACACGGGAACTTGCGAATTCAATTCCTAACGCGCGAAGTGCAATGAACATCTCATGTTTAGCTAGATTTAAAAAAAAAGCGACAATCAAGTTTAAACAAGCTTCTGGGACGTCACAGTGGGCACAGATTTCCTGCTACGGCAACACTGTTGACCATTCTCGCTCCTTTTAAAATTTAACAGGTGCCTAGAAAAGTGAGATGTGTTTTGATTCTTGCGCAATGTCGCTTACCAACCATAAAGATAGCAAATGAAGTTGCCCTGTTGCAGATGTGGTAAAACATTCCTCTTCATTTCTCATTACGAAATAGCGCAACGCGTTCCCGGTAACTGCTTTGTGTTGGAAACTGACCATCGCTTTTTTGGCACGGAAAACACTTTATGTGCTTTTCGTTTTTTTTTCTTGAGGAGAGGGAGGGGAGGTTCGGCAAACGTTGCAAAGGCAGCGAGAAGAGGAGCCATGTAATTGGGAAAAACAAAACGTTGGCGCTCAGTACTACTTTCAATCGGCAGTACTCTAGGCGTCGTGTTCCGTAGCGGTGAAGAAGCAGTACTTCAACAAGTAAACGCTAGTAATTTGACGACCGATTAACCCCCCCTTTTTCCCGACATTGTCCCGGAATTGTGGCTTGCCTTTTTACAAATGATATTTAAAACCACCACTGTGGAAAAAAAAAAAAACATCCAGCGACTCGTGGCACGCACCATCCACACATTTGGGCAAATATGCGTTAAATTACGCGATTTTTACTTTTTAAAACTTAGGCCCACCTTAACGGGTTAAGGCCTCACAATGTTAGGCATTTGGTAATGCTGAATGAAACACAATTTTGGAGGAGGTGATTCATGTTGTGATTTGAAAATGGGATATATAAAATGGCACACAAAATGCCACAGAACTGGCGCAAACTCACAACTGCTTAATATTACCTAGAAATCCTCCTGAAATACTCTTGCACATTCACAGCCACGTATCAAATTACCAATACAATATAAGCAACGACTGTCTAAAAATGGTATTTATGTTCGAAAAGGTACGGGAAGAGTTCGATCACGCAGGCGCTTGCATGTGTAAAATACGTACCGGTTAAAGGGACACTGAAGTGAATTTGTCAAGCTCCCGTTTTTGCTTGCACTGCGTAGACTGGCTCAAATTAGCACACTTTTCATCGTTTATCCGGTTGACAAATCGGTAATTATTTTACAAAGCGCGAAAGAACAAAAACTACCATGCGCGGTTTGCGGCGGCTGCACCAACTAAGGCTGTGACGTTGGGAGGAGGGGCGCCGTGATTGGACGATGCCCAAGGTTAGCAATCACACAAGTTTCGGTTTCGGTTTCGGTTCTGTAAAACATAACCAATGGCGTTGTTGGATGGGCATTCTCAATATCTGAGTAATCATCGTACCGCGCTTCTGCCATGTTGTCGGCTGTAAAATGCACAAGATAAGCCTCCCAGGACGGCTTGTAGTCGTAGCATTCACTAGCCGAGACCTACGCAGTGTATGAACGCCCTCCGCGTACCCGCAAACGCCCAAATGTCATGCGCTTTTCCCCCATATTTGGAGCTTGCCTCCCTCATGCCTGTATCGTAAAAAGCGTGTTCGCACCAGGCCAAGGGTCTGTTCATTCTGGCCTGTGCCCACTGCCTGCAAGCAGTCGGTGCTTATGGCAACAGCACGCCAACGAGAACTCGCTAGCGCGCCAGTGCCAGCCTGCGCGCGTTTTGTGAACTAGTTCGTGTAGTCATGAACGTTGCGGCCCAAAAAAAGGTGAACTCAATATAGAAAACATCGGCGGAAAACAAAAAAGTTAACTTACAAAAAAAAAAGCACGTACCCGCGGGGATTCGAACTCGTGACTTGCAAAACATTTGCAGTGACATACCTGGCGCCCCAGACCACTGAGCCACGAAGCGGGACGCGAAGGCCTTGCTAATATAGGGTATATATTGTACAACCGGTTTACACTTTTATTTAGTTTTGGCATTTCAAGCAGTTTAGGTGACTATTTGTTGTACTGCGATCGTGCAGTAAGCGTCGCCCGAGTTTCCACAGTAGCTCACGCCTAGCAATTGCATTTCGTAGACGGAAAAGCGTTCGCAGATGCGTAGTCGTGCTGCTGACCGCGGTGCTTGTTCGCCCAGCGCAAAAAAGTGCTTCCCGCGCCCTAGTTTTACGCTGTACGGTAAAAATATCAGTTGATTTTATTTCCTTAGTACCTATATTGACTTCGCTGACTCTTCTCCCGCCTTCAAGAGGCCTTATATTTTCCTACTGGCGTACCAGTCAGCGAAGCGTCGCATGTGTGCTTGTGCAGCGCTTGTGTAGAAGCGACCTTGACTTGGAGCAAGATACAGTGTACAAACAAACCAAGTAAAGAAAGGCACATTCTTCCATTCACAAACGTGTGCTGGCTTCTTTTCAACTAAGCGAACGAATTGCGACCAAGCAATTTTTTTTAACCCCCTTGATTGCGACGACCCGCCGGCGGCCGGCGGACGAAACGCTGGGCCGACTGACTCTGTCGGCCGGGGAGCCGTGCAGTAGCGCAGCCGTGGCGCAGCCAATTGCCAGCTCATCCCTCCTGACGTCACACGAAAACGCCACAGAAAATGGGCGAGCGTAAAGAGAGGAGGACAGCATTTTCGAATTAGTTTTTCTACTAAATAAAATCGCGTAAACGCGCCTAGAGTGGTCGAAACATGGCCTGGGGACTCCGGACTACAATTTGCGCTAGTAATCCCGCAATGTTTACATATCACTTCAGTGTCCCTTTAATGTATTGGATATATGGCACGGGTCGTGTGCAGTGTAATTGTTTTCGTGTGTTTGTTCTTTCTAAACGGACACTTCACAGTTATACAAAGGTGTGGAAAATGTAAGGGTATGTGCTGGTGTTCTTTCTTCTTACGCATTTCGTGCAGAAAACTTTCCTCTTTAAAAAAACACTACACCATCTACAAAAACCACACTTTCACGCTCCCAAAATGGCAGATAAGGAAAGTGCAATGTGTCGAAATAATGTTTCTAACATGTTTCAGGCTCGAGTGGTGACAGCGGCAACGATGTTTTGTGGAACTAAACTAGCGCATTAATCCGCAAACAGCATTTCACCCGCGAACATAACACTTTGCTTCCTAAAACGTCATGTACGCCATGCGCCCCCACACCTAAAGTTACTCGCTAACCAGGCTCTCACTAGATCAAAACTTGATTACGGCTCCTCCATATGGAATCCGCCCGAAACATATATCATAAATGATCTTGAATCTGTCGAAAATCGCGCCGCCCGATTTGTTCATTCCTTGTACTCGTACAGCATAAGCGTTTCATCTTTGAAAGCGCAATCCGGTTTATCACCACTCTCTGTACGCCGCTGTATCGCCACACTTTCCCCTCTTTCACAATATTTTTCATTCTTGAATAAATGCAGGCCCGTACATCCTCCCCCCGACATACATTTCACACAGCACCGGCCACCGAATTCAACTGCCCCGTTATCGTACCAGAACTGTCGACTTTCCCGCTGATTTTTCCCCCGTGCAGGCAAAGATTGGAACGACCTTCCCTGCTACATTGTTTCAAGAACCTGCCCATCAAACTTCGTAGCAAACTTTAGTAGTCACTGTGCTTATAAAACTATTGCGTTCAAATGTGTTTTTTTTTTCTGCATATCCACCCCTTATGTAATACCCCCAGTGGGGTCCTTAAGGAAATAAAGATGAAATGAAACGTCAGTGAATATTGCGTTTATAGATAAAATCCACAAGCAGAGGTAATTATGCCACTGCTTAGTGCCAAACAAGCGCACATATTCGTTTTTTTATTGTGCGCAGCACGCGTCTTACGCCGCCCGCAACATATAATTCGGTAACCGTTTCCCCAATTCCTACAGGCTGATCGTATAGGGCTATGAGATAGGCATTTTAGTCCTAAACGCCACCCCTTTTCTTGGCCAATCCCCCACATGAGTATGTGCCACTAGAACAACAACAACAACAACAACAACAACAACAACAACAACAACAACAAAGACCAGACGCCGCAAGAGCGCCATCCACACTATGAGCGGTTCGTCCAGCAGGCGCCAGTGGCCGACTGTGCTCGATCTCGGGGCGAATAGGCTCAGGCGCGAGTGAGTTTTGTGTTTTGGTTGAGAACATTGTTTTCGTCGCTTGCTTTTTATTTCCTATAGTGAAAATCAAGCAGCCATATATCTATACCTATAAAGAGAAGCGCCGGAATGACTGACTGATTCAGTGATTTATCGAAGCCCCGACAAAAACGCTACACTTAGAGAGTTGCAATTTCGGGGGTACATTCATGGCATGATGCAGGGGCTCAGTAAAGCGAGAATACCGAAAGTTGTACTCCTAAGCAAACGAAAGCGGGACAGTCCCTTTTAGGTACCGTAAAAACCCACGTATAATACGAACCCGCGTATAATACGAGGTGTAATTCGGGGACAGCAAAATCAGAAAAAAAAGTTTTCATCCGCATATAATGCGAGGTAAAGAGCACAGAAAACATTTATTTGCCCTGCAGTTACCGTTCAGTCATTGTCAGTTTTCTCTGGCACTGTCTCCCGACGTCCGTCCAGTCATCGTCAGGTTCGCTGCCGCTGTCTCCTGAAGTCGCCTTGTCGGAAATGTCTTCCCACAGAAAGTGGTCCTCAGTGCCATCAAGGGCGTTCGAGATGCCGCATTTCTTAAAAGAGAGACTGGCGAGCTCCTCTGGGATAATGGCCAACGCATCCGCGATCCAGCCACAAAGCACCGCTGGAGAAACTCGCGTCAGCCTTTCGGTAGCTGTCACTTACGGGTCTCCTGACCTCATTCACTCTTCGTAGCAGGACCCTGATGCTGTCTTTGAAAGGCCTCTTTTATGCAAACGTCTAGCGGTTGCAGCTGGGATGTCATTCCTCCTGGCACGACAATGAGTTCGGTGCGGGGTTTGCTAAACAACTTCTTCATGCAATCGGCCTGGTGGCAGCGAAAGGTGTCCAACACGAGCACTGACGGGAATCCCCAATAGTGCTCCAGGCCGCCGCCACCACACAGACTTTATCGAGTGAAGCACCAGTTGCTTCCTCCGCCGGGTCCGCCCACGAATGCTGCCTTTGGTGACACCGAACTGCCGTCCTGCGGCGCAATTCCTGATGGTCTTAGCACATAAAATAACTTTTCTTTTAATTGCAGCCGAATACTGTTTTCATGCAATCGACATCGTGATAGACTTGCGGCGAACGTGCCGAGATCCTTCGCGTGGTAAAAACAATCAAAATGGCGCCGGCTGAGAGAAGCAGCAGCCAGCTAACGCCACCGCAAGATGGCACACCCTTCGCTGAAACCGAAAGTGCAAATTTTCGGCTGAAAACTTTGGGATCCACATATAATACGAGGCACAAATTTTACATAGTAAAATTTGGAAAAAAACCTCGTATTATACGCGGGTTTTTACGGTAAATTCGGCCTTATCTCGCTCACCGATTCTCATATCCATGTGCGTTTTGTTGATATGTGTAGTCTTACGAATATATAAAAAGCAAAAACACGGGTTTCCCTAAACAACACAACTAGGCCGATTCCGCATTTAGGAACAAAATTGGCGTCCCGAAAGATTCTCCAGTAACTGTTTCACTGGTCGCCTGATTCGATTATTTTTGTTCATAAATGTTACCGATATCAATACACAAAACCAATTTTGAGGATTTCCCCCTCCGACGCCGGTAAAAGGGTGAAGAGAATTTTTTAATGACACGCCAGACAGGCTGAAATGGATTAACAGGTGATACCAGCGCCTAGCCAACTGCTTTATAAATGGCTTCATATTTAATGGGAACAATCTGATTATAGCGTAGAAGCTGAAAATTGCTGAAATTTACAAAAAATGACACCCGGGAGAGAGGGAAGATCGCTAAAATAGTTTTTCATATATTTATTGTTTTCTCGCGGGCCAGTTAAACTGGTTTATCTTGATATAGGTAACTCCAAAGATGGAAAATAAAGGAAATTATAATATTAATATTATACAGGTATCCAAACACTGCTTTAGAAGATTTCTTTTAATTACACCAAACTATTGGGAAAAAGAAAATTTGGATAAAATTACGTCTTCTAACAAATTACACAATAACTGAACAGCGCGTTGTTAAAACAAGTTCGTTTTTGCTTGCGAATGCTGCCCATGCTGTTCTCCAAAAATAATTTCAAGAATTTTTCCTAACACTGGTACGAAGACGCAAACAGGATTATTAAGATTACAGCTTTCTGGATCTGGAATGGAGTTAATTGTCCCGCGTTCGCTTAGAGCCCGTCACCTGGTTGGAGTCCCTGCAACCACGCGATTCCCCGTACGAGCACATGTTATCTATACCTATAAAGGGAAGCATCCCAATGACTGACTGATTCCCTCATTTATCAACGCCCAGCCAAAAGTGCTATACTTAGAGACTTACGGTTTCGGCAGTACATTTGTATCATGACATAGGGGCTCATTAAGGCACGATTCCCCGAAATTGTACTTCTAAGCACGAAAAATGGTAAATTGTGTTTTGATTAAATTCGTCAATATCTCGCTCACCCTTTCACATATCCAAATGCTTTTGGTTCATATATGTAGAGCTTTGAATATCTAAAAAAGTTTTATGGTTTTACCCTATTAGGCCGATTCTGCACTTCACAACGAAAAGGCTGTTCCGAAAAGTTCTCCAATAAATGTTTCGCTGATCGATGTGTGCAATTGGGTTTGCTAATAAATGTTACTTCTAGAAATACAAAAAAACCTAGTTAATGAATTTTGCTCTGCAACGCCGGTAAAAGGGGAAAATAATTTTTAATTACACGCTCGACGGGCTCAAAAAGGCTTCATAGCGGATACCATGCGCCTAGCCAAACGCTCATTCAAGCGGCTTCAAATTTCATGGGTACAGTCTGAATATTGTATAGAAACAGAACATTTCTGAAATTAAAAAACAAATTACACACGGAAGAAAGACAAGATCCATGAATCTTTTTTCATATATTTACTTTTTGTCGCAGGCCAGTTCAAATGGTTTTTGTTGATATAGGTAACTTATACAGGTGTCCAAACACTGTTTTAGAAGATTGTTCATAGCAGCCACCTAATAGGGACCGTCAGGATTTTGAGAAAATTACGTGTTTTGACAAATTACTGAAAACCTAGACAGCTCGTAGATGCATCCAATACGTTTTTTTTGCTAATGCTACCCATGCAGTTGTTCAAAAACCTTCTTCAAGATTTTCTCCTAACACGCTTATAAAGACGCGAACGGGTTTTTTATGCTTACACCTCTATGTAAGTGGAATTGGGTTCAATTTTCCCGCGTTCGCATAGCGCTCACCTCGTGTTGGGAGCCTGTGTAATGACGCGCCTTGTAGTACCTGACCGTGCTATTTATTATAAAACTGTGACTGATGAGTACTTTTCATACATAATCATATAAGAGTTTCCATGCGTAAATAGACGTTCCAGTGCACCATCTTGGAACAATTTGTTTCGGAAGAGTTCTAATAAAATACGAGTTCCAGCCTTTTCCTATTACCACACGCCTCCATTAGGAGCCCGTGTAATCACAGCACGCGGGAGTTCCTATTGGGTAGGACGTCACGTTTAACTGCCCAAGTATGAAGAGAAATAACTGAACTGATGTTATGCCCATTAGCTTCGTTAGTATAGTGGTCCACCCGGGCCTCGCCGGGTACTACGGATCGTTTATCATAAATCTGTCACTGATTAGTACCCTTCATGCCTACTGCCAAGACTTCCCATGGATAAGTAGTCGTTTGAGCGCACCACCTTGGTACAATCTGTATTGGGAGAGTTCTACTGAAACACGAGTTGCAGCCTTTTCCCATTACCACATGCCTCAGGTAGCAGCCCACGTAATGGTAGCACGTGGCCTTATTGCGCACGACTTTACAGTGAACTAACTAATTATGATGAGAAATAACTGAACTGGTGTCATGCCGATGAGGGCCATAGTATACTGTCCCACTCGGGCATCGCCGAGTACTATTGGTACTTTATTATGAAAATGTTTGCATTCAGTAGGCCTTCTGACCACTGAGTGCTAGGACACGCACGGCTGTACTCAACATACATCTGTACGTTCTGCAGCCCAGCAAGACATACAGGTTCATAATTTAGTTAACACCTATAAAGCCTGTACTAGAGCAAATGGTTAGATTTTATCCTTTCATGGCGACGCGATTACTCCCTAGTGGTGATTACCGGCTTGTGTAACGCCAGCTGCTTTTGCGGCAGTGACGTTACAAGTTTAGTAAAGGAATTGAAGGCGTATTGACGTTGGGCGAAGACGAAGTATTTTAATTGGACAAATTATTTAACGCACAAACAGACAGTAAAAAATCTCACCAGTGGAGTTCCTGTGAAAAGTACAACATAGGAAATTCGCTCTCACGTGCAGGTGGCGACATAGTCGATAAGCTATATAGCGTTGCGCTGGCCATTGACCATGTCGTGGACGAGCAATATATAGGCCTCTTTACCAGTCTGCTCGCTGGTCAAGGAGAGTTGCAGCGTGGCCGAAGCTGCAAAGACGTAGACGTCGTTGACAGCTTTCGGGGCTAAGAGAAAAATGGAATTGGGCGCAGAGTTCCTCTCAACTTTCTCGTTATACTTAGGTCTCCCCTATTACCATGCTTCTTCTTACCTTCGGACTGCCGCGCGTCTTCAATGACATTGTGTTGTGAAGTTCGGACATTCTTAAAGGTCAGGAGAAAGGAGCGCTTCGGATTTACGGTGTTCTGAGCGTTCACGTCCACTCGAGACCCTACCGAGAAGCGAAACCTCCGTATACGACTGGCCCAGTCTCGGTTGGCGCTCTGCCCTGTTCTTCTGTTTCCTTCTTTTATTTCTTCTGGCTTCCTGCTGATCCCAGATGAATCAAGCCGCATTTCAACTCAATTCCTTCTACGATGTCCCCAAAAGCGCCTCCTCATTCCTATTATCAGTCTAAAGAGTCAGCGCTTTAAAGACACAGGTTTACATACTTCTATGGAAAGTGTAAACTTACAGCAGGGACAAGTTCGAAAATATAAGTGCAGATGGCGGCACTAACACACTCATTGTTTGGTTGTCTGGCACCCTCGGTCATGATTTTTTCGCTTTTATCGTCACCATGAGCTTCTCTGTCAGTATCATGTTTGTCATTGTCTTATCAACAACCTTGCATGTAAACGAAGCAACAAAAAATTGGCTCCAATCCACGTTGTGAAGGTGGTTGGAAAACAAAGCTTTAAATGTAAACGACACCCACAACAGTTGCCCATGCGACGTCACTTGAATTAACACACGCGGCTCTACAATGATTGAAACCGGAGATTCTGCGAGCCGTTTCCTGCCATTCACGGGGGCATCGTTCCGAACGCAGCAGGTCTGGTACATAATGCCTAGAGGCGCGGGTGCCGCAGCTCTAGCCCGTCCGTTCATCAGAATAAAGAAAACGCAAGGGAGCGTCTTTCGAAGGGTTAGGAGAAAGCGGCACGGGCAGTTACTGCATCTCTCTCACTGCCTCCTCCTCACTCTTGTTTCACGTGTCGCCTCCAAAAAGCGCCCTCCGCCTTCCCAGCTGCTGAATCCGAAACAAGCGTCTGTATTCTCCGTCTCCACGTGTGGGCGTGGAGACGGGGAATACAGCCTTAACGCCAGACCGCCCAGTGTTTCAAAGTTGAAGCACGGTGTTTGAGAAGCCTGAAAATGATGGCAAATTTTATTAACGTATTACCAAAGCCCAGAGTGTCATTTTTGATACCCTGACGAAGTTTTCTCGTGTTAGGAGTTAATAATGGCTCCACAAAGGGTTTCCTGGCAGCTAGGGAAATATGGCCAAACCCGGGAACGAGCGCGGTGGCACCATTTTACACGATAAACAGTATTTCCACTTGTTGTTATACGCTTGGCCATATTCGTTTTTTGAAAATAATGAGCGACCAAATTAATCTGTTTGGTGTCGTGTTTGAGGCCCGCCCACGTTTACTGTTCCTTACAATTTTCTTGTATCACGTTTGATACAAGGGGCCCTGAATGATAGCACAATTTTTGTATCACTCTTTGTACCATTTTAAATTCAGCTTCCAACCACAAACATTTTCTCCAGCGCTTCGTAATTTGTACTAAAAACACCGGGACACTCGTTTGAGCCTCGAGATAGGGAGCGTCGTGCTTCAAAGACAAGAGACTTTTACAGCGAAGCTGTATACCTCTACTTCCAACGGTTTCATCTCCACTGGTAGAAACGCCAAGGCGGCAAGAATACACTGCATGCGTCGCCCCTCCCAAGGTTTCACGTCAGTCGAGATGGCCCGGGATTCTATTTTGCTGTTTTCCTAAACTTAGCGAAGTGTGTGTGTCAACTGGGACTGGTATTGGAATAGCTTCGTGAAAAAAATGTGAGACTGTTCCGCACACCTTGTTTTTGCAAGAAAGACGGATGGTTTGGTTACCTCTATTTTTTTTTCTTACTTGTGCCGTTCCATATTTCCATGTACGCTGCTAATCTCTTAAATGCGAAGTATTGTAGATCATTTTCTGAGGGGCTTGAGCTGTCAAGATGTTAGTGCAGCTGTTTTTGCTTGCCTTCCCCGTCTTGACGGTTGAAAAATAAAGGAAATGTAATTATCGGTATGGCATTTTCCTGCCTCAATTCATTTTTAATGAATATACAGCAACACCGATGAAGTTACCGTCTCGCTGGTGGATGGTTTCAACGTGGATGTGTCTCACTTGAGGCCGCCTGATTGCTTTCTTCCGTGGCCGAGCTGTTCGAGTTAGTGGGTTGCACACGCAGTAAGATGTCTACGACGGGGGAGAAAAACCAGATAGCCCCGTATTTCTCCCCTAAAAAAACTTTACTTTTTTCAAGGTTCATTCAGTTAATACCTAAGGAAGTACACTCCCTCGGAAATTATATACGAGTTTTGTGCATTCATCGGACAGCACCCGGCTTCGCTGGTAATTTGTTTTTGCAGAGTGGACGAGCGGTGCATTTTTAATAAACTTCGGTTACCTAGAGTTCGCACTTTTTATTGGGATCCTGAAAATGTCCTTTTATAGGAATCATTTTCAGTGTTTATAGCAGGGTGATCGACGTTCGTTATTGCGCTATCGCTTGTGCAGTATGGACACGGAAGCAGGTAACCTTTTCTGCCACGTTAGGGACGCGGAAAAAATTTTCAAGAACATCGGCGCCCCAAAAAGTGCTCGTACTTACAGAAAACTAACTTGAAAGTTCTTAACGTGACAGGGACATTGCAACAAGAATTATGAGTGATCTACAGAAAAAATTTGACATCCGTATCAGCCACCCCGAACCTCCCATAGGGTGGCTAGAATGGGGAGGTGCGACTACCTCCCAGTTACCTCTTTTGTAGAAACATCCTACTTTTGTTCCATGAATTTAGAAGTACCACATGACCTCCAATATCAGCTTGCCAACACAGGCGACACCAATTTCCCAAATCAGAAAGTACGGGTGATGTATACCTGCAGTCCACTAATACATTTCCGAATAAACAGCCTATAGAATGTTTTCCCTATTTTTATAGCGTCTTTTTTGCCTACCTATTTGTGAGGCAGACATGGTGCAATTACCGCGGAAAATCACGTATGCTAAAATACGGTATACCGATAATACCACACCGCTTGAAAGCAGACGTATAAACTAAACGATGCAAAAACATTTTTGTGAAAAAAAAAACAATTTAATAAAACCTTTAAAAAGTTTGTAACCAAGAGTTGAAAAAAAAAATATAGTTAATTAAGCAATCGGACAAGCAATGGCCACAATTAAGCAATGGCCAAGGTAACTGTACGATCAACTGTGAGATGTTTTTTATGGGTGGTCGACGATGATAACACTAACTGAAGCGAAGTAAAAGGTTCGCTTTAATGCTGCTTATGTGTTCGAATACGACAGCATGACTATTTACGGCCGCAAGTTTATTTTCATTAATTTTGTTTATAATATGGCAGCCCTAGGCAATGCAAACGCTGAGCCACAGAAGAACTCATATATTTAGGACAGAAGGTAGCAGCTGCCAGGCCAGCAGTAGTGATGCCTGGCCGAACGCACGGAGTTCCCAGGAGCTATTGACGGCTCGAGCCACGAGGTTTAGACAGGTACTTCTTTGGATTTGGCGATATTACTACAGAAGGCCCTGTTGAGTTTATTGTGTCGCACATAGCAAAGTAACCCAGAGGAAGAAGAGGACATGGCTCGAGGACGTTAGGGAAGAAAGAATATGAGAAAGAGGAGGAACGTTCGGACGCCGTGATCGTAGTGACAAGCAAGTCAATGTGATTGAAATACAGTTATTCTGTCGTTGCGGTGGCTTCGGACTCCATTCTTCCGCAACATATGGTGCCTGTAAACCCGGGAACGAAGTGGGAGCTACGAGATCGGCAGATCAAGAAAACAAGCGGATTGAAAGCGGTGACTGTGTCTACCAGGTAGAGGCAAGTAACGCAGCATGCACAAGCTGAAAGAAAAGAGAACGGCTCGTAGGCAGCAAAATACCAGGCTCATCAATGAAGCTAAGACGGTGCTAGATACCGCAGTTGTGCAAACGTTGGGTTCACTCATAGAGCGTCTGCAGTCGAACAACGAGGAGTTGAGTAAGCTGAATGCCCAGTTTGAAGACACTATACCCGACGAAGATTTCGCGGCTGAGTATGAATCTGAAATATGAGGACGCCGCCAAAGGTATGCTGGACCAGCTGAAGGCCACAGAGAAATTACTTCGGAGTAATTCACGCCTGCCTGGGTCGACAGCCCCAGCTACGGCGGCGGAGTCTCACTGTGACGAGCGTCATCGGCTGGTAGGCTCCGTTAAGCTCCCGCCGCTGCAGCTGCAAACCTTCAACGGCGAGTTGTGCCAGTGGCTGAGCTTTTGGACGCAATTCAAAGCAGCTGTCCACGAAGACCCCAGCCTGAACAATGGAGAGAAGTTCAATTACCTTCGGTCGCTGCTGGGTGGCTCGGCTGCTTCATTCTTTGCCGGGCTGCAACCCACGGAAGATTGTTACCCACACGCCGTGGAAATTCTTTCGCGGCCCTTCGGTGACACCCGCCGCATTGTGCAGGAGCATTTAGCGCAGCTTTGAGTGCTTCCTTCAGTGGTGTCCTCGAATGATGTCGGCGGACTGCGACGACTGTTGGACCACGTGCAGTGTCATGTTCGTGGACTCGCGGCTCTGAAGGTTTCCTCGTCCACGTACTCCACGATGATGACTGATGGGCTACTGAGAGCCTTGCCATCAGACATTGTCGTTGCTTATCACGGACAGATAGCGCATAGCTCGCACAGATCAAGCCTTCGAGAGGGTGAGTCCTCTGTCGGCGGAGAAGCTGCGCCTGCGGCACCAGCGTCCTTTGTCGGGGAGCTTGACGCGCTTTTGACCCACCTTATGATCGAAGTAAAGTGCCGAGAACGGAGTGTGGATGAAAGCAAAATAGAACAAGCTCGGCCTAAAGCGCAAGATGGAAAGGGAGGTTTGGGCATGCCGCCAACGGCCGCGGTGCTAAATTCTAGCGCATCGAGCGGGTCCAATTGTCTGTTCTGCTACTCAGACCAACACTACACGCATTTATGCGACGGCAACATCAGTCATAACGATCGGATAAGGAAGTTGGCTGCTGACAGACGGTGCTTTCGGTGCACTTTGAAAGGACATTTTTCTAAAGATTGTCGCCGCAATGTCACGTGCGCAAACTGTAACGGGCGACATGTGTCATCGGTTTGCAATCCTACCTGGCAGCGCAGAGAAACTGACAGAGCAAATAACGTGAGGAAGTTGAATGCCAGTAGCCTTCACTCCAGCAATCAACCCATTCTAGGCACGGAAATACTGCTGCAAACTTGTCGGCTCTGGATTTATGGGGTCGGCAGTGTGCGTACGTCCGTGGCATCGTAGATGGGGGAAGTCAGCGCTCTTTCATCCGAGAAGATGTCTCCCGTAACCTTGGTTTACTGGAGCTTGGGAAGACCTGCTTGCAACTGAACATCTTCGGTCAGGATACCTCAGTAACAAAGGAATGCCGTCTAGTGGAACTAGTCGTCCGCAGTCAGTACAATGACGAACTGTTCTCTGTGGAAGCCATCGAAGTTCCTTTCATTTGCAAGGGCATCGTGCAAATGCCAATGGAAAGTGACTTTGTTTTGTCTCTCGAAGCTACCGGTCAGCCTATTGCGGGCAAGCTTCTTCAGTCAGGCATGGCGCCGGTGCCTGGGATTAGCCTGCTGCTGGGAGCTGATCACCTCTGGAAGGTTATGACAGGAGAGGTGCATCGTCATCCCAGAAACAATCGCTTAGTTGCACTGAAATCTGTCTTCGGGTCCCCTTTCGTACTCAGTTCACCGGGTGGTGCATCAAACGTCTGCGTGTTGAAAGTGAGCCCCAACTGTGAGGCGGTGGGCGAAATAGTTAGTAGATTCTGGGGTCCTAGAAATCTCGAAATGTTTGAAGCAAAGCTGTTCGAAGCAAAGCCACTAGATGACGAAAACGAAAGGAGCGTGCCTTCCAGACACTGTAAAGCCGACGACAGCAAGGAACCAACTCTGCGAAAATGGCATCAAGCTTGTGACCGACGCAGGCGTAAATATTATAGTGATCAGTACCAGGAGCGACCGGCAAGTACGACAGGGCTCCAGTCAAAACGCAAGGAACGTACGACAATTTTCCGTAGCCAAGGTACACCACCTTCACAAGTTCAGTCTAAGAGAACCCACGGCAAATGCTTTCCACAAAAGGCGGGCCAAAATTGGAGCAGTCAAGTGTTCCGAGTGAGCAATTTACCGTCCATGGCACAACGCGAAATGAAACAAGCTACAAAGAAGCGACATTCGGTCGTATCACGTCGTAGGTCACATTAAGGTACATCGCCTGAAAGCTTTTATTCTCAAGTTACAGAAAACACTGGGGAACTAAACTGCGTACGTCACAACAAGGGGCGGAAGATGAAAGGTAGCGAGAACAACAGAAAGGGTGTACATCACTGAATGAGAAGGAAGTTTATAAAAGTTGCACTTCTCGGTGGAAAGTAGTAGGTGTGACACCGAACCATTTTGCTCCACGAGACGAACTTTATGTGCAGTGTCTTAAGTGCACCGGGAAAGGCATTTGAGTCAAAGGCTGTACGGACAACGCCAGGAGTTTGAACTACATTTTTTGTGGGGAGTGGAGGATGTTGAGTTTATTGTGTCGCACATAGCTAAGTAACCCAGAGGAAGAAGAGGACATGGCTCGAGGACGTTAGGGAAGAAAGAAGATGAGAAAGAGGAGGAACGTTCGGACGCCATGATCGTAGTGACAAGCAAGTCAATGTGATTGAAATATAGTTATTCTGTCGTTGCGGTGGCTTCGGACTCCATTCTTCCGCAACAGGCCCCGGCACCGGTTTGCGAAGCCACGGAGGTAGCCGAAAGGGTACTTTTGAAGGTTGGAAACCTTGGGTACTGCCCCCTCAAAAAGTCGCCTAAGGGCATCCAAGGCCACGCGATCTCCTCTCTGCCGCACTCCCAGGCCATAACCTACTGAACTAATTCCGTAATTCCCGGTGCCGCAGCGACCACTACTGGACATGAACACTGAACATATTTCTCTTGATTGGACATGTGTAGATATTTCTACATGGTTCTACCTATTTCTACCTCGTTATTCTCTACCAAACGTGTACATAGTCAACGCACTTATGGTACATTTCAGGTGCGTCTGCAACTTTTCATTGCTCACTTCAACCCACTCGCTAACTTCAACCCAAGCATCAAAAATAGGCCCTACGATTGGTCCACTGTTTTTTATCTCATTGTACAGTGGCGCCAACTGTTGGTGACGAAATAAATTATACAACTTGCTATGCCTCTCGACGACCTGGGCGAAAAACGGTATTTGAGTGCTTACGTAAATGTGTTGTGCCGAAGAAGTCCGATGTGTACAACCACACAAGCGTTTTATATGCATTTGAACCAAGTGTATAAAAAAAAGCGACCGTGTTTTCACCGAGATGCGTTGTTGCCTGCGCATTGTCGTCTGCTGCGCGTCATCGGAGGTCTTCCGGCGGCAAAGAAAAGAGTTAAAAGATCGCTTCGACGGCTTGGCGCATGCTTTAAAGGATTATTTAGAGCCACTTGACCAGCTGCTAGATTAGTTTTGGAATTCAGTGTGATGCAGGCCGAGCGAGCACTGCAAATATCACGTCGTACCTATGTTGTGCCGGAGTGCCCGCGCAAGCGCCAATCGCTGGAGGCAGTTGCGCAGACGCAGAAACTATCGCAACAAAAAACCGCGCTTAAATAAACAGTAAATAACTTGATCGATTGTAGGGTTTAACGCGCCGACGCAACGCAGGCGATGAGGCGCGCCGTAGTGGAGGGCTCCGGATTAATTTTGACCACCTGGGGATCTTTAACGTGCGCCGAAATCTCGTACACACGGGTGTTTTTGCTTTTCGCC
Organism: Haemaphysalis longicornis; assembly: GCA_013339765.2. Classification (NCBI taxonomy): domain Eukaryota; kingdom Metazoa; phylum Arthropoda; class Arachnida; order Ixodida; family Ixodidae; genus Haemaphysalis; species Haemaphysalis longicornis. The sequence goes on along the minus strand of CM023452.1, from coordinate 71,071,131 downwards.
TCCATCAGAAAAGCGGCCGCCACGGCCGGGAATCGAACCCGCGACCTCTTGCTCAGCAGCGCAACGCCTTAGCCACTGAGCCACCGCGGCGGGTAAACAGTAAATAACTTAGGAAAGTACAAAAAAAATTATGCACCTTTAAAATAAACTTGAACGTTAAATTGTCAGATTGCATAATTACTGTGTTTTTTTGGAAATTGCGTGTGGTGGCCACAGTGGCGCCACCGTAGGCACGATCCAAAGCAGGTGGGGGTCCAGGTGAAAGCCGTTTTTTGAGGCGGAGTTTCGCAACTGCCTACATCGAAGAGCTTTGCTTGAAACCACTGCGCCATCTGCGGATTGCAGAGCGAAACAGACGATGGGAAGTCAAGCTCTTTCCACGACAGGAAGAACCCAAATGGGGTAGCAGACGACCAAAAAATGTGAAAGGAGGTTATTTGATCGTCTGCTACCGCATTTGGTTCCTTCAACGGTAGGAAGGAGCCAAAGGAGGTAGCGGACGATCATAAAATGTAAAACTCGGTGATAAAACAAAGCTAACGTTTCTTGTCAGCTATGAACCATGGGAACATTTTGTTATTATTGGTATCAGCTCTCTATCAACTATTTGTGATTATCGCAAACTAGGATCAGAGATTTTGTGATCGCCTGCTACCTTATTTGGCTCCTTCCTACCGTGAATCCTAATCGTCCGTTTGGCTTTGCTTACCCCAGCTGCCGCCATCCTTCCAATATAAGCTTGCACAGAATTGTACGTCCAAATCGGCCGCCATTTTCAATTGGCGAAAACCGCTTTTATTTATTTTCAGAATAAACAGGTAACTACCCTTAGCGAAAAGTAATACGTTTGAAATACGTACGAGTACGCTTGAAGTGAATTTCAAATATGCTTTGTATTTGTAAATGTATTTTAAGTGCATTAAAAATTGCATTTTCTCAATTTTTAGTAAATATTGAAAATACATTATTTAAAATGCAGGAAAAATACAGTGCTTTTAAGTACCCTCCAAATAGATTAAAAATGCACTGAACCTCACAAATGTGCGCTTAAGGCATTCAGAATATATTGAAAATGTATTTCTTCCAGCCAAACGATCATGGTGTAAATGCACTGTAAATATTATAAAAATACACTTACCTAACTACATTTACAACAGCACTCTGAGTATACTTTAAAAGTGTGCTGAAGCATGGAAATATACTCCGAATATATTCGAAATATATTTCAAATGCCTTTTACGTTTGTGGAACGAACATGGTAGAAATACACTCTCAATGCATTAAAAATACTTATTGAAAATACATTTTAAATGTATTCATAAAGCTTTGCCGAAATACATTTCGAGTACACGGCAGGCGCTGCTTCAGTTGCTGAATTGTAAGAGGCGCATCTGAAATGCGAAAATCGCGGCGTTCGCAGGCCCCATGTTAAGGTGGCTAGAATGGGGAGGTGTGAGTACCGGCGGCGGAAACATGACTCCAAAGCGCGCAAATGCCACGGGCGGCGCTGTTGACCAAGGCGCGGTAGGGCGCGGTAAGGCGCGCAGCTGGAATGAGCGCGCCGCCGGCATCGCGTCGGCTGCATTTCTACCATCAAGGGGTAAACGAACCCGTTGCGATATGGCGAGCTTTCTGGAAGAGTAAAAGAGAATATTTATCACTAAAAAAATTTTATGAGCCCATTTCATTACACCCATGAAATTTAGTTTTACGGGAACAGTTCGCATTGCATGCAGTTTCAAAAGCACGTACGTTTGCACATTACGTGAAGTGGCTCCGGCTTCTATTAAAAAAAACTTGGAGTTGTATAATGTGCACTGACACCGCCCGGTACACAGGCGCCTTGCATTTCGCTTCCCTCGAAATACGGCCGCCGTCCTCGAGATCGGCACTACCGCATGGGCCTGCAAACTGTCAATAACTGAAGGCGTCTCGGAGTACACCGCGCTTTCTGCTACCCTTAACAAACCGCCAGACCGCATGCAGTTATCCCGCTCACATCAGAAATGATAGCAGACATCGAAGCAACCCATCTGGTCTCGTCATGAAATCGTTTATTTACAATAAAAAAAACGGTTTATTTACATGTGAAGATACAAATTTAACTATATTTACAGGTGCCCATTAGCACCTGTATATAAGAAACACACAAAAAGCATTTACCGCTGAAAAGAAAACAAGAACTATTCACCGGGGAAGAACTATTTGCATAGTGAAGAAGAAAAAAAAAAAAAGCATTAACAGGTGAAAAAAAAATGTTCATAGTGAGGATACTAAAAGAAGATATGAAGTAGGAAAAACTATTTTCAGATGAAGAAAAACAAACTACTGACAGGTGATGAAGAAACAAAAAGTATTTACAGGTGAAGAGAGAACAAAAGTATATTTATTGGGGGAAAAGAAAAAGATTTAACAGCGGAGCGGTTGTACAAGCCGTAAGTTCGCTGTAGCAGAAAATAGATACCAAGAAAATGCCGAGCCCTCGTGAGCGCGTGCCTCGCGGCGACCACCGAGCGTCTTCGGCACGGGAAGTGGCTTTAGTTAAAAAAAAAAAAAAAAACAGCGCTGTCGTCAAGCCCTACCGCCCATGTAAAAAGAAAAAAAAACAAAAAAAACTTCAGCGCTAATGCGGAAGTTCCCGCCACCGCTGCCTCGAGAATTGATGAGAAGAGCACGGTACGTGGAAGTCTACAATGCTGAGGATGACTTTGCATCTACCACTCGCCGCGAAGACGACGGCATCTTCGATGCATATTACGACGATTACTAGCTCCCAAACAATGCAACTAAACAATGATACTAAAAACTTAACTATGCGTCCGGCAATGCCCAACCACAAGAGCTTAGTCATTCAAGTATTGCGCGTGAATGCAAGCTTCCCTGAATTTTTTTATAAGTGAAGAATTAAAAAAAATTGGTAAAATTCAGCCTGCATCATGCAAGGTTTCACTGCATTCAGTTTCTTCTCATTACCTAGCTAGTTCACACCTTAAGTAGAAACTGTATCCTCCTAAGGCAATAAAACCGTATAGCGTGAAGCTCAGGGCAGCAAAATGGTCTCGGCAGCGGCCAGCCAATCTGCGGCACATCACCCATTGACTAGCGAATTTCTGCCGCGGCTTTAGCATGCAAACGTACGTTACGCTGAATGCGCAAGTTAGTTTGTTTTCTCCGTTTGCTCCGTCGTCTTCTTTGCTGTCGACAGCATCGCACCCCGAACAGATGCCCGAACGGGAGAACGACGCGAGACAGTCCACAACGCACGACGAAGCTGGCCACGGCGAGGGCAGGGAGAGCGCGGGCAGGACGGAGCGGCCGGCTGCGGCTACCGCGCCTCGACGGGCAGCGCCACATTTTCCCTGGTGTCATCTGCGCGCAAGGGAGTCACGCGCGGCCGAAGGAAGGCGCCGCGGTACTCACACCTTCCCATTCTAGCCACCTTACCCATGTAGACGACAGTTCCAGGCATTGCGAACTTCGCAAGTGCGAATGTTCGTTCCAGCGGATTCGCAGGCGAAATTCGCTCCATGTAGAACGGGCTTTAGATGGACAACCCTGGCTATGCTTGCGAGGGCGAGCAGCTCGGCGCCTCTCACTGTCGCTCACTACCTCCTTCTCTGTGCCCGGCACCTGCGGCGCGAGTTGAGCGGCGCACCCCTCTTTCACGTTTTGTCTGCCTTCGCTGCGTTTCTTTTGCCTGTCCTGTGGTGTTTTCGGACTCCTCAACGCGCGGTCGTCGGGTGGACGCAGTCTCTGCTTGGACGGCGCGTTGCAGCGGCGTTGGCCGTCTAGCCAAGGTAAGCATGATATACCGGCTATTTGCGCGTACGGTGTCGCACTACAATTAATGGACGTATGTTTGCCTTGCAATCGAAGAGTGCTAATGCCCTTTATGAAATCCGCACGTGGTTGTTAAGCTTACCTCCACCTGCGAGCAAGATTTCCTACCGTAACTACGCCGTGCAAGGGAATGTACTCACAAATCAACGACAGCAAGAAGACGTAAAAAAATGGATTTTAGTTCTTCCCTTTTTGCGCCTAATTTTTAGCTCTGCCCTGCTGAGTGGACGGGGAACTGTTGCTACGAGTTTCCTTGTAGATCGAGTTATTCCGTTCTTAACTTATTGAGGACTAACACTTGCATTAAACACATAACAGCCAGGAACGTTTTTAGCACAGCCTGTTCACAGAAAGTCCGCCGTCCATGTTTACGCGCTTGAGAAATTTGCGAAGTGTATCCAGGGACGCAGCTTTCTTTTGTTTTCTGTTCGCAGCAGCTGCTCACAGCTGCGCATGTTCACAGCAGCCGCCGTACGGGGAAATAACCCAGTTTGGGGCATACATGCATCCGACTGATGCGCATTGCCGGGCCTACGATAATCCGAGCAGCCTTCGCGATTTTTGTCGGTCGCATGTCGCCATTCTGTCAACTAAAGCCATGAAAGAGTTTATGCCGTCTGTTTCGAAGTGACCAAAAGTGTTAAAAGCGACCCACGTAATCTTCGGTGCAAGTGGCAGTAGCGAAAGTGCTTCATGCCCAGGGACTACAAATGATTTGTCCATCTAAGACAAACTGTATGAGAGTAGCCGCTAAGTTACAATCAGTTTCTGTTCCTACCGCCACCCATAACGAAGAACCAGCAAAGGAAGGGTGAGGAGGGGGACTTCGAGGGAGGCAACCAGTTCCCCCGCACGAGACCCCTCGGTTCTCGGAACGGGTCTCCCGGGCGGGTTCGTCTCTTTTGTTCCTTGGATTGCTCCCCCAAAACTTCGCGAAACGTCAGGACGTTGGACCCTTCCTCTTTTGTGTTTCCTAGCAACTTTTTCCCTCCTTGCTGTATTCATTTCGTAGCGCATTCACGAACACGTGTGCGCGTTCCGAGAGGCCCTTCGGCGCGCTCGTGGTCGACTGACAGGCACGCGGAACCCGACGCGCTAACGCTGGACCACGCCACCTGAGAATTTCAAAAATGTGCCCAAAGGCACCGAAAACAGCGTGGGCTGCTTGGCTGTTCTGTGTGTTTAGAAGAGGCAATTGTCCATTTGCGTCTAATACCTGTGACACACGGCAACGCTATAGTTCATATCACAAGCTAGCTGCAGCACTGTGGAGGCTACATTGTTGTCCCCCTCAGGGCGCCTAACTCACCGCGAAGGAAGCGACAAAAGGCGCCGGGGCCGTGCGGTGCCACTTGCCGAGAGGGGAGAAGGGAGTGTCCTTTCAGGACCCCCTTCACGGCGGATTAGGCGCCCTCAGTGGGCGCACTATTGATAACAATGTAGCCTCCACAGTGCTGCAGCTAGCTTGTGATATGAACTATAGATCTCCTTTAAACCGAACTCCTTTCCCTACGTGAAAAGACATTTTGTGGAAAGGAGCGGCGCTGCTGACACACAGCAAACCCGATCTCCTTTATGTAGTTCTCGTAACTGACACACCATTAAAGTAGCGCTAGCAGTTCTGTAAAAAATGCATGCACAATAACAAAAATAAATGGCGATTAAAAAAACTTGTTTAATATTTTAGAGAGAAACCGTGCGTCTTATTGTTGTTTTTAAGAAAAATAATGGGTAGTTTTACATATTTGTAATAAACAGTAACGATGGAGTGATTTTTTGGCCTATGTTCCGTGCCTTATCTGGCAACAGTGGGTCAATGTTGTCGATGTTGTCGACCAACGTGGTTGTCGACGTTGTGCTAATTCTGTTCTGTTTTTTCGGCGTTCTGTTTTTTCGGCGTGTGTCCTAATGGACGAAGCGAGCAGTTGCGACGAGGATCGTGAAGAAATCGGAGCGTTGACCGCCTTGCTCTTCTCGCTGGAGGCCGACATCGATGCCGCCAAAGCGCGAACTGAAACACTCAAACGGCACCTCCTCTTGTCCAGCAACATGTTGACGGCGTCGGCTGCAACGCGTACTCTAACACGCGAAAGGTGGACCTATTCGCGTCAGACGACGTGGTTCGAACACACAGTGCCACAGTACAGTGAGAACGACTTCAAGCAACAGTTTCGTGTGACGCGGGCAACGTTCCGGTTCCTAGTGGAGAGCCTGCGCCCTCTTCTTGAGAGAGAAGAAACAGGCATACGTGACTGTATTGCCGTCGAAAAAGTCGTCGGCATTGGCCTCTACAAGCTGTGCTCGACGGCGGAAGACCGCAGCGTGGCCCATATTTTCGGTGTGGGCCGCTCAACCGTGAATGGCATATACCGGGAATTTTGCGAGGCCGTAATTGCCGTTCTGGAGAATGAGTGGCTCCGCATGATGACGCCTAGCGAAATGCCCCAACACATTCGGGAATTTGAGGCAGTGTGCGGATTCCCTCAGGGAGTCGGAGCCCTAGATGGGTGTCACTTTCCCATCTCTCCTGAAGTGGAGAATGCTACTGACTACCACAACTACAAGGGGTGGTAAGTGTTTGCTGTTTAATTCACAGGCTGCTCAGCACCGTTTATTGTTCCCGTCTAAGCGATTTTTATTTCCTCAGTTTTTTTTTTTTGATAATCACCATTCGTGTCGACCAAGACTAAAGAAGCACATTTTATTGCTAATCGCCATTTGTGTCTATCTAAATGAAAACAAAGCAGATTTTACTGCAAAGATAAATAGTGGTTTGCGACATGGTTTTTAGTGCTAAAAGTTGACGAAAACAAGGAGACAGGGCAATTGCTACCTGTCCTCTTGGTGCAGCGTAATCATGAACTGTGCCCTAAAATGGTTTATTTTTCAATCGGGTTTTGCAACAAAAATGGTGTCATTATATGATAACTGTTTGACACTCACTTCTCTTTGCAGGTACAGCATCATCCTCCTGGCCCTGGTGGACCATAAATACCGCTTCCGGTTCGTGAATGTGGGAGCCCCAGGACGCTGCCACGACTCGCACGTGTACCAGCTTTCCAAACTTGCCAGAATGGTTGGGGGGCCCCTTTTCAAAGCCCCGGAGGCCACAATATGTGGCACACAAGTGCCACCAGTCATTTTATGTGACCAGGCATTCCCACTAACACCAAACCTCATGAAGCCGTTCGGGCACAGTGGATTGCTCAGCGAGGAACAGAGAGCATTCAATTACAACCTCTCAAAAGCGAGAAGAATTGTGGAAAATGCCTTTGGAAGGCTTAAAGCAAGGTTCCGGTTCACCATGAAGCGCATGGAATGTGATGTCGAGAATGCCCGTTTAGTTATTCGAGCATGCTGCATCCTCAACAACATTTGTGAGGATTTCAACGACACCATTCAGCACCAGTGGCTCACTGAAGTTCGTCAGTTTGATGTTGCATTTCCACAGCCTTCACGCACGACGCAAGCTCAAGTTGGAACGGCTGCAGCCGTTCGATCAGCACTTGCAGACTATTGCAGGCAAAGGAACTGACCATGCGATAAGCAAGCCGAAAATGCTCGAAGAACACCATGCTAAGGCTTTTTCCTTGTTCAGTTTTTTTTATTAAAGAACCTGGTCATGGCGTCGACCAGCTTCTCCTGTACCTTCAGATGCTGCCGGCGCAGGTCCATTTCCTCCTTATGGGCTGCATCTAGTTGGCTCATCATGGCCTGCTGCTGCTGCAACAGGGCTTGCTGAAACTCCGTCCCTGTGCTTTTCCGCTTGCGCGAGCGCTGCTGGGGTGCCCGCTGCTCCAGTCGACCACCGCTGTGGAAGCGGGCTTCTGGTGTTTGCTGCCCACCTGCTGCGGCTGCACAACTCTCAAGATCCTCGCCATCTGTCAATGTGAAGCAGCTGTCTTGGCTGCTCGCAGCTGAGGAGCTCGGCGACGGCGCCGCTTCCTCCCATGGATTAGTCATCTCTGCGATGATCTGCAACAACATAATAAATCAGACGGGAAGTTTCCTACTTTGCACATGCTGGAGCACGGGTCATTATTGCACAAAAGCACAACCCTGGCGCAAGCCTAAGATCTACGTGAAGAAATCATACTGCCATTCATGGAAGGAACTTCAGTGCACATTACTAACTGTCAAAAGTTTGATTAATAATTTGTACAAATTCTTCAGCAGAAGCCACCTTTATACATTCTACTTGTAGTCATGTGGTGTTATTTATTACTAATTACATTTACCTTTGAACAACTCAACAACATAGCCAATCGTAAGTGCATCACATGTATTAAGGTGAACAAGAAGAACAAAGTCTCTTGCCTCTTCAACTGTGCCGCCGGGTTCTGCTCCACTCTCCTCCATGAGTGTCGGGTCATTCATTGGCAGTGATCCCAAAAAACCTTCTTATGTCCTTAAAAAAGGGCCAATCAGGTGGTGATGAGCCAGTCGTTTGCCCTCGCTGGAGCTTCCTGCATGTACAAATATTAAGATGGATATAATATTCACCGACCAGAAATCACATTACCAGCAGCTTTTTGGACACATTTGACAATTTTTGGGTTAGCAAAAACAGGTAATGTTTAACACAACTAATTTTAAATCGTAGCTAAATATCATTGCTTGTGTTCATAGTTCAGTCAAAGCATGTATTTTTTCATCTGGCATGTTATTGTATATTGCATATACAATTAAGCACATAAAAATTACATGAAAGCAAACATTAATAAGCACACGCCTAGACTTGTTTCTGTACAGTGCATCTTATGCCCCCCGTAAGGAATTTTTTTTTTGCTGTGGTGACACAAGTAAAGTTTTACCCACAGAATTTTTGAAGGGTCAACCCACAGCTATACACACACACACACACACACGATAACGAAAAACTGATCGGCTTTATGTTTAAGCTGTGAAGAGTTCGCACTCGTACAAAATAACAGTATTTGTTTTATCAAATTAGGTGAGACCCATTGTATTTTTCGCTTAATTTTTCTTTCTCGCTCTGCGAAAATATTACTACCCGTCTTTACCACACTGCACCGACTTTGGTCTCACGCTGTTTGAACACACGTATAAAAAAAAAGTAGCCTGAAGTGGCCCATGCATTTCTCACCTGAACGTTTGGCCCAAGTTCTCAATTTTTGAGTGCACTTGGGCCTTGGTGCGCGGAATTCCGGCAGCGGTTAACTGCGCAGCTATGCTTCCATGCACATTTCCGTTGTGCTTTTGGGCACGGAGTTCCTCTAAATTGTCCTCCCATAATCTTATGAGGGCCCAGGTCTCCCTCTCTGACCAGTGTACTCGGTGCTTCTTGCGCGTTGCGCCTCTCATGGGCGGCTCTTGGTTGTGCAAATCTGCCATACCGCCGCGGCACTCGCAGTTCGTAGCCGGTCGTGGTTAGTTCAGCGTCACTGTGATAGTCCAAAAAGGGCGGGAAAAGCGCGAGTAGCGAGAGTACATTCCTCCATGCGAGAGTAGCAACAAGTGGCAATGGTGGCACAACGCCGACGTATGGGGGGAGAACGAGGGTATAAAAAATGCATTACGATTCGCCTTCTTTGGTGCAATTTAATTTCATTGCAGTTTTAAAAATGTATGAAAGTATTAGGAAATCGCATTTGGCCTGTTTAAGTTTTGAGATGCTCATGGTTTGCAAGCGCCTGCTTGCGAGGCTACGCCGCTGCTCCTTTTCGTCTGGAAAAGGAGATGGGCGAACACCCCTTACGGGAAATGCACGCTTCCATGAGGAGATTCTCCTTTGTCGTGTGTCACCGAGGCGAACGCCGTTTCGGTAGCAGTCCTTCTCTGCAAAGGCCTTTTAGGCGCCCGTGTGTCAGGGGTATAAAGGGTGTACTTAAACGAGTTTCTTATAGGTGTCACGGGTATTTACGAAGGAAATACTTTTTACTTGATGGTCCCTGACGCTAACAGGTGTTTATCTCTTTTTTGTGTGTTAAAGACGCGAGCATTTACAATTATTTTCCGCGTTGCTCCCTAATTAAATGATGACGTTTGTCTGTGTACAGCAAAAAGTATAAAATTACCTGCCGGTGATGTGCGGCGGAGAGCAAAAAAATTAATGTGTGTGCAAGCACAAATACACGTTTTCTGGCGTTGCTTATTTTAATCGCTTCGGTGAGGTGCCTACGATATGAGAGCTTGTTATTTTAAGGACGGCATGAAATTTTTCTTGTTTTTCGAAATAACCTTGCTTTGCCTTTCCTTTGAAAGCATTGTTGAGTGCACACGCCAGTCTAATGACATTTATGTAAGCTTTCTACTGCAATCCTGCCCATGCATTTTTAATTGTTTCGCTGCGGACTATTTTTTTAGAACGTAATCTCCGAAGAAGGTGACGCTGAAATATGCAACACATAACAATAATTGTAGTTAATAAGATTACTGCTTATCTTATTTTATTAGCGTCCTGTGAGGTCACAGACCAGTTTTGTTTAAGTTAGTTTAAAAACTAGAATTGCCACCATTTCAATTTAACTCAAGCGCCTAAGTAAGAGAAGTAGCATAACTTTAAGAACTGTTGCATGTTTCGTAACGTTGTTATCTTAGCTCTGTCTTTTTTTTTCCTAATTTTCGCTAATTTTTATCCCTAGACAATGTCCAAACATAAGCCTCCCGCCCCCCCCCCCCCCCCCCTTCCACCATTCTTTCTTAAAAATGGTATTGAAGATCCGATGCCCCATGACAATATAAACTATGCTTACCATTACATAAATTGTCTTACGTCCTTCAAAGGGGCATTGTTCTCACGGAGGGCTTTTTTTTCTCTGAAGGGGAAACTAAAAAATTCTTGCTCGCGAGGTACGTTGGCACGGCTAGAGAAAAGGCCTGATTGATTTGACATTTATTTGCCTCTAAAAAAAGTGTTTCACTAATATTTTCCCATTTTCTGTTCACTGCAGGTGCTGGTGAAATTTCCCGCGTGGAGAATCCGAAGTACGAAGACTCTGATGCACAACGCTTCATCTGCGCTGGCTACCGAGGTGGCTGAAGGGCATTCATTCCTGCTGCTTAGTAATGGCGAAATTGGCCGCTCGACTGAGGTGTACAATAAACAACTTTCAAACTGCCAATTTGTGCGCATACATGCTGTTCTTTTCAGTCACTTGCTGGCCCGCATTCCGATCATGGCTGGTTTACATTTTCACAATGGAGTATATCTTTAGCCTAGTGCCTATTAAACTTTTTTTGAAACTACAATATGATAGTTTCTAGTTGAACGGTAACAATTCCCACTAAGACACATTGCCATGGCATCTCTCAATGTATTTAGGTTTTATTTAGTATACACTAGTAACACATTTTGAGTATATTTGAAGCAGTATTTATTGTGCATTTAAAATGCATTACTAATACATTTTGCACGTATTTTAAATTACATTTTCTGAGCATTTTTAATGCATTTCAAATGCATGAAATATATATTTTTCATGCACTGCTTATGTATTTTTGAGGTACATTCTAAATACATTGTAAATGTATTCGAAATGCATTTCGAATGTGGACAAAATAATGCAGAATAAATACAAAGTTAATATATGTATTGAAATGCATTCAAAATACATTAAAAATAACGGCATCTTTTTGCTAAGGGTAGACAAAAGTACCTTGAATTTCTGTGTTTTCCTCCCGCCGAAGGTAACGTCTCCTATGACAGGCACAAAGCTTGTGAACATGTATTCAATAATTATGAGGAATTGTCGGGTGCATTTTTAAGTTTTTGTTCTCTTCTAACTAATGAGGTACTAACATTCTTTTAGGCGCATTGCCGCTTTTATTGCGTGGTCACGAGTTACACGTTTCTTCAGAGTATGCTTTCGCGGTTAGTTACCAACTAGTATTGGAGGCAAAGACCATTGTTCCGAAACACGTACCTCCTAACGTGTTCGTACCACTGAAACTATGGTAATCCGACGATTTCATCGCGGGAGAAAAAAAACTTCCTCGTTCGGATGCTGTGCTGGGGGGTTGAGCAGGTTTGCTGTGCAAATAGCCTGCCCGCTAAGCTAATTCTGTACTCGACCATGGTTGAATTATTTGGATATTTACGCGAACATTTGGGTGGTGAGGTGAAATTGAACACGGAAGCTTTTGTGTTGTTTTTCAAGCGTTGTCAATGTTTCTTGGCTATCTGTGGCCGTGAACCTACAGCGGTGTTACTACGACGATAATTAAAACACTTTAAAATTTTACTAAGGCGAACTGCTGCTTGGTCGCAATAAAACTTTGTTGTTGTTGTTCTATTTTGTTTGACACCAGGAACAACGACGGTACCCTTAGCAAAAATGATGCCGTACTTTTTAATGTATTTTGAATGCATTTAATACATATATTAACTTTGTATTTATTCTGCATTATTTTGTCCACATTCGAAATGCATTTCGAATACATTTACCAATGTATTTAGAATGTACCTCAAAAATACATAAGCAGTGCAGAAAAATATATATTTAATGCATTGAAATGCATTAAAAATGCTCAGACAATGTAATTTAAAATACGTGCAAAATGTATTAGTAATGCCTTTTAAATGCACAATAAATACTGCTTCAAATATACTCAAAATGGTGTTACTAGTGTTATAAATAAAACCTAAATACATTGAGAGATGCCATGGCAATGTGTTTAGTGGGAATTGTTTACCGTTCTAACTAGAAACTTCATATTGTAGTTTCAAAAAAGTTTAATAGGCACTAGGCTAAAGATATACTCCATTGTGAAAATGTAAACCAGCCATGATCGGAATGCGGGCCAGCAAGTGACTGAAAAGAACAGCATGTATGCGCCACAAATTGGGCAGTTTGAAAGTGTTTATTGTACACCTCAGTCGAGCGGCCAATTTCGCCATTACTAGCAGCAGGAATGAATGCCCTTCAGCCACCTCGGTAGCCAGCGCAGATTGAAGCGTTGTGCATCAGAGTCTTCGTACTTCGGATTCTCCACGCGGGAAATTTCACCAGCACCTGCAGTGAACAGAAAATGGGAAAATATTAGTGAAACACTTTTTTTAGAGGCAAATAAATGTCAAATCAATCAGGCCTTTTCTCTAGCCGTGCCAACGTACCTCGCGAGCAAGAATTTTTTAGTTTCCCCTTCAGAGAAAAAAAAAGCCCTCCGTGAGAACAATGCCCCTTGAAGGACGTAAGACAATTTATGTAATGGTAAGCATAGTTTATATTGTCATGGGGCATCGGATCTTCAATACCATTTTTAAGAAAGAATGGTGGAAGGGGGGGGGGGGGCGGGAGGCTTATGTTTGGACATTGTCTAGGGATAAAAATTAGCGAAAATTAGGAAAAAAAAAGACAGAGCTAAGATAACAACGTTACGAAACATGCAACAGTTCTTAAAGTTATGCTACTTCTCTTACTTAGGCGCTTGAGTTAAATTGAAATGGTGGCAATTCTAGTTTTTAAACTAACTTAAACAAAACTGGTCTGTGACCTCACAGGACGCTAATAAAATAAGATAAGCAGTAATCTTATTAACTACAATTATTGTTATGTGTTGCATATTTCAGCGTCACCTTCTTCGGAGATTACGTTCTAAAAAAATAGTCCGCAGCGAAACAATTTAAAAATGCATGGGCAGGATTGCAGTAGAAAGCTTACATAAATGTCATTAGACTGGCGTGTGCACTCAACAATGCTTTCAAAGGAAAGGCAAAGCAAGGTTATTTCGAAAAACAAGAAAAATTTCATGCCGTCCTTAAAATAACAAGCTCTCATATCGTAGGCACCTCACCGAAGCGATTAAAATAAGCAACGCCAGAAAACGTGTATTTGTGCTTGCACACACATTAATTTTTTTGCTCTCCGCCGCACATCACCGGCAGGTAATTTTATACTTTTTGCTGTACACAGACAACGTCATCATTAATTAGGGAGCAACGCGGAAAATAATTGTAAATGCTCGCGTCTTTAACACACAAAAAAGAGATAAACACCTGTTAGCGTCAGGGACCATCAAGTAAAAAGTATTTCCTTCGTAAATACCCGTGACACCTATAAGAAACTCGTTTAAGTACACCCTTTATACCCCTGACACACGGGCGCCTAAAAGGCCTTTGCAGAGAAGGACTGCTACCGAAACGGCGTTCGCCTCGGTGACACACGACAAAGGAGAATCTCCTTCACGGAAGCGGGCATTTCCCGTAAGGGGTGTTCGCCCATCTCCTTTTCCAGACGAAAAGGAGCAGCGGCGTAGCCTCGCAAGCAGGCGCTTGCAAACCATGAGCATCTCAAAACTTAAACAGGCCAAATGCGATTTCCTAATACTTTCATACATTTTTAAAACTGCAATGAAATTAAATTGCACCAAAGAAGGCGAATCGTAATGCATTTTTTATACCCTCGTTCTCCCCCCATACGTCGGCGTTGTGCCACCATTGCCACTTGTTGCTACTCTCGCATGGAGGAATGTACTCTCGCTACTCGCGCTTTTCCCGCCCTTTTTGGACTATCCAGTGACGCTGAAACTAACCACGACCGGCTACGAACTGCGTAGTGCCGCGGCGATATGGCAGATTTGCACAACCAAGAGCCGCCCATGAGAGGCGCAACGCGCAAGAAGCACCGAGTACACTGGTCAGAGAGGGAGACCTGGGCCCTCATAAGATTATGGGAGGACAATTTAGAGGAACTCCGTGCCCAAAAGCACAACGGAAATGTGCATGGAAGCATAGCTGCGCAGTTAACCGCTGCCGGAATTCCGCGCACCAAGGCCCAAGTGCACTCAAAAATTGAGAACTTGGGCCAAACGTTCAGGTGAGAAATGCATGGGCCACTTCAGGCTACTTTTTTTTTATACGTGTGTTCAAACAGCGTGAGACCAAAGTCGGTGCAGTGTGGTAAAGACGGGTAGTAATATTTTCGCAGAGCGAGAAAGAAAAATTAAGCGAAAAATACAATGGGTCTCACCTAATTTGATAAAACAAATACTGTTATTTTGTACGAGTGCGAACTCTTCACAGCTTAAACATAAAGCCGATCAGTTTTTCGTTATCGTGTGTGTGTGTGTGTGTGTATAGCTGTGGTTGACCCTTCAAAAATTCTGTGGGTAAAACTTTACTTGTGTCACCACAGCAAAAAAAAAATTCCTTACGGGGGGCATAAGATGCACTGTACAGAAACAAGTCTAGGCGTGTGCTTATTAATGTTTGCTTTCATGTAATTTTTATGTGCTTAATTGTATATGCAATATACAATAACATGCCAGATGGGAAAATACATGCTTTGACTGAACTATGAACACAAGCAATGATATTTAGCTACGATTTAAAATTAGTTGTGTTAAACATTACCTGTTTTTGCTAACCCAAAATTGTCAAATGTGTCCAAAAGCTGCTGGTAATGTGATTTCTGGTCGGTGAATATTATATCCATCTTAATATTTGTACATGCAGGAAGCTCCAGCGAGGGCAAACGACTGGCTCATCACCACCTGATTGGCCCTTTTTTAAGGACATAAGAAGGTTTTTGGGATCACTGCCAATGAATGACCCGACACTCATGGAGGAGAGTGGAGCAGAACCCGGCGGCACAGTTGAAGAGGCAAGAGACTTTGTTCTTCTTGTTCACCTTAATACATGTGATGCACTTACGATTGGCTATGTTGTTGAGTTGTTCAAAGGTAAATGTAATTAGTAATAAATAACACCACATGACTACAAGTAGAATGTATAAAGGTGGCTTCTGCTGAAGAATTTGTACAAATTATTAATCAAACTTTTGACAGTTAGTAATGTGCACTGAAGTTCCTTCCATGAATGGCAGTATGATTTCTTCACGTAGATCTTAGGCTTGCGCCAGGGTTGTGCTTTTGTGCAATAATGACCCGTGCTCCAGCATGTGCAAAGTAGGAAACTTCCCGTCTGATTTATTATGTTGTTGCAGATCATCGCAGAGATGACTAATCCATGGGAGGAAGCGGCGCCGTCGCCGAGCTCCTCAGCTGCGAGCAGCCAAGACAGCGTCTTCACATTGACAGATGGCGAAGGATCTTGAGAGTTGTGCAGCCGCAGCAGGTGGGCAGCAAACACCAGAAGCCCGCTTCACAGCGGTGGTCGACTGGAGCAGCGGGCACCCCAGCAGCGCTCGCGCAAGCGGAAAAGCACAGGACGGAGTTTCAGCAAGCCCTGTTGCAGCAGCAGCAGGCCATGATGAGCCAACTAGATGCAGCCCATAAGGAGGAAATGGACCTGCGCCGGCAGCATCTGAAGGTACAGGAGAAGCTGGTCGACGCCATGACCAGGTTCTTTAATAAAAAAAACTGAACAAGGAAAAAGCCTTAGCATGGTGTTCTTCGAGCATTTTCGGCTTGCTTATCGCATGGTCAGTTCCTTTGCCTGCAATAGTCCTGCAAGTGCTGATCGAACGGCTGCAGCCGTTCCAACTTGAGCTTGCGTCGTGCGTGAAGGCTGTGGAAATGCAACATCAAACTGACGAACTTCAGTGAGCCACTGGTGCTGAATGGTTGTCGTTGAAATCCTCACAAATGTTGTTGAGGATGCAGCATGCTCGAATAACTAAACGGGCATTCTCGACATCACATTCCATGCGCTTCATGGTGAACCGGAACCTTGCTTTAAGCCTTCCAAAGGCATTTTCCACAATTCTTCTCGCTTTTGAGAGGTTGTAATTGAATGCTCTCTGTTCCTCGCTGAGCAATCCACTGTGCCCGAACGGCTTCATGAGGTTTGGTGTTAGTGGGAATGCCTGGTCACATAAAATGACTGGTGGCACTTGTGTGCCACATATTGTGGCCTCCGGGGCTTTGAAAAGGGGCCCCCCAACCATTCTGGCAAGTTTGGAAAGCTGGTACACGTGCGAGTCGTGGCAGCGTCCTGGGGCTCCCACATTCACGAACCGGAAGCGGTATTTATGGTCCACCAGGGCCAGGAGGATGATGCTGTACCTGCAAAGAGAAGTGAGTGTCAAACAGTTATCATATAATGACACCATTTTTGTTGCAAAACCCGATTGAAAATAAACCATTTTAGGGCACAGTTCATGATTACGCTGCACCAAGAGGACAGGTAGCAATTGCCCTGTCTCCTTGTTTTCGTCAACTTTTAGCACTAAAAACCATGTCGCAAACCACTATTTATCTTTGCAGTAAAATCTGCTTTGTTTTCATTTAGATAGACCAAATGGCGATTAGCAATAAATGTGCTTCTTTAGTCTTGGTCGACACGAATGGTGATTATCAAAAAAAAAAAACTGAGGAAATAAAAATCGCTTAGACGGGAACAATAAACGGTGCTGAGCAGCCTGTGAATTAAACAGCAAACACTTACCCACCCCTTGTAGTTGTGGTAGTCAGTAG
This sequence comes from Haemaphysalis longicornis, assembly GCA_013339765.2. Taxonomy (NCBI): domain Eukaryota; kingdom Metazoa; phylum Arthropoda; class Arachnida; order Ixodida; family Ixodidae; genus Haemaphysalis; species Haemaphysalis longicornis. The sequence goes on along the minus strand of CM023452.1, from coordinate 71,053,953 downwards.
CATTCTCCACTTCAGGAGAGATGGGAAAGTGACACCCATCTAGGGCTCCGACTCCCTGAGGGAATCCGCACACTGCCTCAAATTCCCGAATGTGTTGGGGGCATTTCGCTAGGCGTCATCATGCGGAGCCACTCATTCTCCAGAACGGCAATTACGGCCTCGCAAAATTCCCGGTATATGCCATTCACGGTTGAGCGGCCCACACACCGAAAAATATGGGCCACGCTGCGGTCTTCCGCCGTCGAGCACAGCTTGTAGAGGCCAATGCCGACGACTTTTTCGACGGCAATACAGTCACGTATGCCTGTTTCTTCTCTCTCAAGAAGAGGGCGCAGGCTCTCCACTAGGAACCGGAACGTTGCCCGCGTCACACGAAACGTTTGCTTGAAGTCGTTCTCACTGTACTGTGGCACTGTGTGTTCGAACCACGTCGTCTGACGCGAATAGGTCCACCTTTCGCGTGTTAGAGTACGCGTTGCAGCCGACGCCGTCAACATGTTGCTGGACAAGAGGAGGTGCCGTTGAGTGTTTCAGTTCGCGCTTTGGCGGCATCGATGTCGGCCTCCAGCGAGAAGAGCAAGGCGGTCAACGCTCCGATTTCTTTCACGATCCTCGTCGCAACTGCTCGCTTCGTCCATTAGGACACACGCCCGAAAAAACAGAACGCCGAAAAAACAGAACAGAATTAGCACAACGTCGACAACCACGTGGTCGACAACATCGACAACATTGACCCACTGTTGCCAGATAAGGCACGGAACATAGGCCAAAAAATCACTCCATCGTTACTGTTTATTACAAATATGTAAAACTACCCATTATTTTTCTTAAAAACAACAATAAGACGCACGGTTTCTCTCTAAAATATTAAACAAGTTTTTTAATCGCCATTTATTTTTGTTATTGTGCATGCATTTTTTACAGAACTGCTAGCGCTACTTTAATGGTGTGTCAGTTACGAGAACTACATAAAGGAGATCGGGTTTGCTGTGTGTCAGCAGCGCCGCTCCTTTCCACAAAATGTCTTTTCACGTAGGGAAAGGAGTTCGGTTTAAAGGATATCTATAGTTCTATCACAAGCTAGCTGCAGCACTGTGGAGGCTACATTGTATCAATAGTGCGCCCACTGAGGGCGCCTAATCCGCCGTGAAGAGGGGTCCTGAAAGGACCACTCCCTTCTCCCCTCTCGGCAAGTGGCACCGCACGGCCCCGGCGCCTTTTGTCGCTTCCTTCGCGGTGAGTTAGGCGCCCTGAGGGGGACAACAATGTAGCCTCCACAGTGCTGCAGCTAGCTTGTGATATGAACTATAGCGTTGCCGTGTGTCACAGGTATTAGACGCAAATGGACAATTGCCTCTTCTAAACACACAGAACAGCCAAGCAGCCCACGCTGTTTTCGGTGCCTTTGGGCACATTTTTTGAAATTCTCAGGTGGCGTGGTCCAGCGTTAGCGCGTCGGGTTCCGCGTGCCTGTCAGTCGACCACGAGCGCGCCGAAGGGCCTCTCGGAACGCGCACACGTGTTCGTGAATGCGCTACGAAATGAATACAGCAAGGAGGGAAAAAGGTGCTAGGAAACACAAAAGAGGAAGGGTCCAACGTCCTGACGTTTCGCGAAGTTTTGGGGGAGCAATCCAAGGAACAAAAGAGACGAACCCGCCCGGGAGACCCGTTCCGAGAACCGAGGGGTCTCGTGCGGGGGAACTGGTTGCCTCCCTCGAAGTCCCCCTCCTCACCCGCCTTTCTTCTCCTTCCTTCCTTTGCTGGTTCTTCGTTATGGGTGGCGGTAGGAACAGAAACTGATTGTAACTTAGCGGCTACTCTCATACAGTTTGTCTTAGATGGACAAATCATTTGTAGTCCCTGGGCATGAAGCACTTTCGCTACTGCCACTTGCACCGAAGATTACGTGGGTCGCTTTTAACACTTTTGGTCACTTCGAAACAGACGGCATAAACTCTTTCATGGCTTTAGTTGACAGAATGGCGACATGCGACCGACAAAAATCGCGAAGGCTGCTCGGATTCTCGTAGGCCCGGCAATGCGCATCAGTCGGATGCATGTATGCCCAAACTGGGTTATTTCCCCGTACGGCGGCTGCTGTGAACATGCGCAGCTGTGAGCAGCTGCTGCGAACAGAAAACAAAAGAAAGCTGCGTCCCTGGATACACTTCGCAAATTTCTCAAGCGCGTAAAACATGGACGGCGGACTTTCTGTGAACAGGCTGTGCTAAAAACGTTCCTGGCTGTTATGTGTTTAATGCAAGTTTTTAGTCCTCAATAGTTAAGAACGGAATAACTCGATCTACAAGGAAACTCGTAGCAACAATTCCCCCGTCCACTCAGCAGGGCAGAGCTAAAAATTAGGCGCAAAAAGGGAAGAACTAAAATCCATTTTTTTACGCCTTCTTGCTGTCGTTGATTTGGTGAGTACATTCCCTTGCACGGCGTAGTTACGGTAGGAAATCTTGCTCGCAGGTGGAGGTAAGCTTAACAACCACGTGCGCATTTCATAAAGGGCATTAGCACTCTTCGATTGCAAGGCAAACATACGTCCATTAATTGTAGTGCGACACTGTACACGCAAATAGCCGGTATATCATGCTTACCTTGGCTAGACGGCCAACGCCGCTGCAACGCGCCGTCCAAGCAGAGACTGCGTCCACCCGACGACCGCGCGTTGAGGAGTCCGAAAACACACAGGACAGGCAAAAGAAACGCAGCGAAGGCAGACAAAACGTGAAAGAGGGGTGCGCCGCTCAACTCGCGCCGCAGGTGCCGGGCACAGAGAAGGAGGTAGTGAGCGACAGTGAGAGGCGCCGAGCTGCTCGCCCTCGCAAGCATAGCCAGGGTTGTCCATCTAAAGCCCGTTCTACATGGAGCGAATTTCGCCTGCGAATCCGCTGGAACGAACATTCGCACTTGCGAAGTTCGCAATGCCTGGAACTGTCGTCTACATGGGGCCTGCGAACGCCGCGATTTTCGCATTTCAGATGCGCCTTGTTTGCAGACTGAATTAAGTTTGCCACCAGCAAAGGTTGTTGTGATTTTAACAAGGGTGGTTTTATTTCACTTTCTTGGCAAGTTGTTTCTGCCTGGTTTGCGGTAAATATAAGTTTATTTGCGGTTTTATATAAGAATCGCCAATTCTTTATCAATATACGCACACACAGCAGAAAAGACAAACGTTTTGTGTGCCCGCGCTTTTGTCGCGCTCATGCAAGCAACGCCATCTGGTTTCCAAGCGTGCAAGTGGTGCCGAGCTGTGCTCCTATTGGCCGCAGGTCCGGCCCCTCTACGCCGCACACGCCGCACGAGCGGCGTTTGCTCGACCGCTTCAAATGTTTGGCAGTTTGCCGCAGCAACGAAAAAAGGTGGTTTTGCCGCACGAGCGGCGCCGCATCAGCGAATTCGCAGGCGAAATCGCTCCATGTAGTACGGGCTTTAGGCGAATATTTTTCAGAAAAAGAAAATTTTCCAAGCCTCCAGAGCGATACCGTCGTAGCAACGCTGGCAAAGTGCAAATGTTTTCGTACAACTCGTTGAATTCGATGTTTTTGCTTTGCCGATTGCGTTGGAACACCGCCGCTTACATATTTGTACACCGAGTTTCTCTCTAATACGCAGAGTTATGTAGACAGCGCAGTAAGTGAAAGTATCTCTCTCAGTTTCTTTTATTATGAGGAAACATCGAGGAGAAATTCTCAGTACGTTTATTCATTTGAAATGTATTTTATCCGGCACTTCAGATATGCTTTACGTGAATCTTACAATTCAGCAACTGAAGCAGCGCCTGCGTGTACTCGAAATGTATTTCGGCAAAGCTTTATGAATACATTTAAAATGTATTTTCAATAAGTATTGTTTAATGCATTGAGAGTGTATTTCTACATGTTCGTTCACAAACGTAAAAGGCATTTGAAATATATTTCGAATATATTCGGAGTATATTTCCATGCTTCAGCCACACTTTTAAAGATACTCAGAGTGCTGTTGTAAATGTAGTTAGGTAAGTGTATTTTTATAATATTTACAGTGCATTTACACCATGATCGTTTGGCTGGAAGAAATACATTTTCAATATATTCTGAGTGCCTTAAGCGCACATTTGTGAGGTTCAGTGCATTTTTAATCTATTTGGAGGGTACTTAAAAGCACTGTATTTTTCCTGCATTTTAAATAATGTATTTTCAATATTTACTAAAAATTGAGAAAGTGCAATTTTTCATGCACTTAAAATACATTTACAAATACAAAGCATATTTGAAATGCACTTCAAGCGTACTCGTACGTATTTCAAACGTATTACTTTTCGCTAAGGGTAGAGAACATGGACACCGCTTAAAGAAGAGAGTACGTTCCTTTAAAACGAAACAAACGGAAATAAAGAAAAGTTTTATTGGCACTCAAGACTAATAAATAGGTTGTAAGAATCAGAAAGCAGTTGTTGGAGTGCATTTTAAGAACTTCGCACTAGAAATATCTGTAAAATATTTTCAGGCATTATAGGCAAAGGCTAATTTAGCCTTTTAGGCTAGATTTGAGGAGGGGCCGCAACAAGCTAGTACAAAAGAAGCCGATAAATGAGCGAACAGTAAGACGTAAAGTAGAAGAATTCAGGATCGCGCTGCAGAACCGATATTCCGCTCTTAACGAGGGAGCCGAGCTTACGACACAGGAAGCCAGCGACAAACTTACACGCATTATCACGGAGTGTGCAGTAGAAGTCGGGGGCACTATGGGTAGACAGGATAGTGATAAACTTTCACAGGAGACGAAAGATGTAATCAGGAAACGGCAAACCATGACAATCTCTACCGCAGCTGACAGAATAGAACTAGCGGAGCTCTCGAAGTTAATTAATAAGCGCAAGACAGCTGACATACGGAACACGTCATTTAATATGAAGAGATCGAATACTCTGAAAGAACGGAGGTAGCCTGAGAAGCACGTGAAGAGACGTCTTGGCGTGGGGAAAAAATCAGATGTATGCACTTAAGGATAAGCAAGGCAATGTCATCACAAATAGAGGTAAAATAGTCACAGTGGCCGAGGAGTTCTACAGGGATCTGTACAGTAGCCAGGACATCCAGGATAATGCCAAACGAGACAGTAGTTCAGAGGAGATAGACGAGACAGTAGTTCAGAGGAGATAGACATTCCACCAGTAACGACCGAAGAAGTCCAGGAAGGCTTTGAAAGAAATGAAAGGGTGCAAAGCACCTGGTGAGGATCAGATAACAGCACACCTCTTGAGGATGGCGGAGAAATTGTACTTGAAAAACTGGCAAACCTGTATACGCAATGCCTAATGACCGCAATGGTACCGGAATCTTGGAAGAACGTGAACATCATCCTAATCCATAAGAAAGGCGACATGAAGGACTTGAAAAATGACAGGCCGATCAGCTTACTGTCAGTCGTCTACAAGGTATTTACCAAGGTAATCGCTAACCGAATTTCTGCAACCTTAGATTTCAGTTAACCTAAAGAACAAGCAGGGTTCCGTAAAGGTTATTTCAACAATGGACCATATTCACACGATCAATCAGGTGTATAGAGAAAGTGCGGTGAGTTATACTGAACCCCTATATATAGCCTTCATAGATTATGAGAAAGCATTTGACTCGGTCGAAACCCTAGCAGTCATTCAGGCATTACGGAAACCAGGGGGGTAGATGAGCATTATGTAAGAATACTAGAGGATATCTTACAATGGGTCTACAGCTACCATCATCCTCCATAGGGAGAGCAGTAAATACCTATAAGGAAGGGTGTCAGACAAGGAGACACAATCTCTCCAATGTTATTCACAGCATGTTTACAAGTAGTATTCAGAACATTGGATTGGGAACAGGTGGGAGTAAGGGTTAATGGAGAATACCTCAGTAACCTCAGATTTGCTGATGACGTTGCCTAGCTAAGTAACTCGGGGGACGAATTGCAAAGCATGCTTTCCGCACTGGGCGAACAGAGTAGAACCGTGGAGCTGAAAATTAATATGCAGAAAACTAAAGTAATGATCAATAACCTCGCGACAGCACAGCGGTTTGAGATAGGTGGCGAGGCAGTGGAAGTGGTAAGCGAATATATCTACTTAGGCCAAGTTGTGACCCCAGATCCCAACCATGAGGCAGAGATAATTAGAAGGATAAGAATGGGGTGGTGTGCATATGGCAGGCATTCTCAGATAATGAATAGCAGCCTACCATTGTCGCTGAAAAAGAAAGTGTATGACAGCTGCATCTTACCGGTACTCACCTACGGGGTACAAACTTGGAGGCTCACTAAGAGGGTTCAAATTAAATTGAGAACGACTCAAAGGGCAATGGAGCGGGAAATGATAGGTGTAACATTAAGGGACAAGAAGAGAGTGGAGTGGGTCAGGGAGCAAACTGGTGTTAAAGACATATTAGTAGAAATTAAGAAGAAGAAATGGACGTGGGCAGGGCATGTAATGCGAAGGCAAGACATTAAGGTCATTAAGGTCATTAAGGGTAACAGAGTGGATCCCTAGAGAAGGCAAGCGTTGCAGGGGGCGGCAGAAAGTTAGATGGGCAGATGAGATCAAGAAGTTTGCGGGGATAAATTGGTCACAGTTGGCACAGGACCGAGGTAATTGGAGAATAATGGGAGAGGCCTTTGCCCTGCAGTGGGCGCTGGTGATGATGATGATGATGATGATGAATTTAGCCAGTGACTGAATCATAAATAACATAAATAACGGAACAGAACGTGGAACTCAGCGTTCTGGCTTCAGGCGAATGGAGACCATTAGGTTAGTCCGTATCTGAAGAAGAAACAGTAAACCTTGTTTTTCTCCTACGAATTGCTGTTTGATATGTGAACCAACCCACTGTAATACAGACTTTCGCTACCTTTACCAGAAAAAAATGTTTGTTTGATGGATGCTGTTTTGCCTATGACGTTTTAGGGCTAATGCAAGGGATGCGGGCAGCTATAGTGCAAGATTTCAGTACCATTTATTCCAGGTATTCGCACACCAATGCCGCCGTCAACGACGCCCTTTCTGCCTTACATCGTTCAAACCTTTATTTGCTGTGTCAAAGAAAGACCGACCCACACGCACTAACTTTACAAAACATCCTAAAAAAACTTTAATATTTGATATTTTTTGAACTTAGTAATGTTTGCTAGGTTCTGTGTAATATGCAAAGCAAAACCTAAATTATAAAATTGCAAGTTAGGCGAAAAAAAAAACAAAAACTACGTACTGTGCAAACAAACTAAATAAATTTTGTACGCTTTTGTTTGGCCGATGTAGCTTAATGCATCTTAATTAAAGGAAGATTTTACGTTACGTTGCATCATTCGGTCGTGGACGCTCATCCTTCTAATTATCCTGAATTTTGTGCATGCTGAATGAAGCTGGTAGCGTTCGAGAATAGTGATTAGCATACTGCGCGTAGTGAGCATGATTCTGTGATCTATTGTTAGTTTTGGCATTGCACATCAATGCTCTTTGTCCGGTGTTTTTAGTATAAGGTTTTGTTGCATTGTAAACAAACTGGCTGAAACCAATTATCGAAGGTTGAGCAGTGGTTTACGAGGTGCGTGTTGGCGTCAATCTGTAGAAGGCGGGTTCAAACAGTGGAGGAGCGCATGAACGATTGCGTTCCGCAAGACAGATTTTCAAGTACTTGATACAGGGCCGCAAGTAGTTTTCCAAAGCTAATCGCCACCGTCCGGTTAAAGTTAGGTACTGAACTGAACTGAATATTTCAAACATCTGTTTTGTTCCCTTTGCGTAGACTAGCTCAAATAGACTCACTTTTCATCTTTTTTACGGTCGGTAAAGTAGTGTTCAATTTATAGAGCCTACAAGAAAAAATATTACCATGCGGAGTGTGCAGCAGCTGGAATAACTAACAGCAGTAACATGAATACGAGGTGAAATGTGATTGTACGGTTTCCAAGGTTGGTGTCCGAACATGCTTCGGTTCTCTTTCCATGCAACAACAGCTGGCACGTGATGTTACCGTTGGTTAGATATTCTATATACCGCCAGAATCCTCATAACATCACGATTTTTGGGGACCCTTTCTGGAAGGATTGCTGCAAGGAATTCTCAAATTTTCTGCAAAGACACGCATTGAGTAAATGTTTTATTTGTAAGTGCACATCTAGGGTTTAAGATGTGTGGTGCGCTATTCTTTAATATTGCCGCGAAGCATGTATGCGTTTGTTTATTTATTTATTGTTTGTTTTTACTGCCCGGCCACTCCCGGCCTTGTTATCTGTTTCAAGCGAAGCGCGTCTTGCATTCTTTATTTTTATGCCCCACAGGCTATCTCATTCAGATAAGCAGACTATTTCGTCTTAACGTCACTAGCCCAGAATAATCTTCTCTGATCTACATGTTCTTGATGTAAATCGACTGTTCGTTTTTACTGCCCGGCCACTCCCGGCCCTGTTATCTGTATCAAGCGAAGCGCGACTTGCATTCTTTATTTTTATGCCCCACAGGCTATCTCATTCAGATAAGCAGACTACAGTCGGACACGGATATATCGAACACGGATATATCGAATTATTGTCTATATCGAACAGTCTGAACATCCCCATGGAAATCCCGTGCAAAAGTATTGCGCTGTTGTACGCGTGTATCGAACTCTCGATCACGGCCACATTTGATATATCGAACGCTGCGCCCCAAGTGCCCCTGAAAGTGCGCTTCTCCTGATGATGTGGATATGATTATGATGGTGACTTCTCCTGCCGCGCTCGGTTTCTGGCATTTTTTCTGTGTGCTTGAGCGGTTTTCAGTGGTGGATCGCGCAGGGGGACCTATGTGGCGTGTTACGTGTTTTTGTCCACCAAAAAACGGAAGACTTTAGATTTAGAACAGCCTTGTAAACTTATGACACGGAAGAAGAAGCAAGCGAATCTTAGATTCTTTTTATGATAAAGTGTGATGATGGTAGTGGTGTGGCTGGTATTTACGGTGCTGTGAGAAACAAACCGGTAGGCTACCGCTTGTAGCGCCTTTGAAAAGCTCTCAGTGATGTGCGGAGTTTTCAGATAGGCTTCAGATGGGCATATTTCATATTTCGAATTATCGATATATCGAACTATTTCGTGATCCCTTTGGAGTTCGATATATCCGTGTTCGACTGTATTTCGTCTTAACGTCACTAGCCCAGAATAATCTTCTCTGATCTACATTGTTCTTGATGTAAATCGACTGTTCCAGAAACACTCGCGCCGAAAGATAAAAGCCTGCAGAGCAGACGACACGGAATTCCGATCGTCGACGATCGCTCGCACACGTCACTTTGTTGACTGCTGCTTCGCCGCCTGTGTATTCTTTCAGTTGTTAGGGGAGCACAAGTTCACTCCAATAAACATGTTTTCCTTCAAGACAACTGCGTCATCTCTGACTTCGTGACATCTGGTGGAGGTGCTGGGTACGCACCCTTCATGCTCTCTACGATATCTGGAAGCCGCCAAGCCAGTCCAACCAGGGAAAGCCGCCGACTGCAAGTATTACTACCTGAGTTCGGTCTTCTGCCAGAAGGGCCTAAGAGAACGAACGCTGCAACCAACACCATGGTGCAAGAAGCAACATCACCAATCGTCCTGAAGCAGCCACGAGAACCGCCATCATTACGAGGAGCCCCCACAGAAGACCCAGAAGAATGGTTGGAGAAACTGGAGCGCGTCCGGAAATTCAACAGGTGGGACGACGCAGAAACGTTCCGACATGTTTTCTTTTACTTGGATGATTCAGTTCGCACTTGGTTCGAGAACCAGGAGAGCTCCTTGACCAACTGGGCTCACTTCAAAGCGAGTTTATTAAGACCTTCCCTACCATGGTCTGAATAGAACACGCTGCACTTTTGCTTGAAACTCGAAAGCAGCACCCCAACGAAGGGGTCATGATCTTCGTCGAAGAGGTGAAGCGACTTTTTCGACATCCGGACCCAGAAATGACGGAGGAAAAGAAACTAAGGTATCTGCTGAGAGGAGTAAAGCAAGAACTCTTTGCTTGCGTAATCCGGAACCCCCATAAAACGGTGGCCGAATTCGCATGTGAAGCTGCCGCGCTGGAGAAGACGCTAGAAATTCGAACGAGGCAATAGACCACCCTGTCAACACGCTGTTCTCGGAGACCATCATTCCGCAACTGGAAGCTCCGATACATTGCGCGAGACCATTAGAGCAGTGGTCAGGGAGGAGCTTCGCAAGGTTTTTCCAACGACGCCGCAACCTCAAGTGGCTTCCCTGACAGTCGTAATTCGAGAAGAAGTCCAAAACACACTGGGAACGTCTACGCCGTCGGAAGCACCCCGCGAACCACAAGCCATGACCTACTCCGCGGCTGTTCGTCAACCCCGCCACGATCCAACCCGTCGTGAAGAAGTCCCGCCGTACCGCCGTCCACTGTCGCCCGCACGACCCCCTGCAGCCCAAAACCAGAACCCGAGGAAAACGGACGTCTGGCGAACCACCGATAATCATCCCCTGGGCTACTACTGCGGAGAGGCCAACCACATCTACCCTCGCTGCCCCTACAAGACGCTCGGTTTGCGAGGGTTCTCCATCGACGCACCCTACCCCCGACCCGGCCAGCGCCCATCGGAGATCGAAGAATACCTCGCCGTCAAAGAATCGCCGTCGCCCTTCCCATACCAGTCGCCCAACCGCCGTAGCAATGTTAATTTCGCACGTGGAGGTCCCCAGCCACACGGGGGAAAATAAAAGCAGCAAATTTTGGAGGTGAAGTTACTCTACGGCGAAAAACCGGATATCCTCCAACGACGCGAGGACGCGCCGAAGACAGTGATTCACGACATGCCCTCATCCCGACGACCTGACCTAACCCTGATGAGCCTCCAGAACACGACGACAGCTACACGGCAGTACGCGTAGGCGACCACATCTACCCTCGCTGCCCTACAAGACGCTCGGTTTGCGAGGGTTCTCCATCGACGCACCCCACCCCCGACCCGGCCAGCGCTCATCGGAGATCGAAGAATACCTCGCCGTCAAAGAATCGCCGTCGCCCTTCCATACCAGTCGCCCAACCGCCGTAGCAATGTTGATTTCGCACGTGGAGGTCCCCCAGCCACACGGGGGAAAATAAAAGCAGCAAATTTTGGAGGTGAAGTTACTCTACGGCGAAAAACCGGAAATCCTCCAACGACGCGAGGACGCGCCGAATACAGTGATTCACGACATGCCCTCATCCCGACGACCTGACCTAACCCTGACGAGCCTCCCGAACACGACGACAGCTACACGGCAGTACGCGTACGCGACATGACCGAGACTGCCGCTGAGAAGACGACGACAACGACGACGCACAGTGCATGACCATCAACACGCACAAGCGGAGATGCGACGCCTCGACGCACCCGGAACTCGAGGAAGGCGGCATGCGACGTCAAGGTGTCCATCGACGGCTTTGACGTAGTCTCCCTCGTAGACACGGTAGCCGACAACTCAGTAATGAGCTGACCATTTCCGTCTAAGCTGAAGAAAGTTATGACCAGATGGGACGGTTTGCAGATACGTGCAGCAGGAGGCCACCTCGTGACGCCAAGTGGAACGTGCATATCCCGCGTCATTATAGACGGCACGACGTACCACGCCGCGTTCGTTATCCTGCCTAACTGCTCCCGCGACGTAGTTCTCGCAATTGACTTTTTGACGGACAAGGGCGCAATAATTGAACTGCAAACCAAGTCGATAGCCTTTTCCTCCGATCACTCCATGACGCCGGAACCAAACCCCGAACACCGTGCAGCTGTAAGGATCACCGATGATCATGTCCCCCTGCCACCCCGGACAAGCTTGATGATCACCGTCTACTGTGAAGGTGCTGCTCCCGACGTCGACGCTATCGTAGAGAGTGATCAAAGGTTGCTCCTCGAGCGCGGTGTCTCCGTCGCAAGAGGCATTGCGCGGTTTAAGCAACGCAAATCCCACGTTTTCGTCACCAATTTCACCGTGGAGTACTAGCATTTCAACAAGGGCTCTCCAATTGCGTTCTTCGAAGAAACGGCAGAAGCTAGTGACGTGATCGCAGTCGCCGACTTTGAACGCGCACCCGAAGATGCCTTCAGGCTTCCGCATCCCTTCGGGGTGAATCCGGCTCTACCGCAAGAAGAAAAGAACAAGCTATTGGCTTTGCTGCGTCGCTACAGAGAATGTTTTTCGTTGAACTCAAAGTTACGTCAGACACCTCTGGCGAAGCACCGGATAATAACCGAGGATGGAGCCCGACCTTACCGATAGCCACCGTACCGCGTATCTTCACACAGCGCGAAGCCATCCGGACTCAAGTCGACGACATGCTCAGTGACGACATTATACAGCCATCGAAAAGTACGTGGGCTGCGCCGGTCGTTCTCGTAAAGAAGAAAGACGGCGCACTAAGGTTCTGCGTTGACTACTAGTGATTGAACAAGATCACCAAAAAGGACATATGCCCCCTGCCACGAATCGACAACGCCCACGACCACCTCTGCCACGCGAAGCACTTCTCATCGGTGGATCTGAAGACAGGCTAATGGCAAATTGAAGTGAACGAGAGAGATCGAGAGAAGACTGCATTCATAACCCCGGACGGCCTATACGAGTTCAAGCTGATGCCGTTCGGGCTGTGCACGGTGCCAGCAACGTTTCAGAGAGTCATGGACACTGTGCTAGCTGGCCTGAAGTGGCACACCTGCCTCGTATACCTCGACGACGTTGTGGTATTCCCCCGGACTTTCGACGAACACCTTGCAAGGTTGCAGTCTGTACTCGAGGCCATTCGTACGTCGGGGTTAACGCTGAAGCCGGAAAAGTGCCGTTTCGCGTACGAGGAACTCAAGTTTTTTGGGCCATGTCGTCAATGCCGCGGCAGTTCTGCCTGACTCGGCGAAAACATCAGGCGTAGCGAACTTCCCAAGACCGAAGGATAAAAAGAGCCTGCGAAGATTTCTCGGACTGTGCGCATACTACCGGCGCTTCGTCGCAAGCTTCGCACGCATTGCAGAGCCACTCACGCGCCTGACAAAAGATAGCACCCCTTTCGCCTGGGAAAACTCCCAAGAAATAGCATTCAGCAAGCTACAACAACGCCTGCAAAACCCGCCTGTGCACGCTCATTTCGACGAAAACGCCGAAACGGAAATGCACATGGACGCCAGCGATATAGGTTTAGGTGCTGTCCACGTCCCCAAAGCAAGGCGGTTGCAGAAAGGTAATCACCTATGCAAGCCGTTGTCTGTCGAAGGAGGAGAAAAACTACTCTGCCTCGGAAAAAGAGTGCCTGGCTATCATATGGGCCATTTCAAAATTTCGCCCATACGTGTATAGTACACCGTTCAAGGTTGTGACAGACCACCACGCGCTGTGTTGTCTCGCCAATTTGAAGGACCCCTCTGGCCGTCTTGGGCGATGGAGTTTGCGCCTGCAAGAGTTCGACGTTGCAATCGTTTACAAATCCGGCAGGAAACACTCCGACGCCGACTGCCTATCCCGCGCCCCCGTTGACCCACCACCACAAGACTCCGATGAAGACAGCGTGTTCTTCAGAGTCGGTACGGAGAGCGACCTACCCGCCCAGCAGCGTGCCGACCCCGACTTGCGCGTCATGATTGACTACCTCGAAGGACGCAAAGTCGCCGTGCCTAGGGCGTTCAAGCGGAACTTACCAGCATTCAGCCTCAAAAACTCCGTCCTCGTGAAGAAGAATTTCAGCTCAGAACGAGAACGAATTATCTACTTGCCATCCCCGCAGACCTTCGTGACGACATGTCGGAAGCGTGCGACCACGACCCATCTTCCGGACATATCGGCACAGCTCCCACTTTTGCAAAAATTAGGGTGAAGTACTTCTGGCCCCGACTTACATCCGAGGTCACCCACTACGTTCGGAGTTGCCGTGACTGCCAGCGACGAAAAACGCCGCCGAGAAGACCCGCCGGACTTCTGCAACCGATCGCCATCCCATCGAGGCCCTTTCAACAGATTGGAATGGACCTCCTGGGCCCGTTCCCTACGTCACGATCAGAGAACAAGTGGATTGTCGTAGCGACAGACTACATGACGCGCTACGAAGAGACCGCCGCTCTTTCGAGGGGGACTGCACAAGAAGTCGCCAAGTTCTTTATAAACGAAGTTGTGCTGCGACATGGAGCCCCTGAAGTGCTAATCATGAACCGCGGAACTGCCTTCACTGCGGAACTTATGCAAGAGATCTTACGCTACATCAACACGGGTCACCGAAGAACAACGGCGTACCACCCCCAAATGAACGGACTAACGAAACGTCTGAACAAGACGATTCCGGATATGCGGTCCATGTACGTCGACGTTGAGCATAAGACTTGGGGCAAGATCCTCCCGTATGTCACGTTTGCGTACAATACAGCGACGCAGAAAACTACGCAGATGACACCGTTCGAGCTGTCTACGGAAGAAGGCCGAATACGATGCTCGACACCATGCTTACGCACGTAGAAGACGGCGACCTCAACGCCGACGTCCAAGGATACCTTCAACGTGCGGAGGAGGCCCGCCAGCTCGCTCGAGTTCGCATGACGGACCAGCAGCTGGTGGATGCCGGACGCTATAATCTTCGACGCCGACACGCCGAGTACCACCCTGGGGATCATGTGTGGGTTTGGACTCCCATCCGAAGACGTGGACTCAGTGAGAAGCTTCTGCGACGGTATTTGGGACCCTACCAGATTCTACGACGAGTCGGCCAACTTACCTACGAGGTGATCCCCGATGGTGATACTGGACCATCACGACGACGCACGTGGCCCGAAGCCGTCCACGTCGTTTGCTAGAAACCTTACTATGCAAGATGATGGTCTTTTTTGTTGTTTGTTCGGACTGTATTTTGTTTCAGCATTGGGTCGATGCACACTAAGAGGGGGGGGGGGGGGTATGCCGCGAACCATGTATGGGTTTGTTTGTTTATTTATTGTTTGTTTTTACTGCCCGGCCACGCCCGGCCCTGTTATCTGTGTCAAGCGAAGCGCGTCTTGCATTCTTTATTTTTATGCCGCACTACGCATCTCACTACGCATCGCACTACGCATCCCATCTCATTCAGATAAGCCGACTGTTTCGTCTTAACGTCAGTAGCCCAGAATAATCTTCTCTGATCTACAATGTTCTAGATGTTCCAGAAATCGACGGTTCCAGAAACACTCGCGCCGAAAGATAAAAGCCTGCAGAGCAGACGCCAGGGCATTCCACTCGTCGACGCTCGCTCGCACACGTCACTTTGTTGACTGCTGCTTCGCCGCCTGTGTATTCTTTGAGTTGTTAGGGGAGCACAAGTTCGCTCCAATAAACGTGTTTTCCTTCAAGACAACTGCGTCGTCTCTGGCTTCGTGACAATATTTAAGCATGACCAATGTGTTATTCAAGGCAAATTATTTTTTACAGGGTACAAATAAAATTATCCGCAGAATTATGCTAAAACACCTGGAAAACCCGGTCTACTGTTTTATAGGAGACACCTATGGCATGCCCCCTGCGGTGTTTAACTAGGCGGCGAAGCTACCCACACCAGCAATGTTGACCTTTCCGTCTCCCCCATCCTCTCCAATGTTCCATTAGCAGTACTATTATCAGTTGGGGTTTCTTTTGAGAACGTTCTACCTTTTAACTTACAATTTAATTTGGGTAAAAGCTTTCCGCGCCATTGTTGGCGCACCCGTGCTTGGCTTACTCTCATACCTTCTATTTCCTCCTTCAAATTCTCAGCTTAGGAGCACGAGCGCACATGAAGGCCGACCGGAGGTTGAGTCATTTGTATTTTTTGTTTCATGTTTAAAACGTTACTGTGAATGCCATGAACACATAAAATACATTTAAATTTCCACTGTAATACATTATATTTTAAAAGAAAAGACAGAGCTTACCAACCATCATTCTCTAACGTTAGGGTTAGCCTACGATCCGCGAAATAATGTTGCGCTTTGTTCAATTTGCTTTAAACCACTTAGCGTGCTCTTTGGAGCTTAAAAAAAGGCTTAGCCTTACGGTATCTTTCGGCAGAATTTCATCTTAGTGGCTTGCCGAATGCAGTTGAGAGTATCGTGTCTCAATATTACTACGCTTTCGAGAAGAGATCCAGTAGACTGATGAAAAAAGAAGCGTTTCTAATAATGTATTATTTATATTTCTTAGTGATCAGACATGGCCACTTGCATGCAGAGGCCATCTATATATATATATATATATATATATATATATATATATATATTATATAATCATATATATATATATCTAGATTTCGATGAGTTTTGGCAACGGGCCAGAAGAAACGGTCAGGTAAAAGATAAGAACAACTTTGCGGTTGACTTGTTTATTATAAATTTATAATAAACAAGGTTAACCGCAAAGTTGTGTTCTTATCTTTACCTGACCTATATATATATATATATATATATTATATATATATATATATATTAATATATACATACAGTCAAACCCGGTTATATCGAACTCGCAAAAAAACGCCCCGCCGAGTTCGATATATGATAATTCGATATATGCATGCTGAAGAATTGGACAGCATAAAAGCACCTACCGTTTATGAAAGCCACTTATTAATGAAACAAACTCACTTCCGCATGAAGTAGTCCTGAATTCTAACACTCCGACCCAAAAAGGAAAAAGAACAACGCGCGCCTCTCCAGCGACGAGAGAACTGGAGTGGCAACAGCCTGTGATTGGCTGTCTGAGCAAACCGGGGGGCGGGAGGGCCAGGATCAAATTTTAGATTTGGGGGGGTCGACGGCGGCTTCCCGGACGCGGAAACAACAGCCCGAGAGATAGAGAGGGAGAAAGAGCGAGGTGAAGGAGCTGCAACAGGAACCCGCCGGGATAAACACTTTTCCGAGGGTGGTCGGCGGGTATCGTCTCTGCGTGGCCGCGAGGGAAAGCCACACTTGGGGGGGGGGCACTTTTGCGCCGCTGGCGTTCGATATATCGGTAGTTGCTGCTATTTCTGTTCGATGTAAGCGAAATTTTTTGCTATACATTCTCATAGAATACATTCCGTGCGCAGAAATAGTTCGATATAGAGGATAATTCGATGTAAACGGGTTCGATATATTTTCGGGTTTGACTGTATATAGAATAAAGGTTGGCAGTAAAGAAAGCCTCGGAAAGAAAAGGGGGGGAATGCCTTAGTCGTTAGTCAACCTTTTTCTCAACTATATATAGGGAGTAGTAGAACTTTAAAGATGGTAGAGAACACAAGAGAAAAAAAAACTTCGAACAAGGTAAAAGCACGATTGTGGCCTACGTTTCAGCAAAGAGAACTTGCTTTCCTTAGGGCAATCTCTCGCCTGGCAGGCAGGGTTTATATAGGGGTAGGACCCCAGGTGAAAGGAGAGGGAAAGATGGAAGGGAAATTGAGTAGCTGATTGGTTTCGGAGTGTTTTTGGGGGAAAGATTGAGGGGCCAAGAAGGTTGTCTAGTTTTAAGCCGCGAAGTAGGTCACACGGAAGTCAGCTGATGGTTGAATATTCGTGGAAATTTTTGGACAGAAAGGATGAGAGGGTGCTTATTGACCCGCCGCGGGGTATAGGGAAAGGATCTCAGAACCGCCGGAAGCAGACCAGGCGGTGAGGGTGGGGTCCTTATCAGAAACTATCTGCAGCCTCAGGTCAAAAGAAAAGATAGAGGCGGGGGAAAACTAACTAGGTCAAGGAAAAAAGAAAAAAAAGGAGAAAAAAACAGGGAGGGAAACCACATAAACCCACACACTAAAGAAAAATCAATGACCCGGCAACTGAAATGGCACGTGTCACCCACGGCAACATTCCTGGAACAGGCCTGTCCTGAAACTCAAAAACGAAAAGATAAAGTTAGAGTGACGTACGGGGCACAAGACCACGCGGAGTAAAAAAAAAAGGAGAAATTAAAGAAATAAAATTGAATTCCAAAACCAAAAGTGGGAGGCATGAGGGCGAGTATTAAGCTAGACGCTAAGGAGTAAAAAAAAAAGGAAAAAGAAATTAGGTGACAAGGTACAGAGCAGAGTGACCGGTCATAGTCTTTGGATGAGGTATATGCACGAAAATGCCTAATGCTGTATTCCCGGTGAATATCGCAAGGATTCCAAGTTGCCCTTAGACGCATTAATTCCCGCAGGTTCCATGGAGTTGAATTTGTGAATTAAGTAGGATTCTCGGTATTTCCTGTCCCTAGGAGACTTAAAATTTGACTGAAGTATATATAACTTAAGGTCATCAAAATTGTGGCCTGGTTGGTTGAAATGCTGTGCTACAGCTATGGAGGATTTGCTAAGAGTATCTGCCCGGTGACCATTAAGCCGTAGGCTCATAGGCTGGCTCGTTTCGCCTATATACTGTTTTGTGGCACATTGAGCATTCCAACATATACACAATGTTGGATGAAGTGCACGTAAAACTTGAATTAACCTTGTGGACATAATTACTTGGCTGTGCTTTTTAGCAACGCAGTCTGTTTGCAGGGTGCCTACAAGAGTCTTGCATCTGGGGCGGGAGCAGCTGGCTGTGACTGGTTGCTTTGAAGGCCCTGTTTAGCATGCACTAAAATATCTTTTAGATTCCTGTTTCTTCTTCCGGTATGGTAACCCTTGGTGCTTCCGGGAAAGTCTTTTTAAAGTCGGTCGTTACTGGCTAAAATGGGGGTAGTACTTCCGCAGTATATTGTTTACGTTTGGGAGGGCGTTTGAAATTTAGTTATTAGGGCAGGTGGCCTGGCGCTTTCGTTTTGGCCGCTGTTTCTTGAGAACGTCATCCCTTTTGAGATTAGACACACGTTGGTACGCCTGATCGAGCGAGCTTTTGGGGTGGTTCCTGTTCATAAGGGTGGCCTTGAGTTCGTCTAGGTGCTCTACGTAGTCACTGTCATCACTGCATACTCTTCTAAGCCGGGTGGCTTGTCCTACAAAGATCCCTTGTTTGCAGTGTCTGGGTGATGGCTTTTATAATCTAGGTACTGCTGCCTCTCTGTCGGCTTTCTAAAAAGCGTGGTTTTAAGTTTACCGTTGTCTGAATGACGGTAGTACCTAGGAAGTTCACTTCTTTTTCAGAATACTGGCAGGGAGGAATTTAATAGTCGGATGCGAAGAATTGAGATGGGATATAAACGTTTCTAGAGTCTCGCGACCGTGTTCCCAAATCATAAAGATGTCGTCGATGTAGCGAGGTAAACCTGAGGTTTATGCGGAAAAGAGCTAATAGGGTAGCTTCAAGTTGCCCCATGAAAATGTTGGCATAGGTCGGTGCGAATGGAGTACCCATGCTAGTTCCAAAAACTTGGCAAAAAGTAAGAGAGTCAAATTCAAAATATTGAGAGTTAGAACTAATTTAAAAACAAAGTATGTACACTTCTGGTGCATGTTGGTGCGGGTTCACTGATAGAGATTTTGAAATCGCTTCAATTCCTTCGGCGAACGGAATGTTTGTATACAATGCAGCAACGTCAAGAGTAACAAGGAGGTTTCCACTGGGTAGGCGCCCAGCCCATATTTATCTCTTCTATTATGCGGAGGAAGGGGGGGGTGTCCTGAACGAATGAAGGAAGAAGAGCCGGAATGTCGGATAGGTGATGATTCAGAAACAGAGATAGTGCTTCGGTTGGGGTATTGTTATTCGAAACTATGGGTCTGCCAGGAATGTCGGCAGTGAACAATAATTCTACGGGACTTTTATGGACTTTTGGGAGGAGTAAAAACGTCCTGCATGCTTATTATTCGGGTTTCATGAAATTTAAGTCAGTAGTCGTTATTAATTCTCTAGATCGTAGATCTGTGAGGGTCTGAAGGATTTTTAGGGCTGTATTCCTGGCTCGGATCGTATCTAAGGGCTTGTAGTGGCAAGGGTTATTCAGCTGCCTGTAAGCTTCATCTTTGTATTTTCCCATAGGTAAAACAACTACACTCCCCACCTTTGTCGGCTGGCTTTATGACTATGTCGGTTCTGGCTGATAGGCAATTCAGGGTAACTTCTTCCGACGGAGTTAGGTTCTTGCGCTTGTTTGATCGCTTAGTTGTTGCCAAATTTCTCTTGATACTGATTTTAAGTACAGATCCAATTCTGGAGATTGATCTACATCTGGAGTCCAAGTGCTAGGAGGGTGGAGGGTGCGTTCGTTAATGTCAGGTTGGTCCTGCTTCTCCGAAAAAAAATCGCTTAGTCTCATTCTCCGAGAAAATTCAGTGAGATCTTTGTGTAACTCGTATTCATTCACACTGTTATTTGGGGGGACAGAAAAGTTAGACCTCGTTCTAGGATACCTTTTTCGTCGGCCGTTAGTGTTTTGGAAATGTCAATAACGTTGCTGGGGCAGGTAGCGAGGGAGCTCGTTTTTTCTATAGGATTATTGGCTGGGGAGGAGGTTCTATTAAAGCGATCTCTGTATCGAGGGGGGACATTACATGACCTAGTACTTCATAGTCGCGGCTATTGAGAGGCTGATCTCCTACAGTACATGCTGCATTTTGCGAGGGAAGTTGGTCACGCTGAAACTTAACCGCTTGCTTATTGCTAAGATCATTTTCCTTACGGGTTTATGAAAATATTGAGATCTAGTTTCTCCTGCTCGGTTAGTGGAAGAGCTTCAATCTGGTCGTTGAAGAGGCTGAGTTGGCTAGTACAGTGTTCTCTAAGAATTTCTAGGAGGGAAAGAGAAGCATTATTCAGAGTATCTTGCCACCTGGCAGCTAGGTCAGGAGGGAGCTCACCAAGGGCACACTAACTTTTAGGCGGAGGGCCCTTTTTTGGGTCTTTTTGCTTTGGAGATACGAGGAGTACGTTTTTTGATGAAATCTGTAGTTGGTTTGTTTGCCGGCTAGTTTTCGAGCTTTGAGGAAAGAGCGGGATTTAGGGGTTGGAGCATACGGCCTACTCGGTGGTAGTCATTTGTGTTTGTTCCGAGCAGACCTCCGGGGTGACACTTTTTTTGCTTGGAGTCGGTAGTTTGGGGGTGCTGCTAGGGGAGAGGTCCACATCGATGCCTGTTTGGGTGCCTGTTTGCGTTATACTGCGTGTTGGGGTCTGCGTGAACCATGAGCGTGTTGTCTTTGGTGGGTCGGGTTGTTGTTCGCTCACGTGCTGTACAGCTGGTGTTGCGGCCACGTCCACGGTTTGTGTGCTGGCGTCACATGTGCTGTTCTTAGGTGGACATGGCATTTCGCTACCGTTGGGGGGTTGGGTTGGTTTTTTGTTGTTCTGTGCTGGCCGGAGACGGGAGGTTGATACGTGAAGTTGGGAGCGTCCCCCTTAAATGTGTTCCTCACCCTGTGCTTGATGTTTTCGGCAATCAGTCGGACGCCTCGAAAGTTAGGGTGTAGTCCGTCCTTGGACAGGTGTCCTAGGGGGTCGTGGTGAATTTTTGCGTGGTGGATGATGTCAACGTTTCCTGTGTTGTGTGCAAGGTACATGAGGAAGTCGTTAAGCTTAGCTGACCTTTGTGAGTGAGCTAGAAGTCTGTGTGTCTGGGGTATGTCTGGCTTGTGTTTGTTTTCGATCCTGGGAAGTACTGTTGTCAGGGTTATCTTTGCTTTGGGCCTGTTGGTATGAACATCATGAACAGTGGAACCCTCCTTGTTACTCTTGACGTTACTGCATTGTATACAAACATTCCGTTCGCCGAAGGAATTGAAGCGATTTCAAAATCTCTATCAGTGAACCCGCACCAACATGCACCAGAAGTGTACATAACTTTGTTAAAATTAGTTCTAACTCTCAATTATTTTGAATTTGACTCTTCTTACTTTTCGCAAGTTTTTGGAACTAGCATGGGTACTCCATTCGCACCGACCTATGCCAACATTTTCATGGGGCAACTTGAAGCTACCCTATTAAGCTCTTTTCCGCATAAACCTCAGGTTTACCTCCGCTACATCGACGACATCTTTATGATTTGAGAACACGGTCGCGCGACTCTAGAAACGTTTATATCCCATCTCAATTCTTCGCATCCGACTATTAAATTCTCCTGCCAGTATTCTGAAAAAGAAGTGAACTTCCTAGATACTACCGTCATTCTAGACAACGGTAAACTTAAAACCACGCTTTTTAGAAACCAAAAGACAGGCAGCAGTACCTAGATTATAAAAGCCATCACCCCAGACACTGCAAACAAGGGATCTTTGTAGGACAAGCCACCAGGCTTAGAAGAGTATGCAGTGATGACAGTGACTACGTAGAGCACCTAGACGAACTCAAGGCCACCCTTATGAACAGGAACCACCCCAAAAGCTCGCTCGATCGGCGTACCAACGTGTGTCTAATCTCAAAAGGGATGACGTTCTCAAAAACAGCGGCAAAACGAAAGCGCCAGGCCACCTGCCCTAATAACTAAATTTTCAAACGCCCCCCCAAACGTAAACAATATACTGCGGAAGTACTACCCCCCTTTTAGCCAGTAACGACCGACCTAAAAAGACTTTCCCGGAAGCACCAAGGGTTACCTACCGGAGAAACAGGAATCTAAAAGATATTTTAGTGCATGCTAAAACAGGGCCTTCAAAGCAACCAGTCATAGCCAGCTGCTCCCACCCCAGATGCAAGACATGTAGGCACCTGCAAACAGACTGCGTTGTAAAAAGCACAGCCAGTAATTATGTCCACAAGATTAATTCAAGTTTTACGTGCACTTCATCCAACATTGTGTATATGTTGGAATGCTCAATGTGCCACAAACAGTATATAGGCGAAACGAGCCAACCTATGAGCCTACGGCTTAATGGTCACCGGGCAGATACTCTTAGCAAATCCTCCATAGCTGTAGCGCAGCATTTAAAACCCAAACCCGGCCACAATTTTTATGACCTTAAGTTATATATACTTCAGTCAAATTTTAAGTCTCCTAGGGACAGGAAATACCGAGAATCCTATTTTAAATTTACAAATTCAACTCCATGGAACCTGCTGGAATTAATGCGTCTAAGGGCAACTTGGAATCCTTGCGATATTCACCGGGAATACAGCATTAGGTTTTCGTGCATATACCTCATCCAAAGACTATGACCGTTCACTCTGCTCTGTACCTTGTCATCTAATTTCTTTTTCCTTTTTTTTTTTCTCCTTAGCGTCTAGCTTAATACTCGCCCTCATGCCTCCCACTTTTGGTTTTGGAATTCAATTTTATTTTTTTAATTTCTCCTTTTTTTTTTACTCCGCGTGGTCTTGTGCCCCGTACGTCACTCTAACTTTATCTTTTCGTTTTTGAGTTTCAGGACAGGCCTGTTCCAGGAATGTTGCCGTGGGTGACACGTGCCATTTCAGTTGCCGGGTCATTGATTTTTTTTTTTAGTGTGTGGGTTTATGTGGTTTTCCCTCCCTGTTTTTTTTCCTTTTTTTTTTTTTTTCCCTTTACCCAGTTAGTTTTTCCCCCCCCCTCTATCTTTTCTTTTGACCTGAGGCTTGCAGATAGTTTCTGATAAGGACCCCACCCTCACCGCCTGGTCTGCTTCCGGCGGTTCTGAGATCCTTTCCCTATACCCCGCGGCGGGTCAATAAGCACCCTCTCATCCTTTCTGTCCAAAAATTCCACGAATATCAACCATCAGCTGACTTCCGTGTGACCTACTTCGCGGCTTAAACTAGACACAACCTTCTTGGCCCTCCTCAATCTCTCCCCCGACACACTCCGAAACCAATCAGCTTGCTCAATTTCCTTCCATCTTCTCCTCTCCTTTCACCTGGGGTCCTACTCCTATATAAACCCTGCCTGCTAGGCGAGAGATTGCCCTGAGGAAAGCAAGTTCTCTTTGCTGAAACGTAGGCCACAATCGTGCTTTTACCTTGTTCGAAGTTTTTCTTCTCTTATAAATATATATATATATATATATATATATATATATATATATATATATATATATTAGATAGCGATCAGAATAGGAAATGAGAGGATCGTTGAAATGAGACAGAACTAAGGGTTGGCAGTCAAAAATACCTCGGAAAGCAAAGGGGAGGATATAGTAGGTCATAAAAAGAGATGAAGAATTTTTTGAGTCAGAAAGAGAGTGGTGAAAAAATGCCGGCCGGGTGAGATCCGAACCCACGACCTCCAGAATACCGATCTGGTGCGATAACCACTACGCCATCGGCGGGGCTGTTTCCCCACCACTTTCTCGGGTATTTATGTTAAGGTATTTTTGTTTGCTGCACTTGGGGGTGGTGGCCAGCACCACTCGGACTACTCGGGGTGACGGGGACCTTCTTTTTAACCCCCGGCTCGTGACACGAGTGTCTACGACATGTCGAGAGTGGTCGACCAGCGTTGAACCCTCTTAAGCTACCTTTGGCGCCAAGACTGTCAGAACAGAGGCTCTCGCCATAGAGTTTCTTACAGTATACACTAGAGAGGAATCTGGCGCTAGCGTCTATGCGGCTCACATCAAGGCCGTCTGTGTCGTCATGGACCGCCATAATATGCATCGCGCTCGCGTTAGTTTCATCATTGGCTTGGATTGAAACGTTTTAGTGACGGAAAATTTAAACAAAGTGCCACAAACACGCGAACAATAGTGTGCAATTATGTAAGTGGAAAATAAAAACAGGCTGTTTTAAAACTAAGGAAAAAAGAAGTACAGCGTATTTTTTCCGGAACGGTTGTGCCTGCTATTCTGCAGGCCAAGGTTGTAGTTACGAACAATGTTATTATTTGGGGGGTAACTCATTAGAGAATGTGATTTTATTCATTTTACCATTATTTCAAAAAATAAGTTGTTTGAAGAGTTTAGAAAGTTTTTTGAGCGTGCCTATGAAAACATTGCCTTCGTGGTGAACCGGTGCACCGCGACCGCCAGCTAGTTTAACAAGAAAAATGAAAACGTGGCGTTAAACAGTCCTGGACGATGACAAGATAGGACGCATACAAGCGCACGTATCTGCCGTATCTTGTCTTCGTCGAAGTACGTTTTGTTTCTTGTTTCGTCGGCTACAAATTTCGCGGCGGCATACTACCCGCTCAGTCATACGTCTATCCTCCGACATGCGGCAATTGCCTGCTGTTCACGTGAACACGCTACCACAGAAAAGGGAGGAGGTTCGGCTTCCTTGTAGCTTGTAGACGTGTGAATACATAGTGAAGAAAGCAAATCCCAAAAAAAGAATCCAGTTGTCATGCCAAGCCCAAGCCAAAAGGGATGTTTTGCCACGAACCCCCCCGGCGACATGGCTTACGAGGCGCAATTTCCTCTCTAGTATACTTACTAAGAAACTCTATGGCTCTCGCTAAGCATGCAGCGAATCAGAAAATGGGAAACGAGGGGCTCGGTGAAGTAAGACAGAAAATAAGGGTAGGCAGTCAGAAAAACCTCGGAAAGCAAAGGGGAGGTTGTGTGGGTCAATAGAAACAGATTAATTTTTGAGTCAGAAGAAAGTGGTGAAAAAAATGCCCGCCGGGTGGGATTCAAACCCACAACTTCCAGAATACCGGTCTGGTGCGATAACCACTACGCTATCGGCGGGGCTTTTTCCCCACCACTTTCTCGGTTATTTATGTTAAGGTATTTTTGTTTGCTAAAGTTTGGGGTGATGGCCAGCACCACTCGTACTTATCGGGGTGAAGGGTACCTCCTTTGAACCCCTGGGCCATGACTCGAGTATATGCAACATGTCGAGAGTGGTCGACCAGCCTTGAACCCTCTTAAGCTACCTTCGGCACCAAGACTGACAGGACAGAGGCCCTTGCTGTGCATGTAGCTAACCAGAAATGGGAAAATGAGGGCTCAGTGAATAAGAAAGAATAAGGGTTGGCAGTCCCCTTTGCATTCCCCCCATTCGCATTCCCCCCCCCCCCAACGCATTCCCCCCTTTGCTTTCCGAGGTTTTCTTGACTGCCAACCCTTTGTTGAGCCAAGGCGTGGCGGTAGTCGAAAAATTTCCCCGCATTTCCCCGAGGGGAAGAATGTGAAAGTGCGAATGCACGAGTTGAATTTGCGCGGTTCGGTAATGTTCGCGAAAGAGAGATCACACACACACACACACACAACTACAAAGAAAGAAAGATGCATTTATTCACAGACACCTATTTGTGTTGTCGTTGTACTTGATTGCTAGAGCGGATCTCAGCTTTGAAATTTCGTGTCAGTACTCCTTTAAGCGGGTGCATTAGCCCTTCTCACGCCCGATTCCTGGCCAATTCCCCACGTGGGTATGTGCCATGCACAGACACCTAGTTGTGTTGTCGTTGTACTTGATTGCTAGAGCGGATCTCAGCTTTGAAATTTCGTGTCAGTACTCCTTTAAGCGGGTGCATTAGCCCTTCTCACGCCGGATTCCTGGCCAATTCCCACGTGGGTATGTGCCATGTCAGCGGCCAGGCAGCGCGCGCCCATCTCCCCCCGTTGCCAAGGAAGACAAGGAGATTCCTGGCCAATCCCCCACGTGGATATGTGCCATGTCAGCGGCCAGGCAGCGCGCGCCCATCTCCCCCCGTTGCCAAGGAAGACGAGGAGCGCGCGCACCCGCAGCTGTTGCTATGTGGACGGACGGCGGTCGCCGGAATTCAGGGTCGCTTATAAAGTGCATTCGCACTTAAAAATGAAGCTCTGCAAACAGAAGCAGAGGGTTTATTTTCGTGGCACCCAGTGGTGTCTTCGTCGTTCGATTCCGCGAGGAGCCAGCCTCGTGCCGCGAGAGCGAGCTCTGAGCGCGAGCTATCCCTCAACATCTCCGGCGCATCTAGGTTTATTCTTCGTCCTCTTCATGCGTCGGAGAAGCATGGCGATGATAATTTGTCACACATTCCGGGCCGCCAGAAAATGGCTAGGCGCGAATTTCAAGAGGGTAAAGTCTTTGTATGGGTCTGGTTGTCACAAGCCCATCTTGCAGCTTGATCTTGCAAGAATGGATGATACCATCGGTGCTTTTGTAGACCTCCTGAACTATGGCCAGTTTCCACATTTGGCGCGGGGTTTTTTCTTGGTACACAACACCACGTCTCCTACTTTGACTTCAGTGGCCGCTTTCTTCGTTATGAAGAGTGCTGACCGAAGCTGCAACAGGTATTCTTTCATCCACCTAGCCCAGAAGTGTTCTGTCAAACGTTCTCGATACCGATACCGCCGCACGGCATCAGTGCGCGAACAGGTGGTTGTATCGTTTCCCCAGTCACTCTTGGTAGGCACATGCGTAAGTCTGCGACCAATGAGGAGATCGGCAGGAGTGAGACCACATGGCTCCCCTATGTCCGACTCCACGAAAGTAAGAGGCCTGGAGTTCACAACGGCTTCTACTTCGGTGAGGACGGTAGCCAGTTCTTCAAACCCAAGCTTGGCTCTCCGCAGTACCTTTCTGAGTGCTTGCTTAACCGTCCTAACCAGCCACTCCCACCAACCACCTTACCACGGGGCATTAGGTACGATGAACTTCCACCTGATCCCAGCATTGCTTAAATGCTCAGCGACTTCTTGATCGGAGAGGAGTCGGCAGACTCGTTTTACGTCCACCGAGGCTTTCTGGAAAGTTCGGGCGTTGTCTGAGTACACGACCCTGGGTAAACCCCTGCGGGCCACGAATCTCCGAAAGCCGAGCAAGAAGTCCTCTTCTGTGATCGAAGAGACTAACTCTAAGTGGAGCGCTCTTGATGTGGCGCACGTGAAGAGAGCGATGTAGCACTTGGAATCGCCGCTTGGCGATCGTACGCAGAGAGGCCCAGCGAAGTCCACTCCTACAACCTCAAACGCGTTTGTAGACGATAGGCGGTCATTCGAAAGGGGGGCAGTCGGAGCATCTCCGGGCCTGACTCGGAACCGCTTGCACAGATGGCAGCCGTTGACCACTCGCTTCACCAAGGAGCTTGCTCGGCAAATCCAGTATTTCTCTCGTAGTTGTGTCATCGTGTCTCTCACACCGCGGTGTAGAACTTGAGTGTGGGCTCTAGCTGCCAGCAGAGACGAAAATGGGTGATTGGCAGGCAATATGATTGGGTTCTGCATTTTAAATGCTTTCAAATGGGCTAAGCGTCCCCCGATCCGAAGGATACCGCCTGCATCTAAGGAAGGGTTCAGCTCGCTTATGCTTGAAGCACCCGTATCCCCTGCCCCCGAGACATAGTTGATTTCTGTCACGAAATTTCCGGATTGCATGTCCTTGTTCGAAACCTCGACGGTAGTTTTCCATGGTAGCTCCACTTGGTATCATCCATGTCGGAAGGAGCCGTTGTTCTCGAAGTGCTCTAACGCTGAGCTCTTTGAGGTACCACTGCTCGTCGGATCCAAGATCCCATTGCTTTCGACTTCCCAAAACGATCGAATGATATCGTCGCATTGGGTTACGTCGGCCTTCAGAACGCAGACCATCGTGCGCGAAGTAGTTGCTGTCGCTGTCAACTCGGTTCTGCTGCCTTGAAACGCCCATCCAAGTTTAGTGTTTATAGCAATCATAGCCAGGTTTTCTGGGAACCTCACCAATTTGCCAGACATTATATTCCACATGTGGTCCGATCCAATGAGGATGCTTTTGCCACCGCGAGTGATGACGTCAGGGTGAAGCAGCTCATCAGCAATGCCCTTTCCCGATGTTTTGCAAGCCCGAACGAAGGACGAATTCATCGTCGAGCTCTCGATGTCCTGGAAAATGTGGGGTGTTTCTATGGCGCTGAGGACAACTTGGGTGTCGGAAAATTGGCTTTTCAGTCGAAGCTCGACGATACGACGCCTCGCGGCCGGTTGACTTTTGGCGTTGGCGAACGTGTTCAAAGCAATATTGATGAATCCGAGCATTTCAACTTGAGGTGTTTGCAAAGTTCTTCGGTCAGAAAAGTCCGCTGGCTGCCACCGTCAAAAATGCCTCGGACGTAGCGGCAGGCGTTGTCACTCACTGCCCAGGCTCGAAAAGTTTGGAGGAGAACGCATCCACTTGTATCAACTCCTGACTTCTTTCCTACTGATGCGCAGACCGTCGTGCGTGGGTTCGGACTTCCTTCAGAACGAGAATCCCGTGCGTTGTTCTTTCTTGGGCGACAGACGCTTGATGCATGTCTACCGGCGCACGCATTGCAGGTAATCTCCCGGCGACAGTCACGTGCTCGGTGTCCTTTCAGGTGCAGCGAAAGCATCGCATCTCCTTCGAAAAAATTTGCTGCTTCTTTTCCAAAGGTATGTCCGCAGGACAAGACTCCGTAATGTGACCTTCTGACTTGCAGAATGCACACCCCTCACCGGACTTCACTGAAGTGCTGGAGAGAACACACGACGTGGGCTTAGAGTCTCTAGGGCTGATGCTTTTCTCTGCCTCATATTCAGGCCTGATGTATCGTCCTCTCTGACCCCTGAAATCACTCCTTTCAAGGTTCTCCAGCTCGGGGCTGAGGAACTTCAGAAGGCGGTCTAGGTCTGTCGTCAAATCCGCTTGTGGTGTAGGTGTTTCAGCACTGCGCGTGCGGTAGTACTGGAGCACGATGTCGTGCGGAAGGGCTCGCAACAGGATGTCTGAGAGCATCGACGAAAAGGAGGACCGTTTCACGCCGAGGGTTTCGAGGCCACGGATGTTGGCCAAAACCTGGTCGTTGAGCTTGCGAAGGCCACTTGTGTCACTTGAGGACCTGATCGGGTTGATCATTCGGAGCCTGGCGAAATACTCTTGCTCGAGTCTCAATTCTGTCTCAATTCACTGAGCCCTCAGTTTCCCCACGACCTCCAGAATACCGCTTGCGATAACCACTACGCTACCGGCGGGCTATTTTTTCCCTCCACTTTCGGCGGCATTAATGTCAATGTAATTTTTTTCCTGTGCTTGGGGGTGGTAGCCAGTGCCACTCCCACTTCTTGGGGTGAAGGGGACCTTTTTTTTCTCCACTTTATTTCTTTCCAAATTCTTTATCTGTTTTATGACCTACTCTATCCTCCCCTTTGCTGTCCGAGGTTTTTTTGACTGCCAACCCTTATTTCTGTCTTATTTCAACGAGCCCCTCATTTCCTATTCTTATTCGCTACATGCATAGCGACGGCCTCTGTTCTGGCAGCCTTGGTGCCATAGGGAGCTAAGAGGGTTTAAAAGCTGGTCGAACCCCTCTCGACATGTCGTAGACACTCGAGTCACGGCCCAGAGGTTAAAAAAAAGGTCCCCTTCACCCCGAGAAGTCGGAGTGGTGCTGGCTACCACCCCCAAGCACAGGAAAAAAAATACATTGACATAAATACCCCAAAAAGTGGAGGGGAAAAAATAGCCCCGGCGGTAGCGTAGTGCTTATCGTACCAGACCGGTATTCTGGAGGTCGTGGGTTCGGATCCCACCTGGCGGGCATTTTTTCTCCACTTTCTTTCTTTCCCAATTTTTTTATCTGTTTCTATGACCTACTAAATCCTCCCCTTTGCTTTTCGAGGTTTTCTTGACTGCCAACCCTTATTTCTGTCACATATTTCTGTCATATTTCTATCATATATATATTATGTTGCGAATCAGAATAGGAAATGACGTGCTCGTTGAAAATAACACAAAAATAAGAGTGGGCAGTCAACAAAACCTCGGAAAGCAAAAGGGGGTAATGTGGTAGGATATTGAAGCAGATAAAGAATTAAAAAAAAAAACAAAGTGGATAAAAAATGTCCGCCAAGTGCGATCCGAACCCACGACCTCCAGAATACCGGTCTGGTCAGATAGACCGGTTTTCTATGCTCATAACAAATACACGACAATTTCGCCGCGTTTTAATCCTCGAACCAACAATTCCATTACGCTTTTTGACTCATTTAGGAACCCTATTTCTTCCACCGATTGTGCCTCTGTCCTAACAATACCTTTATGAAACATTTTTTAACTTCTGACTTAGATCTCCCTATAACGCATCGTTATTATGTAACTATATGCCTTCCGTTGTCGTTGATGTACCTGGAATTGCTAAACTTATTGAAACTCTGCCTAATCCTTCCTTACCGGGTAATGATGACATCAATATAAAATTCATAAAAATGGCAGTGCGTTAAGTTAACTAATATTCACATGAATTTTTCAACAATCAGTGCACTCATCTTCATTACCTCTATGTGGAAGATTGGTAAGATAATACTAACCCAATGAATGTCTGACCTATTTCACTTGAAAGTGTATGCTGGAAATTACTAGAACAAGTGATTATTACCAACCTAGTAACGTTTCTTGAAAATAACTCTTTCTTGACACCAGCGCAACATGGTTTTCGAAAATAAAATTGCTGCGTGACGCACGACTAAGCTTATATCTTACACACACAAACTGCATTGCATTTTAGATCGTTATTCGTGTGTTGATTGTATTTGTTTAAATTTTTGAAGACCTTCGACACAGTGTCTCATAAAATATTACTGCATAAACTGCACCAAATAAATATTAACTACAATGTATTGAAGTGGATTGAATGTTTCTTAGCTGTCAGATGACAGTTCGTTTTAGCGAACAGTAATAACCCTATACTCGGCCAGGGTCATTCCGGTGTACCCGAGGATCGGTTCTTGGTCCTCTCTCACTTCTAATCTGCTTCTCTTGTAAATTCTAGCGCACACATTTTTGCAGATGACTGCGTAAGATTTTGTGAAGTACTCTCTGATTATGACAATAACCCCCTCCAATCTGACCTTAATGTTGCTGCTAACTGGTATAACTCGTGGCCTACGGACCTAAATATTACAAATGCAAAATTACAGGAATATGCCGCACTAATACCACATTTTTTTACTATCGAAAGACACTCCGTTAGAGGCTGTAGAGTCGTACAAGTACTTGGGTGTCCTCATAACAAGTAACTTAACCTGGTCCCTCCCTATTCAAAATATAATGAACAGCAATAACCGCATGTTGGGGTACTTACGACGAAACTTCTATAACGCACCGTTAGAGCTTCGAGTGTTTGGGATAATCTATTTGGGATAATTCGATTCGAGTGTTTGGGATAATCTAGTTAACGCACCAGGATAATCTAGTTAACGCACTCGAACTGGTACAGAATAACTCTGTTCTTTTTGTACTGTCTAATTATAATCGAGTCGCAAGTATAACTGCCATGAAGTCAAACATTGTGCGTCCATCCTTGTCATACCGCGGAAATAATTCTTGCTTAATTTTGTTCCATAAACTTTTTCACCATGTTGCTCTTCGCGATGAACTGATCCCTCAGCCTCTGTACCTTTCTTCTTACATCGATCATCGTCACAAAGTGCGTTTTCATCGACGCAAAGCGAGAACGTTTTATCAGTCTTCTTTTCCGCTTACTTCTCGGGAATTGAACTTACTTCCTGAAGAAATTGTTACGAATGCCGATAACCATTTGTTTGGCGAATGGGTAGCAAACATTGTATAATTAGGAGCAGCGTTATGCATCTTTCTTAATAACTATTACGCTGCATTTATTTTGTATTTTTGTCTGGTAACCACTCACCTCTGTAATTTTTCTGGCCGTGAGGGCAAAATAAAAAAAGATATTATAAAAGGCAAAATGATCCAGCTATGCTGGTTCAACAGATAAACGGAAAATGTTGCTGCAATTCGGGGGTACAATGTCGCTTCTGGAGCGCTTGGTGACGATTAGTCTGACTGGCATTGCTCATATTTTCTTTGGTCTGAAAGCCAGATTGTGCATCGCCGAGGTAAGAAAACGTTTCGCGTGAAGCATAAGATAGCTCCGCAGCGTGTGCCACAGAAAGCCGTTGATTGGTGTGGGACGAGAAGATTTCGTGCAATGAGCCTGGTTAGACTTACGTGCTGTTAATTACGCGCAATCACTGCAATTTTGTGACGTCCTCTTTCAGGACCCATCGTTCCAGTAATTACTTACTCCCTTTTCCTCCCATGACTCAAAATGTAGGCCGTGCTGCGCAGTGCTTCAGCAGGATAGTTCTAAGTCGATGAATGATCTTCGCTTAACTAACATGCCTTCAGTAGCTCCACCACCTCAAGGCCAAAGAGTGTGGAAGATTTTTCTTTAAAGCAGAATCTTTATTAGTGGGACCAATGGAGTCTTAGAAAAAATAGTAGATTTCATAATAGTCCGGTTGGTCGACCGAAGTCCTCTGATAGGATCTGCGAACACACGGCAGGAGGATAATATACCGGGATTCTATAGTGTCAAAACAGTTACTTGATAATGGCGAAAAGAAATTGTTCTAGGTAAGACAATAATGCGTTATCATCGGGGAGGTGTGCAATAGAGTGCCTTTTCTTTATAAATCTCGTAAGGGTGTACATTTAGATCGTTCGTGGACGAGTTTTGTTAGGGCGGGAAAAACCGTCGCATGGGTTCGTTTTTATTTGCCATTAGAGGTGTTGAAGGTTTGACGATCCAACGAACTTTCAGTTGACGTTAGATGCACTTGTAGCTTTCGCATTTACGACAACATTCTTTTGAAAGAAGTAGCAAATTTCAATTTCAGGCAGGGCTATTTTACTTCAAACAGCAGATTACGGCCGCCATAAGGAGGCGTCCCCAAACTGATGGCGCAACCCCTGGAAGTGAAGCGTATCAGGGGCCTACAAAGCACAAATGGCATACAAAGAAGCTATACAATGTGGGGTGACCTACGGGCTATGAGGACGCCGCCTCCGTCCTCCTTGGACATCGCAACAGGAGGATACCATGGAGCTTCTAGCATCTGTCTCACGACCAGGATGTGTCGTTTTGCAGGTGAAACTAGAGCTCTATCTCAACACACATTAAGGAAGGCCAAAACTGAAAACTCAGACTTCCTAGACAGGAGGACCTTCGTGTCAGTTCTAGTTTGAAAACACGTTCTTCATATTTGTAATCCCCGCAGAAAGAACACAGGGTTGTCAAACTCGCCCGAGTGAGCTGCCTTCGAACTACAAGTTTCCATGTGACTAAAAACAACTTTACGTTCTCTCTGTCCGCATCCAGGCAGGAATATGTACATGTGAGGTCCACAGATAAGGTGCCGCATCCAAAGAAATGGCTCTACCATTGTCATCGGCTAGGTCAAAACGAAAATAAGTTCACCGGAACACCAGTAAATGCCCATGGTAACTTTTTGAATCAATGCAGTCCTAAAATAATCCTTATCCCACAAGAACTGCCTCAATTTGGAAAAGTAGCTTCTGCCAAACAAATTATGGAATTAAGATGCTGAAACAGAAGCCACCGAATTGCTAGATTTCGTCACACAAATAACATTAACATCTAAATGACACAAAATAAGTAATTGCGAACATTCCCTCCTTAGTGAAGAGACGGGTTGTTGTAGTTTCTGTATTTTCCTGTGGATAAGCGTGGGACCGTCAAATATTCTTTGTTACGAACTTGCTGTTCCTTGATGTTATTTATTCTGATTTTTTTCCTGAACTCAACGGAATATGTTTGTAAATCGGAACTGCGGTGCGCTGTTTTGTTATTGTGATAACTGAGGGGAAAAAATACTGGAACTCAGACTACTGCGCGCTTTTCGTTTTTGCCAAAATGGCTGATTGTTTGGTTATCTCTTGATTTGGTTTTTGGTTTTTGGCTTTGGTTTTTCTTTCTCTTACTTGTGCTGTTCCATTTTTTCATGTTTCGCTGCTTAAAACGTTAACGCGCCATATTGTACATCACTTTCTGGGGGCGCAAGATTGTCCAGATGGTCGCACAGCTTTTTTGTCTTGCCTTCCTCATATCGAAGGATGAAAAAAAAAAGGAATTGCATTGCATTTTTCCATCCTCACTTTTTTTAAATCGAAATACAACATCGGTGAAATGCTCTTTTTGGCTCGTTTGAGATTTCAATGGTGATGCGTCACGCCTGATGCCACCTGATTGCTGTACTCCGTGGTTGAGGTGTTCGGGTTTGTTGGTTACTCAAACAGTAAGATGTCTATGACGCGGCAGGAAAACCAGATAGCCCCTCCAGATGTCCTCTAGGATCAAAATTTATTTTTTGCGGGCTGTTAATCAGCTAATACCTAAAGAAGTACGCTCACTCGCAAATTACGTCGAGTTTTGCGCACGCCTCGGACTGCACCTGGCTTCGCTGGTACTTTGTTTTTGCAGAGTGGAAAAGCGTTGCATGTTGTATTTAACTATTCTTGTATCTGGAGCTCCAACATTTTAGTGGTATCGTGAACATGACCTTAAACAGGAATCATTCTACGATGGTAGCGGCCAGATCGATGTTCGTTATAGCGCCGTCGCTGGTGTATTGTGGGCACGAAAGCCGTAATCCTTTCTGTGACGTTAGAGACGCGGAAAAAATTTTAGAGATGGACGCTTCAAAGAGTTGTAATAGTAGTGAAATTGCAACTAGAATTATAAGTGGTTCACAGAGAAAATATGACATGTTTCTCAGCCATCCCAAATCTCCCAGTTACCGCTTTTGCTTCTTTCTTTTCGTGATTCTAAAAATACCACATGACACCCAATATAAGCTTAGCAAGACTGACGACACCGATTTCTTGAAGTACAAAGTTCCAGCGATGTATACCTGAAGTCCGCTAATACTTTTCCAAATAAACAGACTATAGAACAGCTTTGCCTGTTTTAATGAGGCCC